>CM059186.1:59303465-59879523 GCA_030323885.1 Branchipolynoe longqiensis | reverse complement strand
GACTCAAATAGCTTGCCCTTGATTGGTTGGTTGTGGTTGTTGGAGTTTTTACGTCCTGATAACATCTAAGGTCATATCAGGACGGGTAATAGAGTACCTAGAAAAGTCTTAGTCTTTCAACCACTACCCCATAATAGCACCACCATCCCATATCACGACCACTACCCAATAATATCAGCTCTAGGTCATAATATCATCACTAATCTCTAATAATATCACTAGCTCATATCATCACCACCTTCACCACCTCCATCTCCACCTCCACCACCACCACCACCACCACCACCGCTACCACTACCACCACCATCACGATCACCACCACTGCCACCTCCACTACCACTATCCCATAATATCATCGCCAGCCAATAGTGATATTATCACTAGCCCATTCTATAGTCATATCACCACTAGCCCATAATAACTTCACTATCCCATAACACCACGACTAACCAATAATATCACCATCATTACCTCATATCACCACTACCTCTTAATGTCATCCCAAGCCCATAACACCACTCGCCCCATAATATCAATACCGGCTCCTGCCAATAGGAATGTGTGCGCATGCGCGTGTTGCCTGCGAATACCACAGGGCCCGCCAATCATTCCACAGCGGAGATAAACACGGCGAGATTACAACCCCCCCCCCCTCACGTCCACTCCCACCACACCCACCACCCACCCCCACCCCCACTACCATTCCCATCTTCCCTCAATGACTATCACGGCCGTTTTTGTTCCATATCTATTTACACGCCGGCCTGAGGGCACAAACCTGAGACATTGGGCGGCTTACATTGATTTATAACTGCTCTGGGTTGGAGGCTATCACGTCCGGTTGGAGGCTATCACGAGATGCGACGCTAACCGCCTACGGCGCACACTCCGCACCAATTGATCACCGCCGTTGCGTAACGTTGTGCCGTTCCCAGATAAATACTTACTACTGACTCCTTCATCATCAAATGCAAAAGGCTATGAGACCTCAGGTTTCAGAGTCAATTCGTAAGCTTATAAATTGTAGCTTCTTTTTGGTAGATTGGTTTTCTTTGTTGGATAGATGTGTGGATTTGGCAGGAGGAATTTCAATCGCCGACGATTTCATCTTTCCTCATTCCACTGCTCCTTAATCGATCCTAGTGTCGTGGAGGGGGGGATGTTGGAAATGTGGAAGTGGGAAATATTGTGCTAAAAGCATGACTCGAAGACACACTTGTTGCCATTCCGGGGTTAGCTGGTTGACTATTAGTTAGCTAACCATTAAACCACCCAGGCTCCCTGATGCAATCACCCTACCCACGCCTACCTGTCTATGCGACTCCTTGTCTGAGAGGTCAGTGCTACTACACACACACATATATGTGCTCTATAATCTATTATGGGAATATAAACAAGGACACTATATATCTTCAGTTCCCTATGTAATAGTATATATTCACTGTATCCTATCTAACTAACTCTGTGTAGTACAGCATGGGCCAGACTAGTGCCACCTGTGAGGTGCT
Organism: Branchipolynoe longqiensis; assembly: GCA_030323885.1. Taxonomy (NCBI): domain Eukaryota; kingdom Metazoa; phylum Annelida; class Polychaeta; order Phyllodocida; family Polynoidae; genus Branchipolynoe; species Branchipolynoe longqiensis. The sequence continues at coordinate 59,878,015 of CM059186.1, read as the reverse complement.
CTAAGCACTGTATGCCAGCTGCGACTGGCAGTTATTGCCTATAGACCCGTCGGGACAGTCAAATTTTAACTTTAGGTGGGCATTTAATATATCTCCGCCAGAGAATATACATCTTCTTCTCAACCACATCAGTCTTATCGTTCTGTTTATCTGGGGCCAACTGTTTTTATATTATATATTATATATATTATATAAATATATAAATTATAATATATATATATATATATATATATATATATTGACCCTGATACACACCATTAACATGGTGGATATGTCATTTGTTAGTTGGCTACGACTCCACTAGTATCTGGGCCATGGTCGCTAGTTCCCGCATCTGGCCAATTGATAGCAGGGATGGATATTTATGTAACGCTGCACGCACTAGCCCTATGCGTTTGTATTTCTAACAAAGCAGTTTTAATCTGCACATGAAAGCTACGACATGGTCCCGATACCACAGCAATGCTGAGGAATCTAAAGCCATTGCTGAAACAACTTTGCTTAATGTTAGTAATTTGTTGCTAAAGGCATATTTATATTCTTTTACATGTACAGGTTAAAGCTGCATAGTCCGATAAAGCATTAACTTTTCAAAACCAAAACACTTATTTAGATTTTATTCTACATAATTAACTTAGATACTACAAAGAATAATAAATATATATTAAATTTAATGGTCTGACCTACCCATGACCTTCTCCCAGATACAGCTTTATAAAGTTATATCTGCAGCATAGAACTCACCTGAAATGGACAAAATAGGCACAGGTTAATACATAAGCATAAGAAAGTACACTGAGAGGGATATTGGGTCACGGTGCTGGCTGCCCGATTTCCCTGTTGGGCAGCACTATAAAGTCGACATGAGTTCACACTGTCACAATTCAGTACCCATCTTGATGTGACCTTAGATGTTGCTAGGACGTATAATTCCAACAACCAGCCAACCTACGTATATATATAGATAGATATTGCCCACATACACAAGTGTAGTTGTCGTTCCATTGACACCGGGAATGGACCGTGGCTCTGGCGGTAGAGTGTCTACCCATGAAGGTGTAGGTCATCCTATCGATCCTGCTCAGTGGATCCATTTGAAATTTGGGCGATTTTCAGTTCCAACCAGTGGTCCATCACTGGTTTATTAAAGGATGTGGTATGTGCTATCCTGTCTGTAGGAAAGTGCATATAAAAGACCCCTTGCTGCTTATCGGAAAGAGTAGCCTATGTGGTGGCAACAGGTTTCCTCAAAGAAATATGTCAGAATGACCATATGTTTGACTCCAATAGTCGATGACAAAAATAAAATGTACTCTAGAGCTGTTGTTAAATTTGTTTAAACAAGCTAAGCTCCACTGCCACCAATCTAGGTGGACTGGGCTATGTGCTTTGTCCCCTGACTTTTTTTTATTTAGTGAGACGAATCACCCCTGGAATCTAAGTCATGTTTATAAACATGCACTGACATAGGAGATATATACAAGCAGAGCAAACCGATTTTAGTCGGTTGTAGATTTGATGTTCGATGAACAAACGGGGATCTGCTGAAAAGCCCTCACACAGTGGTGAAAGCATGTTATTAAATAACAGGAAAGTATATCATCAAATAATAGGAAAGTATCCTATCAGATAATAGGAAAGTATGTAAATATGTAAATAGGAAAGCATGTTATTAAATAACAGGAAAGAATATCATCAAATAATAGGAAAGTATCCTAGCAAATAACAGCAAAGTATATTATCAAAAAATAGGAAAGAATGTTATTAAATAGCAGGAAATATATTAGCCTGTCTCAAAAGGTGATAACTCGTATTTGTTTTTGTCCATCGTAACAATTGACACAAAACAGCACAGAAACGATTACACTGTAAACACAAGGACATTTGCTTCAAATCAATATGTATTCTATTGGGATTATGAAAACACCATGTAAACAACAAATCAGTTTATCCTGAGCAAATGCATAAGCAGATAGAATGTTGATCGTTACAATGGACAAAGTTTTGTCCCATATTGCTTAGCACCTTTTGAGACAGTCTCATATATCATCAAATAATAGGAAAGAATGGTTATCAAATAACAGGATTTATATCATCAAATAAAAAGAAAGTATGTCATCGAATAACAGGAAAGCATACCATCAAATAAAAGGAAAGTATCTGATCAAATAAGAGAAAAGTATAGTGTCATTATACACCATACTTCCGGTTGAGGTGTTGATCTTCGACACTGAGTTCATAGGCTTAAAGGTCAAGGGGTAAAGTAGCAAGAAAGGGGAAGAGAAGAGGGGCGGAAAGGGAACAGGAAGGATCAGGGTTGGTTGGTTATTGGAGTTTTACGTCCTGGCAACATCTACGGTCATATCAGGATGGGTACCGACTTGTGACAGTGTACACTCATGGCAACTTAATAGTGCTCCCCCACTGAGAGACAAGGGCATCATCACCATGACCTGATAAAGTGATATCCCACTCAGTCACATTATCCTGACACTGATCCAACGAGACCCTGCCCTATCCTAGAATGCCGAGAACCTGGTTAGGAAGCATCTAGCATCAATTCCATAAGTCATTGGTTTCACTCGACCGATTCGGCCACCGCGTCCGGTGGGAAGGATAAGGAAGGACCCCCTATCATATATTGTCACCTGACTTCCCTCACTACAAGGCGAGACCCGGCTGGTTTGTGTGTAGATGCAACATGTTTCCTGTGTCTGCCCGGCGGCGGGCGGGCCGGCACCCCACGTGACCGACCACGTGACCGGCGTGCGCCGCATAGCGAGCATGCCGGCGTAGATTGCGCATCTTTAAATACACTCAATTACTTGCTGACTAATGACACGTGGAGCCGCATTAAGCGAGAAGTGAAGGGCAACACGGTCTCGATCTCTTGAGCTGGCGACGTGGGGAGTGTAGATCTACGCAGTCGGGCTCGGACGGGGCGAGGCTGGGTGTGTGTGTGGGTGGGTGGGGGGGGCCGGAGCGTGGTGGAGTGTGGCGGGGCCGGAGTGGGGAGGGCACGGGGTGGGGCGAGGTGGAGTGTGTAGGAGCGGGCCGGGTGGGGCGTAGTGGAGTGTGGCGGGGCGTGGTGGACTGTGGGGGTGGGGGGGGGGGGGGGGGGGGGCGGGCAGCACCGGATCGGTCGGCGACGGGCCGGGCAGCGCCGGGCAGCGCCGAGTCCGGGTCCGGGTCCGGGTCCGGGTCCGGGTCCGGGTCCGGGTCCGGGTCCGGGTCCGGGTCCGGGTCCGAGGCCTGGGATGGGGCCTGGGACGGGGACGGGGACGTGGACGGGGACGTGGACGGGGACGGGGACGGGGATGGGGACGGGGACGTGGACGGGGACGTGGACGGGGACGGGGACGGGGACGGGGACGGGGACGGGGACGTGGACGGGGACGGGGACGGGGACGTGGACGGGGACGGGGACGGGGACGGGGATGGGGACGGTGCGGGCCAGCCAGGGCGTTGCGTCGGAGTCTTCATTGAACAGGTAGATAGGTAGGTATAAGAACATCCATCCTCCCCCAAACACCACCATAACAGTCATTGGTTTGACTCAGTCAGGTTTCAAACTCCGGACTTTCTGCACAGGAAGCCTGCATTCTACTCATTCGGGCACCACATCCGGTCCACAAGAAAGTAGTCCAGTTCCAATATATATACAAACTATGGCTGAACATGTGGATTAATTGCGCTCAGAGTCAGGGGTGTCTTCTGCTCAACCAACCGGCACTATATGAAGTAACTCGATTTACCCCCACTGTGAATGGTAAAGTAGATCTGTAAACATGAAATAAAAACTCAAAGCCAGGATGGCACACAATTGTGGCTATCATAATTGCCTTCGTGGGTGATAGGGGAGGATGCAGCGGAGAACATCCAAGTGGCTCTCAGTATTCAGCTTCGGGCCCATTTGAAACCAATCAAAGCACCCACTGGGCGTATTATTAATAATATTATATGTGATACGCGGATGAAAAATCATTTCTTTCGATTATGATGCAAATTTGTTGTGGCCATCGTGTTAGCAAACTATCAGACGGGATGGCCGAATTGGTAAGACTAAGAGCGTTGGTTGGCTTACCATGTGGAAGATCGCGGGTTCGAAAACCGACCGGGTCAAACAGATGACTTCCCGTATGGAAGGTCAAGATTGTTTAATCCCTGCCGAGTCAAACCAATGGTTACAGAATTTACACTTGTCGCTAGCTATTCTGGCATTGAGCATTAATAGGATATGGGTGGTTTGCTCACTGTCAGGATAATGTGACAGTCGGACAGTGGGTCATGGTGCCAGTTACATATCTGGCAGCACTATAAACCCACCGTGCGTGCACGCGTCAGTACTCGGTTGGTTGGTTGTTTGAGTTTCATGTCGTGCCAACATTTAAGGTCATGTCATGACGGGTACCAACTTGTGACAGTGTGCACTCATGGTTAGTTTATAGTGCTGCCAAACTGGGAAATCAAGCGATGATAATATACCACATATGACCCAATATCCCACTCAGTCACATTATTCTGACCAGTCTCCTTGCCCTATCCGAGCACCAGGCTAGGAAGTGACAAGCATAAATTGTATAAGCCATTGGTTTGACTAGACTGGGAACCAAACTCCCGACCTTCCACACGCTATGCCTGGCTGTACCGAATCGGCCACCGTGCCTGGTCGCCGTCGTCAGTACTCGTCCGGATATGACCTTAGCTGTTGCTAGGATGTAAAGCACACACTGGTAGCAAACCTGCAGGTACGCACCATGCCAGGTGCCTCCAGATGGTCAGGTCATGGACATCCCCTGGTTCTGATCAAGAAAACAAACGCGGGGAACATATTCTCCGCCGTTCCGCGCAGTACTTTCTAAATGCGCAGTTTACGCAGGGGGATCTGCGCGGCGGCAAAGATAATCACCCTCCCGCGGGAGATAGAGAGAATGAGAAGGCGAGAGATTGGTCGTTTGCTGGAATTTTACATCCTGGCAACAACTAAGGTCATATCAGGACGGGTACCGAATTGTGACAATGCACACCCATGACAAGTTATATAGTGCTGCCCCCACTGGGAAATCAGGCCGACAGCGCCATGACCAAATATTCCACCCAGTAACATTATCCTAACAGTGAGATAACCAGTCCTTGCCCTATCATATTAATGCTGAGAGCCAAGCTAGGAAGCGACAAGTATCAATTTTGAAAGTCATTGAGAAGTGAGAGGCACAAGAGCGAGAGAGAGAGAGAGCCAAAGATGGAGAGAGAGCAAGAGTAAGAGCGAGAACGAGAGAAAGTAGGAGAAAGTAATGGAAGAAAGAAGAAAATATGGCAGGTTTTACAGCACCGATAGGTGGCGTGGGTTGTGGGCGCAGGTAAATAAATGCTGATGTTGGGTAAAAGGCTGATGTTGCGGTTAAATGTTAACAACACGGCAATTGGGGCAAAATATGTGTAGAAGCGGTAGAATGCAAGTTTCGTGGAAATATTGTTGTTGTCGGAATGGTTGGGTGTTCGGGAGTAGACGTGGGCGTGGGGGGGGGGGGGGGGGGGGGGGGGGTAGTGCGGAAATAGGTCTCAGTGTGGGCAGTAGCCATAGGTGTTGGGTGGGCGTGGGAGAGGTGTATACTCCGATATTTGAATTTCTGGCATATGTTTTCTTAGGCAAATATCTTAGCTTGATCGTACCAGCACGATGACCTGATTTCCCACTCAGTCATCTTATCCTGATAATGAGCTACCAGTCCTTCCTGCCCTATCCTAGTAATTCCTAGCACCCAGTATAGGTAGCGACAAGTATCAAGTCTGTAAGTCATTGGTTTGACTTGGCTGGGTTTCGAACTCCTCCGACCTTCCGCATGGAAAGCCTGCGCTTTGCCTACATGCGGTAGGTGGAGTAGTGCTGAATGCATTAACATAAATTTAACCATATTTACTGGGACTATCTAAATTTAATCTACATTAGAACTAAATGTATGCCAATAACCCAGCGGTACTCTGAATGCAAGTATTGGCCGGCGGGAGTATTCGCAGCAAACCTCTAACCCATGGGCCGGCAATGGACGCGTTCGCGACTCTAGCCGACCACGTCAAAGTGATTCAGATTACTGACATCCACAGGCAGACGACATTCAATGCTGACGATAACATAAGTGACTTCTCCACATTCCAATAGCAGGTTCAGTCGACAAACGTTGCCTCCTAAGACTGTCCCAGAATCAATTATGAATGTCCAATGAAGATTTTCTGGGTATTTCCCCCTGACTTTTCATAATTCCAGCAGGGAAAAAGTGGAATTTATGTACACTAAGGATATTCCCAAAAATATATGTCAATGCTACAATAATAATTAATTGTCGATACTATTACTCATTCAATGTGCCGCATGCAGCAGGTTGATTGTTTATGTAACTATGAATAATGTTTTAATCACCCACTTCCGAAGTTCCAGAGAATTTCGCCATTAGTAAACTTGCATAATCTGATGGTTTTGAATTTCCACCAGTTTTTAAAGCTAAATATATTGCCCTGATTGTTATGATCGGCTTTACTTTAGTCTGAAGTAACTTTTTATTTTAAATGAGATTTTGGAGATATTTGAAGTGAAAAACATGGCAAAAAATAATGTTGGGACACAAGTCAACATTCTGACACCACAGTTCAGCAGTCACAGGTTCTATCAAATCGACCCAGTATATATTCCCTTCTATGCAACAAGTGTTTAATAAATGCACCGATATGTAACTTGAATTTTGTAAGATCCAATCTAGGTAAGCGCTTTGGTTTGAAAAGGTGATGTTTTCATTGGATTATGCAGCTTTAATCAACGAATGCAACACCCTCCCAAAAGTAAAATGCAACAACAAAATAACCCCACAAAAAAAAGCACAAATTTTGTTAGTGGAATTCACTTAACCCGCAGGCCCCCCCCCCCACCCCCCAATCTGTTCTTTACCCTGTTTACCATTTCTATCATGTTTACCTCCTTTACCATGTTTACCATTTTTACACTTTTACACTTTTTACCCCTTTTACACTTTTACCTTTTACCCCTTTTATTCTTTAAAAAAACAAAACCTTTTAGCCATTTTACCCTTTTAACACTTGATACCCATTTTGACCCTTTCTTACCGAGTTTACCCTTACCTTTCACCCATTTTACCCTTTTTACCTTTTGTAACCATGTTGCCCTTTTTACGCTTGATAGCTATTTTACCCTTGATACCCCTTTATGTTGTGTTACCCATTTTGCCTGTTTTACCTTTTTTACCCATTTTTAGTAATTTTTACCCACTTTAGCCTTTTTATCCCCTTTACCCATGTTACCCTTTTCACCCTCTTCCCCTCCCCACCCCTCCCACCTCTCAGCGTGGTGATGGCCGCACGCTGTGGTTCAATATAAACACCCCGGCGTCCCGGCGCGGCGTTGTTTTCTGTGCTTGTTAATGTTATCCGGGCCGTGTGGGGCCCGCCCTTGTTCAGACGACGGGAGACTGTGATGGCGGACCACGCCTCTGCGCGTCTCACAAACACTCCCCCCCCCCCCTCACCCCGCTACCCGACCCCTCCCACACTCCCCACCTCACCAACACGCGCCGGGACCAGACGGGATGGCCGACTGAGATGAGCGTGTTGGCCGATCGTGGGATTCCAACTCACGGGTTCGAACCCTGGTCGAGCCAAACCAATGACTTAAAAATGTATACTTGTCGCTTCCTAGCCTGGCGCTTGGCATTATTATGATGAGGCAAGGACTGGTTGGCTCAGTGTCAGGATAATGTGACTGAGTGGGGTCTCAGGTCATGGTGCTGGCAGCCTGGTCTCCCAGTGGGCCAGTACTATAAAGTCGCCATGAGTGTGTATTGTCACACAAGTCGGTACCCGTCCTGATATGACCTTAGATGTTGCCAGGACGTAAAACTCCAACAACCAACCCACCATGCGCTGCACTCACTATTCAACGCCCGCTCCACACACCAATCACATTTCAATATCTGGGGTCAGGATCACCAATTGAGCGTTTCGTCTGTAACTTCATAGCATAATGATAAAGAAAGGATCACGTGACTTGATTGGCTTGCGGTTTGTCTTGTTGATTTTGTTGTTGTTGCTGTTCGGTTCTTTATGTGGTGGTGAGAGAGGGGGATTATATCTGTTGATTAAGCAGGGAAAATGTCAATCACCCAAAATTGTTCTTCCTCATTGACTTATCCTAGTAATGCCGAGTACCCGTCATGATATTACCTTAGATGTTGCCAGGACGCAAAACTCCAACAACTAACTAACTAATTAACGACCTGAGTGTCACGTTAAGTAGCAAAAAGAGTACATTTTATAAGTCGTTCAATATCATGACACATTATAGTTAACTGCACCAATTTTGCAATGTAAACACCATGCGTCATCATTTAACTAATGCAAAATAGGAAGCGATCCTATCCCTCTTGAGGGCGATAGGACTATGCCACCTCATATAGTTCATTAAAACAAGTTTCACCAATTTAGAAGAACAATATCTTTTATCTAGAATTTTCCCTCGCTTCATTTTTTTTTTGTGACTGTCACCTTTTACTTCAAAAGTGTCTCTGGACAAATAGTAAATTGTGTGATTTTGCATTATATGTAAAAGCAATGGCCCAATAATAATGACAGAATAAGATTTGAACATCATTCTTACCATGATTATAGACTTTGCTGCCACACAGCATTAAACAATCAATATAGGAGTGTACATATTTATATAATATATATAAATATAATTATATAATATATATTATATATATTTATATATGTTATATATATTATATTTATATTATATATATTGTGTATATTGTATATATTATATATATATTATAATTTATATATATTACATATATTACATATATATTATATATTATATATATTATTATATATTATATATATATTATATATTATATATTGTATATTATTATATATATATTTTATATTATATATATATATGTAGTGGTCTGCACGGTAGAGCGGAGGCTTCCCATGCGGAAGGTCAGAAGTTAAAAAACTCAGCCAAATCAAACCAATGCAAATATATACTTGCTGCTACCTCGCCTGGCGCTCTGCATTAATAGGATAAGGCAAGGACTGGTTAACTCAGCATCAGGATAATGTGACTGAGTGGGATATCGACACAGTGCCGGCAGCCTGGTCTACCAGTAGGGCAGCACTATAAAGTCAGCATGAGTGCGCACTGTCTCAAGTTGGTACCCATCGTAATGTAACGTTAGATGTTACCAGGACGTAAAACCACCAAGAAAGCAAAGCAATCCTCTGGGTTGAACAAATCGCACAGTGAAAATGTTTAGAACAATAATAAATAACAGCAAAATGCCGACCGCGATATATGGACCGCCAGGACACTATCTGTATATCCACCATAGCGCCATGCCTGTCCTGCACCACACCTCTCTGTCCACACACCACACACAGCACACACCACAAACACCACACCCATCACACTCATCTCAAACCCTTTATCCATCATACCACCACCATCCATATGCAATACTTCAGCAACATGTCAACCGCGATGTATGCATCGTAAGGACACGAATTAGACACTAATATCACAATGTTGTTTGTCCAACAGACAAACACACAGATTTCAGCTATGGAATCGTTAGTCCCTCGCGGCGATACTATGGGGGCCGCCAAACAGACCGGGAACCAGCCCGCTTATCACCGGCAAGGTGCCAGGATCGTGCGGCGCAGTGCCGGCAGGTGTCGGGCTGGTGTCATTCACACCGGGCCCCGGGGCAGGCCCACGCAACATTAGCCGCTTGTTATGGGCGTGTGTGTGTTATGGAGGCATCGGGGAGGGGGGGGGGGGGGGCGGAGGCCCGGGGCACCTGACTGGGCCATCAACAGCTGCCGCCGGCCGGAACCCTGCCTTCCCCGCCCATCCCACCACCCGCCACCCGCCCCCCGCCGTCCGCCCGCGGTCATGCCCGAGGTCATGCCCGAGGTCATGCCCTCCCTGCTTCACACCCTCCCACTTTGTTTCCCACTCATCCTCCCTCCAACCCTCTTGCCATCTCTCCCCTCCCACCCTGCCTCCCATCCTCTCGCCATCTCTCTCCCACCCTCTCGCCATCTCTCCCCTCCCACTCGGCCTCCGACCCACCCTCCCCATCTCTCCCTCGCAGCCTCCCACCCAGCCTCCCACCCTCTCGCCATGTCTCCACTCCCACCCTGCCTCCCATCCTCTTACCATCTCTCTCCCACCCTCTCCCCATTTCTCCCCTCCCCACCCTCCCACCCAGCCTCACACCCTCTCGCCATCTCTCCCTCCCTCCAACCCTCCCACCCTCTCGCCATCTCTCCCTCCCTCCAACCCTCCCACCCTCTCGCCATCTCTTCCTCCCTCCAACCCTCCCACCCTCTCGCCATCTCTTCCTCCCACCCTGCCCCCCCCCCCCCCACACTCACACTCACCTCCCTCGCTCCTGGATGCCCATTACCTCCCCTTGTTGTTCTAGTGCTACTGCGCATGAAAACGGCACCAACAATATACTACGTCACTTCTGAATTAGTTCGCCACTTCGCCGCTGCTTCCGGTATGGCTACTGTCGATTTCCTAAAGCCTTCTCTACTCGATATAAGGGATGCTGGTGTGTATGTATATATATATATATATATATATACATATGTATGTATATATATATATATATATATATATATGTACATACATAATACTCATTGCGGCTTTATGGTGCTGCCTCGATGAGAGATTGAGCCCCAGAAAGTCAACAACATCGGGATACGCGCCATTAAATAACAATTCTACACAATCTTAGTACTTGCCATCAGAGTTGCGCTGCAACTTTGGTTTCAGCTGAGTGCGCATGCTCCGCGGAAATCGTCCATTTATCAAGGGGCAGCAATATAACACCGGTATAGTATCGACCCCAGGGCCAGGCTTATTCCACTGTATTTTTGGTTAGAGCAAGGCTTCCCGTGTGGAAAGTGGGGCAGTTCAAATTCCAGCTGATTCAAATTAATGACCTACAAAATTGATACATTTCACTACTGAGCCTGGTGCTCGGCATTAGTAGGATAAGGCAAAGACTGGTTAGCTCAGTGTCAGGATAATGTGACTGAGTGGGAAATCAGGTCATGGTGTCGATGGCCTGTTATACCAGTAGGACGGCATTATAAAGTCACCATGAGTTGTAAGCTGGAACCCATCATGATATGAACTGATATGACCTTAGAAGTTAGAGTTTGCAAAGACGTAAAACCCCAACAAACAAAAAGATGTTAGTGCTCCCCCCCCCCCTTCCGGCCCCGGCAGGTTCAATCCGGTATATTATTTCCACGTGTGATAGGGAGAGAAAGAGTTGTCGGGAGGTGGGAGAAGGGGACATGACTTGACTTCTGGGGTGTTTGTAACCTTACGACGGTTACCGGCTGCAGAACTGCAGCATTAGAGAGAGGCACTGATAAATCGGCCCAATCTTTGTTTGAAGAATAATCTTCTGGTGGGACAGTTGTAGAAGCTGGGGATGTCTTTACAACGATTAAACGACGAGTCATTGGGGTGGCCCCGAATCACTCTGGTCTGGCGGTAGCACAAGCTAAATAAAATGCCAAGTGATAGTATTATTCACTGATGAAATTTGTTTAAAAACCTATATGACAGAGTAAGAGTAGAAAGTGAAATGCTGGTAGGCTCCCCCTCCTGGAACTCTTTTCAGACAATATCAAGGAGGAACATGGCCAGCGGAGATGAGATAGAGAGAGATGTGGACAAAGTGCGGTCCGGATAGCAAGTGAAGGGGACATGAATTGCAGGCCTATTTTATACTACTACACCGGGCTCGTGGTTCCATAACGGCCCCGTGTAAGTATCCACAGAGCACATGCTGAGCCAATGTCGCCATGAGTCATGACTGCATTCTTGTTACTCCCAACATGTTGTATCATCGGCCATTTAATAACGTAAACACACACCACAATGACGACGACTAGGCTCTCCCACCTCCATCCCCCACCAACCGATGTCACTCTTCAACCACCCCCTTACGCCCGCACCCAATGTTACATTAAATTAAAGTTCACACTTATGTAAAATATATTAGCCCAACAAATTTGCAATTGACTCTTTACCTAGAATCAGATATGTCCCTGTATCAGGCTGTAGGATTTCAGATGTCATGGGAAACACCTTTTGGGTTCCGTGCCTGGTACTCATGGGATCCCATGGGTAACTGTTTTTGGGTTGTGTAAAATTGGTGATGGGTACCCATTCTTGAAACATTTAATTAAAATTAATCATACTTAATTTAGTAATACCGACCCACCCACTGGGGAGGCTATGTTACAAACATGTGTACATATATGCATAAACAATACCTGTATTCATAGAGGTGGACAATGAAATAACCAAAATCCAGCAAACTGAAATGGAAATAGCCCTCTATGGGCGCCGCCATTTGTAAACTCGGGTTGAATAATCGAGAAATCAAAATCCAGAAAACGGAAACGGAAATATATCGTCGAACTACACTATGCAGCAAGCAGGGTGGGTGACAGCGATTGGCCTAACAGTAACACCTTAATGATGCGCCGCCACAGAGTAGCACAAGCCAAGTTGCAGAACAACTACACTGGTCCCTCGCTACAGACCTTCCATATATGTACGTGTACATGTTCCTCTGCACTACTCTGCAGCCAGGCTGTCAAGGCATTAAGTCCATAGACCCAATAGACGGTATTCAAGGTCAGCAATTGGTTAATAATATATCAAAACAAATGCCGGCTGCCATAGAATTTGCCGATATGCACAGTTCAAAACTTCGATTTTATTCAAAATAAAAAGAAATAAAGAACAATTTGGCATAAACGTGGATGCACAAATGCAATATTTATAGTTTATTCCGCGGAAACGCCACCGATTATCACGACCGCGACTCGGATCACCCAAATTGCTAGAATTTCAAATCGAACACTGTGAGTGGAGTAAAAAAATACATGAGCAATCATAAAATACTTTGCTGTAGATATATCGGGGGGTCGGTACTAAGCATAGCTTATTCATATTACTTTATTAATATCATGGGAAATGCAATTTCGGTTCTGTAGTTTCCTCAGCATGGTAACGACACATTACCGGTAACGATCGTTACCGTGAAATCCTACAGCCTGCTCTATGTATGTATGTATGTGTGTATGGATGTATGTATGTATGTATGTATGTATGTATGTATGGATAGTGATACACACTTTATCGCGTGGAAAGCTCTGGAGTGGTCACCCGTCCCCCCCCCCCCCTTCAGTGGGTGGGGTGTCGGTCTCAGCATGCACCTCTCCCCCCCCCCCCCCCCCCCCCCCAATCCTGGCTGGGGCGTGACACTCCACTCACTCCACAGCTTTATAATATATATACACTAATGACTTTAGGCTCCAATGTCAAGGAGCCCACAGGTTTATAACATCATTACACTTGGAGATATCACCATCAATCCCTTAACTATGAGGGGCATTGGGGCACCACAGATTACTGTAAAACCAGTGTTCTCCATTTCTACCCATTCTCCAGTGCCCGCTATGACTGGCTGAATTCCAGTCCTGTGCATTCCCTAATGTTGTCTTCCCATCTCTGCTTTTCCCCCCGCTTCGTGAATCTAAGCATACCAGGATAGAAAGAGACTATACTATACAAACACTTTGCACACGTCGTAGAGTGACTGCGCCATTATGGGGCAGTCACACTACGACGTGTTGGACCAACGTTGGACAACGCGTGCCAACGTGTTTTTTTTTTTGGCGAAACGTCAGTACACGTCCGCCCGTTACCGGCGCGTCGGTACACATACACTGATAGCAACGTGTGGGCCAACACATCGGCGCCCACTGGCTCAGGGCGATCGTTTTGTGCTTGCACAAAACTTTCGACATGCCCCGGCGCACGCCGACGGGTTGGAGGGGACGTTGCAGACGCATTAGCAACACGTCAAAACCCGTTGCGGGCACGCCGGCAGAACGCTGGCAGACCGTTCAGCAACATCGCTTAACGTTGGCATTTTTTTGCGCGAAAATGTGACTGTTCCATCGGCGCGTCTGCAGCGTCCCATCGACGGGTAGCCATTGGCATTGTTCCAGCGTTTCTCGGCGCGTTGGACGTGTTGCCGGCACGCCTGGATGCGTTGGCCGCACAGTGTGGACACGCTGCCGGTGCATCCTGACGTGTTGCTGGCGGGTATGTATGTGCTGACACGGTACTAGCACGATGCCGGCGCGCTGCCAGTGCGCCATCGGCTATGGGCACGCCGGTGGAGCGCTGCCGACACACTGCTGGCGCGCCGGTGGCGCGCCACCAACCCGCCACTAACACGCTGCGCCCCGTCGAACTTTGTCCCAAAACGCCGAAGAGTTGGACGTGTCTCGCGTGCTAGCAAATATTTTGCTCGTTGGCTGCACACCGGAAAACACGTCATAGTGTGACTGCACCATAATATTTCATAGAATTACAACTTCAGGGGGAAAACCAGTCACCCTCACAACCTGGCTGTGAACAGCAGATTCAATAGGTACCGATGTTTTACTTGTTCAGGATTTCTTGCCAAAGATAACAGATCCAAGAGCTGCAAAGAGGTTCTAAGAACTAACTTTCCACCACCCACAGATAGGCACGCACATCCGGTCTAGTAAAAGTACGTAAGTAAGTTTGGAGTTTAGTTTCTCCCTCAGCCCTGATCCTGTAACAGGGCTGCTGAACAAGCCGTTAGAAAAGGTGTCGGAAGGCTGGGTTATGGATATAGTGACAAGACTTTGCAATCTAAGTGTTAAATTATATGGTTTCAATGCTTGTTTATCATAGCTTACTACTTTTGAGTGAATAATCTATGAAATCATGTAGATTAATAGACTTTGAAACTCAAATCGAGAGCTTTCTCTGGTAGCCATCTTGGATTTTTGGATTCTCTACCAATTTTTCAACTTTACAGCAAAATACACATTGGAACCACTACCTCCACAGTTAATTCCTATTTGAAGCAATTTTTGCTGGGATTTAAGCATAGTTGACATTCATCCCTACTCTGGGTGGGGGTGAATCTTGTGTCAACTTGGAGTCATGTATCAGCCAGATTTTACGAAAAATCCATATAACGTAAACTCGGTCAACAGTAAAGAGTAAACAATCAAAGTGCTAAGAGTTAGACACAATCCTCACCCTATACAGCATGAAGATTTCAAATAGGACTTCTAGAAGGATAGGGCAAGGCACAGTGCAATGATGAACACCAATTGTCTGCGTATTAAATGGGGCTGTTCACTACACATTATATTCGCCTACTTCTAGAACTGCTCTCTACAATTAATTCATTGGGGATTAATATGATTTACAGAAAAACGCAATTTATAACAGTAGTATTGTGGGGGAGAGCCTCCACAATACTATTTATAACTATAACTATACAAAGAATAAATCGATGAAACCCTCAAATTAAGGATTAGTATATATGTTTTCCAGTAGGGCACCATATGTAACTATAACTTGAATAACTCGATGAAACTATGAAATCTGTTAAGCCATATATATCATACAGATCCAATTTAGATACTGGTGCGTTTATTCAAGATTTATTTATTGCCGAATAGAAGAAATATGAAGTCCACATAATAGAACTGTGAATGCGACAAGTCATACAAGCATACGGTGTTCAGCATTTTAATGTGCACACTAAAATTATGATTTCACTTCAAATATCTAACAAAATATATATCCATACATAAAATATGTTTAAAATAGTGACTTTTAATATTAAAAGAAATTCCTCAAAATTAATTAAAAGAAAGTGAACTATAATGCCCAATCTAATATATATTATTAATATTTAAAATCATAACTAAAAATCATCGGATTATGCAGCTTTAATGGGCCCCTTCAGTAGGAGGCTACCTGCATTAGTGAATCTCCGCCACAGGATGCTTGGGGCTTGCCTATGCTTATGCATCTGAAGCAGTAGGAGAAAGTCTGCCTTTTTTTTTGTGGCAGCCAGAATCTAATCTTAGGACGACATTTATAATCATTAATAAAAGAAACAATTAATAATTGTTTCATGTAAATATGGATGGAGATGTCGGATATTAAGCATGTGCATTGATAATGAGGGTGTAATTATGGAATGGTGAAATGACCCTATTGCGCCTTAATGGGCTCGTTTAGTGGTGGGCGGTGAAATAAGCAGGGGGCATTATGCAATGCAGTGGGATCCTGGTAGGGGGCGCTGTGAATGGGTTGTTAATCACTGAGCTCTACCACACCCCTCGCTTATTACAAGAGCGCATACATGTGCTAGAAAGGGGGAGAATAGGAGAGGGACAGAGAAAGGGGGAGCGAGAGTGAGGGAGAAGGAGGGAGAGGGGTAGAGAAGGAGGGAGAAGGAGGTAAGAAGATCGAGAAGGCGGGAGAAGGGCGGAGAAGGAGGAAGGAGGAGGGAGAGGGAGGGAGGGGGAGGGAGAAGGAGGGAGAGGGAGGGAGAATGCGGTAGAGGGCGAGAGAAGGATTGAGAAGGAGGGTGGGGAGGAGAATGGAGGCGGGGCGAGAAGGAGGGAGAAGGGAGGGGAATGAGAAGGATGGAGAGGGAGGAGAAGGAGGGAGAGGGAGGGAGAGGGAGGGGGAAGAAGGGAGAGGGATTGAGAAAGAGGGAGAGGGAGAAGGAGGGAGAAGGAGGGAGGGGGAGGGAGAAGGAGGGGAGGGTGGGGTGGGGAAGGAGAGGAAAGGACGGAGAAGGAGGGAGAAGGAGGGAGAAGGAGGAAGAAGAAGGGAGAGGGAGGAAGAAGGAGGAAGAAGGAGGGAAAGGGAGGAGAAGGAGGGAGAAGGAGGGAGAAGGGGACAGGAGGAAGAGGGAAGGAAGAGGGAGAAGAAAGACGGGGGAGGGAGAGGGAGGCAAAAGGACGAAGGAATGAGAAGGAAGGAGAAGGAATGAGAAGGCAGAAGAAGGAAGGCAGGAGAAGGAAGGAGAGGGAAGGAGAAGGAAGGAGTAGGAAGGAGAATGGGGGAGAGGGAGAAGGAGAGAGAAGGAGGGAGAGGGGGCGAAAAGAAGGGAAAGGGGAGGAGGAGGGGAAAGGAAGGAGAAGCACGGAGGTGTAGTTGGAGGGTGCGTGGTGGTACTGGTGTCTACGAGTGTGGGGTGAGGTGGGTGGGAGGGAGATGGGGAGTTTAGGAGGGAGGGTGTTTACTGCAGAGTGCTCACTCCGTCCATTACAGGTTGAGTCCATTGTGTGCAGCCTGAGTCAAAGCCAACTTGCCTTTGCCTCCTTACAGATTGCATCGGCCCGCCCAGCCACCCGTCACCCCTGGGCAACGGCGGTGTGTGTGTGGGGGGGGGGGGGAGGGGTAACTAGGTCGGACCAGAACTGCCACCATGACATTACCACACGTAGCCAATGGTCGACAGACAGAGGATTTAAAGTTGTACAGTCTGACTGTTTAGAGCTTCTGCCCTTTAAAAATAAAATAGTTTCAGATCGTTGGTTGGATCGATATAATCTATCTATGTTACTTTAATTGAAAGTAATTTTCATTACAGAATGACTAATTTGTTGGATAGGTTTTGAGTAAAAATGGGTAATACATGTGTCGCGCATCATCGAAATGCTGGACATTGTAGGTTTCAGCAGTAAGATGTTCTATTAAATTGCCTTAGTACCTAGTTCAAACTAATGAATTATATAATTGATACTTGTCGCTTCCTAGCCTGGCGCTCTGCATTAATAGGATGGGCTAAGGACTGGTTATCTCAGTGTCAGGATAATGTGACTGAGTGGGATATTGAGTCAAAGTTTTGGTGGCCTGATTTTCCAGTAGGGCAGCACTAAAAAATTGCCATGAGTGTGCACTGTCACAAGTCGGTATTCGTCCTCATATGACCTTAGATGTTGCTAAGATGTACACACTCCAAATCCAACCAACCATTACACCAAAGTGTTAAATATAGACTGTTCAATCTGTGTGTCTACATAAGTGCCTGCTTGAACATTAATGTTTTCCTGACCATGGTAACGTCTGACGTCATTAACGCAAGTACACTATGCCAGACAATCGGCCACGACTAGAAAATCGGCCAAAATCTGATGTCGTCGGCCGCACTTAAAACTGTGTACAGCGGTACCATTTAGATATAAACAAAGATATTAAGTAGCCAATCACCAAAGCACAAATGGCATGTACTCAATGAGCATTGCACTGACAGTATTCACTTGTTCCTCTTTGAAACAATGGTTGGTTAATGGAGTTTTACATCCTCACAACATCTAAGGTCATATCAGGACGGGTACTGTCTTGTGACAGTGTGCACTCATGGCAACTTTATAATGCTGCCCCACTGGGAAATCAGGCTGCTGGCACCACGACCTAGTAATATCCCACTCAGTCACATTATCCTGACACTGAGCTAACCAGTCCTTGCCCTATCCTATTAATGCCGAGTGCCAGTCTCATAAGTGATAAGTATCAATTTGATAAGTCATTCCGTCCTGATATGACCTTAGATGTTGCTAGGACGTAAAACAACAACAACAAACAAACAAAAATGATAAGTCATTGGGTTGACTCGACCGGGAACCGAACTCCCGATCTCCCGCCCGGGAGGCCCACGCTCTACCGATTCGGCCACCATATCCGGTTTGAAACAATGTGTCTCTATTGGCATTCCACACGGCATTCACTGGGTTCCGATTGTAGTTCTGTGATTTGTGTCCAACATGCCCTCCCGCACTCGGAAGCGACACTAGTTCGTGGGAGGGAGACCAAATTGTCCACAATTGAAATTTACTTGCGCTTCTCCGCACTTCCCAGGTGGTAGGTCGTGGACTTGAACCCCGAGTCGAGTGCAAGCAATGATTTTGAAAAAAATGGATACTTGTCGCTATCAAGCCTGGTGCTCGGCATTACTAGGATATGGCAAGGAGCAGTGGAATGATGAAGGGCAATTGTCCACGGTTGAAGTTTCTGCTGTTTAATCAATGAGTATAACAACTAAAGCATGGCGTGATTGGCATTAAAAAAAACCTGATTTGCCATCAGCAAAAAACTTGAAAGTCAGGCCGGATGTCTGCGGTTAGTGCTCTGACAAGCTCATCCAATTTAAGCATTTTAAGGGCCTTGGAAGAAGTATTATCAACAGGAAGATATACCCTTTTCCTTTCTTCATACACAGTAACATTTAATAATAAGCCCTTACCCACGCCAAATAGTTTTTTCACGGATCTTCACAAATCACAAAATGACCTTTTTCATTATTAAAACCTCAGAACTTTGTGAATCCGCAGGAAGAAAATTAACAATAATTTTGTTGTTGTTGGTAAATATGTTTATTCTGCTGAATAAGTCTTTTGTCAGTGCCGAAGCACTGGTCTTCCAGCCATTTTACAATTCAGGGTTATTTACACAAAAGGTATATAGAATAAGGTATACAATAACTGTTGAATACACAATTTGCAGCATGTAACACAATGACATTCTAGATCAATATTAGTCAGATCAATGTGAGTATTTACATAGTATTTAGAATGTAAGCAGAAGTTATCTTCTGTATTCAGTTGGTAAAGTTGTAGTAAGTTTTAATGTTCAGTTGCAGTTAGGCAAGCAGTATATAAATGTAAGTTTGTTAGAAATATTCTAGTGTAACTCTAGTGTAGTTAGTTATGTGAGTTTATGAATTATGTTGTTGGGGTGGGGTTTTTAATAATACACTGGACCAGCTGTGACCAGTGAAGCAGTGGGACCAATCCCAGTGCATTTAGGTCTTAAATTTTACATTTTTATTTGGACTGTCTCTGTCATTGTATATGGTTGACTGGAAATAACAGAGGAACGGCAACAAATAAAAATGGAGGTTGAACTGAGGCTGAGGGTTCGGTGGTCTGCCACTTGCGGTATGGTGACGCAATGGAACATACTTTAATGTAACTGCATAAGGGCCTGCCCAATCCGATGTACTCTTAGTGAGTTTTTAAATTCTAGGTAAGAGGATGCTGCCCTGGTTCTCGGTGGTAGGTTGTTCCACATCATGCTGCCTTTGTAAATTGGTGCTTTAATTAGTTTGTTTGTGGAAGGCTTGGGGACTTTGAGTAGAGTGGAATCAGGCCATCTTGTATTGCTTTTTGTGTTGTCTCTATATTGGGTCTCTCTGGCTCTTCTGTACATAAGTGATAGGAGATGTGAATCTCTTCTAACCATTAGGTAATCTAGGTTTGCTTTTTCATGCATTTCCTTTACACTTAGTGTTTTGCCCCAATATACTGTTCTTAACGCCGGTTTGGATCCTTTGTAGCCTAGTCAGTTGCTGCTTCGTGAGCAATCCATGAATTATATCATTATAGTCTATTATTTGTAGAACTGTTGATTTATATAGCAGTAGAGCAGTGTTTTCGCTTATGAAGCTCCGTATCTTCCTGATTGTAGTCATTTTTAGTGCCAATAATTGAGTTAGTCTAGCCACCTGTTGATTCCCATTTAAGGTAGAATCAATCACTGTTCCTAAGTACTTGTATGCACTTGCCTCCTTAATTTGGTTTCCGCCAATATGCAGTGTAATGGGTTGTGCTCTTACCTTCCTTGCTTTGGTGCCATAAATGACAAACTCAGTTTTATTGGTTTTAAGGGATAGTTTGTTTTCACTACACCACAGTTTAACCCTGGTCAGAACTGTCCGAACCTGATCCGTTGCTATTTGGAAATCTTTATCGTGTACTGTGAGTGTTGCAGCATCTGCAAATAATGTGAATGTTGCATCCTCTGATACTTGGGGCAGATCATTTATAAAGATTAAAAACAGAAGGGGGCCCAGGGTTGAACCCTGCGGAACTGCAGTTTTAATAGTCCTGATGGTTGATTCAGTGTCATTAAGGTTTGTGCATTGTTTCCTGTTAGTTGAGTAGTTGGTCATGAATATGCAGGTTTTCTTCCCCAGTCCTGCTTTCTGGATTTTCTGCAATAGTATTCTATGGTCAATTATATCAAAAGCTTTTTTGAAGTCGAGGCATACTGCAATTGTAAGTTCACCTTTGTCCATGTTGGTCAATAACTCATCCATAAGAGAGGCCAATGCCCTAGTTGTTGATCTATCTTTTCTAAATCCATTTTGTTGGGTGGTTAGGTAATTGGAAGACTCTAAAAATGTTTTTATCTCATCATGTATTATTTGTTCTATGATTTTGCCAGGAAGAGGGAGAATAGATATTGGGCGCAGTTCACTACAGTATCTTGGGTTATTAGCCTTTGGGATGGGTGAAACTGTAGCTAGTTTCCAGCTTTCCAGAAAAATACCAGCGTTGACCACTAGGTTATACAGGTGAGTGAATTCATTTATAAGTGCAGTAATTGAAACCTTCATTAGGGCTGAGCTGATGTCTTTAATGCCAGATGACTTATATGCTGATACAGCATTGAACTTTCTGAGGATTTCCTCCTGTGTTAACTCAGTGAAATCACACGTCTGATCATTAGTGGTGACTGTGTAGGTGTTCTGACTATCTACAGCCTGGTCAAACTTCCTTCATGTTCTTCAATTTCCACCACTATCACATCACCGCTAATATAAAATAAATAAGTGAAATAAGGAGCCACCTCATGTTGCTCCAGATTGGTTTACTTTGTTTATTGGGGTTTTACATCCTAGCAAGAGCTAAGGTCATATCAGGAGGCATGTTGCTCCATGCAGGATAGTAGTGCTCCCTCTAACCAGTATGTGATACGGGCAGCTATTGGGAGTGCTGGATAACGAGCTATGCTTTAAATTAAAATTAAATTTAACTTGTTTGTTTGAATCCCAGCTGAGTCAAACCAACCAATGGCTTACAAAATTGATACTTGTCGCTACCCAGCCTGGCGCCCGACATTAGTAGGAATGGGGCAAATGGCCAAGTATCAGGATAATCTGACTGAGTGGGATATTGCTTCATGGTGGAGATGGCCTGTTCTCCCAGCGGGGCAGCACTATAACATCGTCATAAGGGCGCACTGTTACAATCTAGTACCCGTCCTGATATGACCTTAGATGATATTGAGTCATGGTGCTGGTGACCTGGTCTCCCAGCGGGCCAGCACTATAAAATCACCACGAGTGCGCCCAGTCACAAGTCAATACCTGTCCTGATATGACCTTAGATCTTGTGTACCGGACGCGGTGGTCGAATCGGTAGAGTGCAGGCTACCCGTGATGGTTTGTTTGTTGTTTGTTTGTTGTTGTTTTACGTCCTAGCAACATCTAAGGTCATATCAGGATGGGTACCGATTTGTGATAGTGCGCACTAATGGCGACTTTAGTCGTGCTGCCCCACTGGGAAATCAGGCGGCCGGCACCATGACCCGATGTCCCACTCAGTCACATTATCCTGACACTGAGCTAACCAGTCCTTGCCCTATCCTATTAATGTCGAGCACCAGGCTAAGAAGTGACAAGTCCCAATTTTAAAGTCATTGATTTGACTCGACCGGGAACCGAACTCCTGACCTTCCACATGCGAGACCCACACTCTACCGATTAGGCCACCGCGCCCGGTTCCCGTGATGGAGATCCGGAGTTCGATTCCTGGTTGAGTCAAACCAATGACTTATCAAATTTATACTTGTCGCTTCCTAGCTTGGTGCTCAGCATTAATGTGACTGAGTGGCATATCGGGTCATGGGGCCGACGGCCTGCATTCCCAGTGGGGAAGCACTATAAAGTCACCATGAGTGTGCGCTGTCACAAGTCGTACCCGTCCTGACATGAGCTTAGATGTTGCCAGGACATAGCATTCCAACAACCAACCAACTACCCAACCTTAGATGTTGCTAGTACGGAAACTCACCCCCCAAATAAAAATCTTTTAAATAAAATAAACCCTTGATCTCACCTGATGGATTGAGACGCAGGCCAATGGCTAGTACTAGTCTACATCTGAGAAAAAAAACACCAACCAATCAGAGCAGGGTTCTGAGCCCCGAGCAGCCGCCATGGAATGCACGCGGCGCATCAGGAAAACACATTGGCCGAGGTGGGGCGGGGGTGGGGGTGGGTTGGGGGAGGGGGGCGGCTCCGTGTGTGTTGACGACAGTTACCCCCCCAGCAGGCATGCGGGCATCTTAATGGGCACAGCACACCCACAATCCGGCATGGATTAATGGCGGCAGCAGCTCTGAATCTACACCATCTGTCTGAGGAGCAGACGAGACGGCCCGTCATAGTTTCTCACAAAGGGCCGCCTCACAGCCACAGCTGGGTGGTGAGTGAGTGGGTGGGTGGGTGGGTGAGAGGGTGGGTGATTGAGTAAGTGGGAGTGAATGGGACTGAGTGAGTGAGTGGGTGAGTGAGTGGGTGAGTGAGTGGGTGGGTGATTGAGTGGGTGGGTGAGTGGGTGGGTGATTGAGTAAGTGTGGGTGAGTGGGTGTGAGTGAGTGAGTGGGTGGGTGAGTGGGTGGGTTAGTGAGCGAGCGAGTGGATAAGGGGATTTACGTCCTAGCAACACATCAGCTCATGGTTTAAGGACAGGTGACAAAACAATGCTCACTCATGGAAAGTTTGTTTGGGGTGGTGGGGGTGTAAATAGTAATGCTTCTGAAATAATTTTATATCAGAGCTAAGGTAGTTATTTCCACTTTTTTGGCACATAGTCAGGTGTACGAGGATGGCCAATGAACAGTTATTAAGTGGACACACGTGTACACATGTATATGCAATATACCTATGTATATATGTGTATATATAAAACTGGTCAACGTGGGATGGGATTTTAAAACATCAATAAAAACTTCCTACTTATTTTTTTCCTTATACTTTTCATATTCATGTTCAGATTTGATGAAAGAAATAAGGGAAATAAAATAAACTGTGTGCAACTTTGGTCCTTTTAGTTATGAAGTGTTTTTGTACAATAAAAGCACATATGGGACGTGGTTGAATCCTTATTAACATCTTGTATTGCATTGATATATCAAACAAAACAGTAAACCGAAATAACATTACAAATTTCGGTCACACGTGTAACCAGTGGTGTCTGGATGCCACACACATATTGTACACTAATTATTCAGGGAATAAAGCATGGCTGGGAATTAGTTTTTTTTATTAATATAAGCGCTACATATTTCTGTATATTATGCCATGATTAATATGCTTCTAAGTATGATATTATTTAATTCTGATTAGATTTTTATTAAGCAGACTGCGTGGTGTCCTAAACATATGTTACACGTGTGACACACATGTTATATTGCCATAAGACATAGCTTAATCATGGACTACACCTTTATTTTTTATCTCATCAATTTATATTTTACATAGATGTAAAGGGGAGATTTCTAGCTTTCATTTGCAACCAAAAATTGTAAAAAATTCAAATATTAGATTTTAACCCTCCATGTGACACTTCTGGCCAGTTTTCAGGAGAGTGACCCATATATGTGCATATATGTGTATATATGCGTATATATGTGTATATATGTGTATATATGTGTATATGTGTGTAAATGTGTGTATATATATGTGTATATATGTGTATATATATGTGTATATATGTGTATATATTTTCATAAGTATATATGCATGTGTATATGTACATGTATATATGCACATGCTTATATGTATATATATGTATATAGGTATATATATGTATATATCATATATATCATATATATATATATATAATATATATTATATATATTATATATATTATATATTATATATATATCATATATATTATATACATTATATACATTATATATATATTATATATATTATATATAGTATATATAGTATATATAGTATATATATTATATATATGCACATATATTGCTTTCAGCTATCATCTACTCGTAGCTCGTATTATAATATATATAATATATATAATATATATAATATATATTATATATAAATTTAGGCTATGGTAAGGAAAAAGAGAGAACAATGAGTAGTGGTGGGGAACCTTCTTTTATTTTTGCTTGAAGTCCCTTGGTCGGGCAAAATAACAGCCCTACCTAAAGCTAAAAATAAGTGGTGCTCGGCGTGCAGTCAAGGCTGGACTGAGCCAAGCGGCAATGAGATGGCAGTCCCGGGGCAAAAGAGTGGCCCGGGGTGAATATACAGTGAAGAATAAATAAGAAATAAATAAGAAATAATAAATTAAAGAAGAGAAGGGGGAAACTCCGCCTCCTTTATATATATATAATAATTATATTCTACATAAATTTAGGCTACGGTAAGGAAAAAGAGAGAACAATGAGTAGTGGTGGGGAACCTTCTTTTATTTTTGCTTGAAGGTCCCTTGGCCGGGCAAAATAACAGCCAAACGGGCCAAAGGCCCCCACCCAAAACTACTCAAGCTTCGACTGGGCCAGGGAGGAGGCCACCCTCAGGTCATTGACGATGCGCACCTGCAGTGGCGTCTTTAAGTAAGCATAAACCATCTCACTGGCCCAGTCCCCTCTCAACTTTATCTCCTCGATCGTAGCCCCACACATGGCAAGATAAGTCGCGCGGCCCCGGCGCAGGGAGTGAGAGGTAAAGTGGCACTCAGCCAGACCCGCCCTACTGGCAAAAAGTCTCAACATAGATTGATACGAGCGATAAGACATGGGGTTTGAGCCCGACTCTGCCGGAAGCCTGAACGCTATTTCCTCCTGAGTAGCAGGTATCTCCTCAAAATGTTTTTTGGTCCAAAATACCGCACAAAGTGCCCGGTTAACGCATTTGCCGACTGGTATCTCTAGCACACGCTCAGTAAATTGGATAGTCTTAGAGTGCCTTACTCGAATTATCATACCCCAATCAAAAAATGTAAAATCTGAACGTCTAAGGGAGGCCTCTGAGTCCGTGACCTGGCTCTTCCTGAGTAATGCGCGGAAGGACAGCAAGATCGCAGCGCGCCAGGCGGTATGGCCAGAGTTCAGGGTCAAACCCCCAAAAATGTTAACCAACATATGTGGTAAGAGGGGGGGGGTGCAGCCTTTGGTGCATCACCCTTCTCACGTCTTATGCCCTTCAAAGTTGCAGATACATAGTAATCGGCATAGAGGATAGTTTGGCAACCATTCTGTTTTAAGTAAAAATTTAGACCTGACAAATAGTTCAATATAGATCTATAAGATAGGTCCCTGGCAAGCCAGGTCGCATAAAGAGCGACCCACTTCGAGGTGCAGGGAAAAGGAGCCCTGGTTTCCCCGAACTGATCGACAAAGGTCAAATAACGCTTAATTTGAGCCGCCCTTGAAGACCAGGAATTGGCGGAATAAAACCGGCTCTCATATAGCTGCTGCTCCCTTGCCAGTGCTTCCCGCCCTGGAATGAAAAGAAAAGGGGGCCTCAAAAATCTTTCTACAACACATGAGCCATGTTTTATCAACAGCTGCTATCCTAGCAGCACTTCCAACATCCCCCAACCTGCTAAATGCATCACAAGTGATATTTCTCGAAGTATGAATATAGGAAGAAATGAATATAAAGTTTTGTTCGATCGCCATCCAGAAAAGCTTTCGGAGATAACCCATGATCTCCCGTGAGCGGGAGCGGCCCGTGTTCAGTGCAGCCTGGACCACAGCGCTGTCAGTCATGAACACTATCGAGGCCCCCCCCCCCCCAACCATGCGCCCAGCGTGTGGCTGCCTCAAATGCGGCCGCCATTTCTTTTACGTTAATATGAGCAGAGTCCAACCCCTTCTCGGGTGAGACGTGATGGTGCCCAGCATAGTCACCAAGCGCTATATCATCCTCTCCCTTATAACAGCCGACTAACCAATCGGCCCCATGGGTAGCCCCCATACCCCAGCCTGAGGCATCGCTATAAACTGAGCAGACCCGCATAAATTTTCCTAGCATGGCAGCCTTACCGTTAAAACGTGCGGCAAAGCGTTCCCACCATTCAATGTCCTGGCGGAAGCCCACACCCAACCTGGTGTAGTGATAAGGCTCCCTGATGGAGGCAATGAGATCATAGATCCCACGGCAGAAGGTACGGGCTCCCCGGATCACCTTGGCACAATGTGCAAGCAGACCCCCCAGTCTCTGAAGATCCTTCCGTTTTGCTTTCCTCCGACCCCGGAATTGAGCCAAAACTCGGTATAATTTAATCAGCTTATCAGCGGGGAGAGTTAATTCTAATTTTATAGTATCAATGTCGATCCCAAGAAAACGCATTTTCTGAGTCGGGGAGAGCAACTTTCGAAAGCTTAGTGAGAACCCCAACCTACTTATTATTGCAATTAGTTTTGATTGGTCAATAGCATTGTGATCCCATGAATCACCGATAATACAGAAGTCATCGAGGTAATTGATGACCCGTTTTATGCCTTCCCTCTTTGCACATCTGACAATAAAATTAGATATTTTTCTAAATATAAAGGGGCTTGAGGCAAGACCCATTGATAGGCGATTGTCGACCATATATCTGACTCTGTCATCATCCCTAAATTTCCACTTCAGACCCTGCCTTATGCGGTCCCTAGGGTTTATCTGGACGGCCCTGTAGGCATCCTTTATGTCAATAGAAGCTAGGTGGTCCCCCCGCTCAAGATTGTCGATTACATTATCGACACTTAGGTATTTAAATGTATGGGCGACCTCACTAGTGGCCGAATTGACCGACCTATCACGGGGCTTACTACAGTCGATAACCAGCCGACCCCCCCCACCCTCCTTTGGGACGACAAACATGTAGTGGACACATTGTGGTTTGTAGTCAACACAAGAAATGACATCCTGGTCTAATTCGACAGCCAATTTCGCTTCGATAAGGTCCCGCTCCCATGCCAACAAGCGTTTACTATTGTTGTTTTCGTAGCTGTTGTCAAATTCAGTATTTATCACCTGAAAACCGAAGACTATCCCTCGTAATATATAATAGGCTTCAGGATCAATGCCGCCCCTGAGAAACAGTTCAGCGAAAAAACGACAAGGCTTCAATTGACAAACAACACCCTCAAGGCGGTATACACAAGAACAAACACCCCTGTCACAGTCATTTGTTACATAGAACACGACGGGCGAGGAGCCCTCGAATTCACTGATAGTCACTTCCAGACAACCCTCACAGTCTCTCACTTGCATCCAGTCCTGTATGCATTCAGGTACTTGTAATCCTTGACTGTCAGATAATTGGTTGGAATCTATCACAGGCTCGGGGCTTCGTGGTCGGGTGTCCTCCATATCAGCCCCCATCTTGTGTGTAACGTAGTCACCTGCAAAGACCCCCTCGTCCACATTATGAAGTTCATCTGTAGGAGTCCTATTCTCCACACAGCACATGCGGTCACCTACAAAGACCCCTATATCAGCACAGTCCTCACGGTCATCTACAAAGACCCTATTATCCCGATTGTCGAGCCGGTCACCTCCAAAGACCCCTTTCTCAATGTCGGCATCACAGGTGTGGTTTAAACCAATCGCCCTGTAACCCTGGTCACCTGCAAAGACCTCTAGCCCCTGGCTGGGCTCCTGAGAGTGTGCCCACTGTCACTCCCTGCATGCTGGACGCTTGTGGCCTTTTCCGTTGCACTTTGAGCAGACATGGCCGAATCTACATTCAGCCTCACCTCGTGTGCAGCCCTGCTCGCCATTCCATGCGTAGCAAGGCCTCTTAGTTTGACTACCCGGCTTTCTGGTGGCGTAGCCTGTCGTTCCGGACTTCCTCGATCTTACATTGAGCGAAGAATAAAATAGGACACTCGAGCCCCTGTTGGCGCTAGAGAAAGCAGCAAACCCTATCTCCTCGGCCAGTGTTCTGATTGACCGATCATAGTCAGTGTGAGCCGAGTCAAAATATTCATTTGTGCGCGCCCTATGGGCCAGAAATACAATGTGCTCCAACAAGGCCCTCAAGTCTTTAATGCCCAGCTCCTTTATACCGAGCGCCCACTGGCCCGTCTAATCTTAGCTCGTGGATACCGAGCAGTATCAGTTTCAAGCAATTAGCATATTCGAGTCATCAGAAAACAATCATATATATGTCAAATATAAGAATTATATATATATATAAATTGACGGCGCCGCATGTTTATATTATTTGTTATCTTCGCTACGCTAACACTATACGATTTGGTGCGGGTCTATTGGCGCCAGCGTCACTTCCGGCGCTACCGTCACCGTCACTTGTCATTCGCCTCAAAGTTACGGATACGCAGCAGTATCAGTTTCAAGCAATTAGCATATTCGGGTCATCAAAAACAATCATATACATATATATATATATATATATATATATATACACACACACACAAATGTAACATATATATATATATATGGATTGCTTTTATTTATGTGCATCACTGAGATACGCTCGATGGTTGGGAACAAAGACTGCGCGACTCGGCCACCTTGGGCTGATATATGGGGTGTCAGAACAACAACAACAATTCAAGATTGCCTTCAAATGCGGAGGCCTATTAATCTGCCGAAGCACGAGCGCTGGGAGCATCGGGGAGGGAGGGCCAGCAACCACCATTACTCTACAATACATAGCTAAAGCCTGAATACCCGCAATACCACCAGGGGGCGTGGGCGACTGTTCATCTTTTAGAAATAGATGAAATAAAATAAACAGCGAGAGGTAGTTGGTTGGTTGTTGGAGCTTTACATCCTGGCAACATGTAAGGTAATATCAGAACGGTTACGGACTTGTGACAGTGCGCATGCATGGCGACTTTATAGTGCGCGAGAGGAGTAAGTACCCTGAACATTGTGTCTCCGCTCAAGGAGTGTTAAAGCTCATCTCTGACCAGACGGTGTGGCTGAATGAGTTGAGCGTCCGTCTCCCTTTTGGGTAGATCTTGGGATTAAAACCCACGGGTTCTATCCCTGGTAGAGTAAAACCAATGACTTAAAAATTGATAATGTTCACTTCCTAGTCAGGCGAAGGGCAAGGACTGGTTGGCTCAGTGCCAGGATAATGTGACTGCGTGGGATATCAGGTCATGGTGCTGGTGGCCTGGTCTACCAGTGGGGCAGCACTATAAAATCGCCATGACTTTGCACTGTCACAAGTCGGTACCCGTCTTAACACCACTTTCGATGTTGCCAGGATGTAACACTCCAAAAACGAACCAAGCTTATTTCTTTATTAATAGCTAGTTATATTAAAATACCTTCCACCACCACACAAACAAAAGAGAAGGAGGAGCATTACACGGGGTAGAGCGTAGAATATTGCATTTGTCCAATTTTGTTTTGTTTTTTGGGTACATTAGTACCAGGGGAAATTTCAATCGTGGACGATTGGTCTTCCTCATTCCACTGCACCTTGCCCTATCATAATAAAGCAGAGTGTCTGGCTAGGAAGCGACAAATGTCAATTGTTAAGTAATTGGTTTAACTCGACCAGGGTTCGAACCCACGATCCCGCGATCTACCAACACGGGAGATGGATGCTCTAACTCATTCGACTATCCCATCAGCTATTTATTTGTCAGATTCCTGGGAAGACTGAATTGCAATGGATGGAACAATAGGAAATGTATAAAAACCACCATTTTAGTGTTCCTTCACAATTACCAACATTTTCACAAGCATACAAACCTTACTTTGGGGAGAGGCGGTTAAGACCCTCCACCATACACTTTCTGCAAATTATTAAAAGTGTCAATGAAATTACTGTAAAATATCAACGTTTTTATTGAAGAATTTGTTGGGGGAATGGGTGGGTTCATGAACAAGTGCATGTTTTGTATACTTGTGAAAATGTTGGGAATTATGATAAACCCATTTGGTATTATGATAAAAGCATGAGTGTAGTCCTGTGGGAACGCGTGGGAACGCGTGGGAACGCGTTGGAACGGTGTTCCCTTACTTTGTTTGGGAATGGGAACCTACTGACGAGCACTCACTGTTTCAAATGAATCCAAACCTGAGTTCTTGTACTTATTTCGCTAGCATACAGTGATACATCACTGGTTGCATGCGATTATCAACTGCTGACGTGAATAAAGTCATACCACCACCTGTTCTCAGTGTGTTACTGGGTCGAGGCTTCTGATGCCACAGGTCTGATTCTCAGTGGCAGGTTTGTTTGTTGATTTACGTTCTAGCAACATCTAAGGTCATACCAGGATGGGTACCGACTTGTTACAGTGCGCACTCATGGCGACTTCATAGTCATTCACCACTGGGAGACCAGGCTGCCAGCACCAGGACCCAATTTCCCACTCAACCACATTATCCTGACACTGAGGAAACCAGTCCTTGTCATATTCTAATAATGCCGAGCGCCAGGCTAGGAAGCGACAACTATCAATTGTTAAGTCATTTGTTTCACTCGGCTGGGATCCAAACTCCCGAACTTCCACAATGGAGGCCTGCGCTCTTACAGATTCGGCCACTGCGTCATGTCAAACAATGACATCGCCGGGCGGAGAAACACTCTTTGAAGCGTCGCTGAACCTGTTCACTGGTAGCAAAACCTGTTGGTCATCAATAAAGACGCTGGTACTTCTGGTCTCCTTATTGGAGGACAGCGGCCTAATAGACTACATCACTGTTCCAGCATCGCGATGCATTGTGGGATGCGTCAGAGCAAAACAAACCCGCAAGAAGCACATGGCACATGCTAATACACTGGGTGCAGTTATGAAATGTGCTAGTTTCAGCTCATCTCAGCTCTTGTTTGAAATATAGAACACTAACTAAAAAAATAGATATAATACATTAAGATATTAATCTTTTATCCAGAATTGCATTTACATCAATATAATCAGCACATCTTATGCCATGTGCATTTAGATTTAGACAAATCTGGGCACTCAGACTAGTGTTAGAGCCATAGCCAGAGTCAGTTTTACTTATTTTATTAATGTTTTTATTTATATCCTATGGTTAATGACATATATAGAACTAGAAAATTAGTAGGGTTAATCGGATATTGGTTATATATTTCTCTGAAAGAAGTGTATGTTGACACATTTGCCATTTTAATATTTAGAACAAGAATTAATAATGGTGATGTGGATATCACTGTTTGATTTGTGTGGAATTGTATGTTTCTTAGCTCAAAATGTTTACCTCTGGCTAGTTTTGTTATCAGATCATTATATTCCTTGTGTGCATACATGTTTATGCCAAATTGCTATGTATTTCTATTCATTTCAAATAAAAATCGAAGTATATTGACAAACTCAATATACCTAGCATATTGACAAACTCAATGGCCATTCGCATTTGCTTTGCTGCCAATGCCGTTTTCAGCGCATGCGCAGTCAGAACCGTGATCCCGTCTATTGACAGGTCATGGGGTGCTGTCTGGAGCAATGTTACCTAGCTAGCAGGGTTGAGGTCAGTGTGACACTGTGTGGTTTGTGATCATGTGATGCTGTCTATCCTACCAGAGTTGACATCAGTGTGACACTGTGTGGTTTCTGGTCTTTTGTACCTGATTATCCCACCAGGGTTCCTATCAGGGCGACACTATGTGGTTTGTGGTCATGTGATGTCCATCATACCCTGGTTCAAATCAATGTACCACTGTGTGGTTTGTGGTCATGTGATGTCTATCTCACAGGGATAAGATCACTGAAATCATGTGGCTTGTGATCATGTGATGCTGCCTCTCCTACCATGGTTGAGATCAGTGATGCCATCTGGTTTGTGGTTATGGGATGCTGCCTATCCTCCCAGGGTTCAGATCAGTGTGACACTATGTGGTTTGTCTATCCCACACAGGTTGAGATCAGTGTGACACTGGGTGGTTTATGGTCATGTGTTGTTGTCTATCGCACACAGGTTGAGATCAGTGACACTATCACACAAGGGTTGAGATCAGTGTGACACTGTGTGGTTTGTCTATCCCACAAGGGTTGAGATCAGTGTGGCACTGGGTGGTTTGTGGTCATGTGTTGTTGTCTATCCCACACAGGTTGAGATCAGTGACACTATCACACAAGGGTTGAGATCAGTGTGACACTGTGTGGTTTGTTGTCATGTGATGTCTGTCCTACTGGGGTTGAGATCAATTGCGGCGGATCCCATCAAACTATTAATGCTCAGGCCCGGCTGATGTGGCCAGCATGGAACGACTGCTGCATTAGCTAATACAAAAGATCTGAAAGTCAAAATCTTTCAAATGCACATATCTTACTCCATATGGTTCAACCCTTTTTACATTCAATAACAAAAAAACGTTTTCCTTTTATATACAGCGTAACTGACAAATTTCAAATGGATGAGCGCAAAACACATGTGTGCGCATCCTCACATACATTTAGACAGCCAAGGATATGTGTACTGCTTGCATTTCTCATGAACATATTATTGCTCTGATATTATTTACTGTCAATTATTCATGTCTCATTCTCCCTCATACCATACATAGTCCCAATGGCAGATGAAATTTTAATTGACAAATGTAAAATTTTCAAAATTTAAATTACCCAAATTGATTAATTATATTTATAGAATTGACCAAACAGCATTGAATATCCAATATGGATGGGTGGGGCAACATCCACCTCAATTCCCCTTCCCCTCTATGACCCTGCACAGTAGGCCTACTTGGTTGGAGGAAGCTAATGAGGTCACAAGATTGGCTAATTGGTTAATGGCCTCCCTGTATAATGGGTGTTTCAAAGTGAGTGTCCAAAGGGGTGAGGTTATAAAATCACGGTTATTCTGTATACGATGTCCCAAAGCATCAGCTAATACACCAGTATCTAAGTTGGATATATAGGATCAAATGTAAGTAGTCGTTTTAATTTTGACAACATTATATTTCATCGGACCATACAACTTGAAACCACTCTATGACCCTCAATAACCGATGTTTACTTCTGTGATGTGGGGTCGTTAAACAAACAAATAAACAAACAAAAATATTGTTGGGGTTTTATATCCTGGCAACATCTAAGGTCATTTCAGGACGGGTCCTGACTTACGACAGTGCACATTTATGACGACTTAATAGTGCTGCGGTAAGCGGTTTCGATGGCATGTGGGTCCGGTTTATCGCCCATTAAGGTGGCGGTGAACGGGACACCCCGCTTATCGCCCGGCCCGCTATCGTGTGTGTCTTGTTTACTAGAACACCCACGCGGAATGCCTCGCGCATGCGCCCAGTTAGGCCCGCGGTGCAATTCGATCAGGTGACACGTGACACCCTGTCCAATGTCCACCAGAACAGTCACGACAAGTGAGTATACCATACCACACTCACACAGCATAGCGCGAAAGAGATATGTTTATATGTAAATGTCGGCCCTTATATTTATATTCTTCTTCTTCTGAGCAAAACCAGACCGGGTGTCCGAATGAGTTGAGCGTCCGTCTCCTGTTTTGGGAGATCGGGGGATCTGAACCCATGGGTTCGTGGGTTTGAACCCTGGTCGAGTCAAACCAATGACTTAAAAATGTATATGTGTCGCTTCCTAGCCTGGCACTCGGCATTATAAGGATAGGGCAAGGACTGGTTGGCTCAGTGTCAGGATAATGTGACTGAGTGGGATATCAGGTTGGCCTGGCCTCCCAGTGGGGCAGCACTATAAAGTCACCATGAGTGCACACTGTCACAAGGTGATACCCGTCCTGATATGACCTTAGATGTTGCTAGGAAGTAAAACAACAACAAACAAACAATATTCTTTTCAGGAAGTGGAGTGGGATCCCACCACCCCCATCTCCGTAGGGTAGCCGGTACGGCGGAGTGTATAGCCCCGCCCCGTTCATACATACGCGTTAAACCGGCT
Organism: Branchipolynoe longqiensis; assembly: GCA_030323885.1. Taxonomy (NCBI): domain Eukaryota; kingdom Metazoa; phylum Annelida; class Polychaeta; order Phyllodocida; family Polynoidae; genus Branchipolynoe; species Branchipolynoe longqiensis. Next base: position 59,843,352 of record CM059186.1, on the reverse strand, counting down.
TAATTAATTCGAATTAACTAGTCCAGCTTAAAAGACGCGTGTGAAAATGCCGCTAAATCGATTTACATTTAGGTGGCCGAAACCGTAAGAGCGCAAGCTTCCCGTGCGTCAGTTCGGGTGTTCGAATCATGTAGATTAATAATAGACAATACAATCTAATCATGAGCATCCAGTGCCTCCATTTTGGGTTGTTCTTTTTTCATTCTCACAGAGTTCCTCCACTATATCATCATCATCATCATGCTGTCGGTCACCATGCAACAAAGACTGCTTTCATTACTTGACTGCCACTCTCCATTTCATTTCATGAAAGCTACCTGCAAAAGTATTGAAGTGCTGCTGGCTTTTGCAAGTTATCAGTGGTACTCTCTCGGGCAGCAAATAGAGGTTTCACACCGGCAAGAACATGTCCAGACAGGCGCAAAACTATTTGTCCCTGCAGTGGCTGGTTGGGAGATGTTGGGAGTTCCATACATCAACCGCCCTTGATGCTGCCACAGTGACATGGTTTTCTGTTCAGGGTTTGCTCCCTTAGCCTTCGGTTCTGTCAAGAACCTGTACCACAAGGCAGTGGTTTACAACTCTGCAGGGCAGGGGCGTCAAACTCCCTGAGGTATTGCAATACCTGCATACCCATACCTCCACTATATGTATATCCCAATATAAATAGACACTGAGTGCCGGAACAAGGACAACCACAGTTTTTAGTTAATTCAGACTACGGCAAATTTTGCTCAGATTTAGGCTGGGTTCACATTCACCCCTACTTTGGATATGGGTGAATTTCCTACAATCGAGTTCTTGTCGTGAGTGAGATGTGGCCGCATGTGTGAATAAGATTAAGATAAGTGGCTTGGTGCACTTTTGTGTGTGTGTGTGTACACTTGGAGGTGAATGTGTGGGTGCAGGTGTAGGAGGTGTAGGTGGAAGTGCATGTGTATATGCATGTGTATGTGAAGGTGTATGTTCATGTGCAGGTGTAGGTGTAGGTGTAAGTGGAGGTGCATGTGCAGGTGTATGTGTATGTGTAAGTGGAGGTGCATGTGCAGGTGTATGTGTAGGTACATGTGTAGGTGTATGTGTATGTGTAGGTTTAGGTGTAGATGTATCTTTATGTGTATGTGTAGGTGTATGTGCATATGCAGGTGTCGGTGTAGATGTAGGTGTATGTGTAAGCGTAGTTATATGTGTATGTGCATGTGTAGGTGTATGTGTATGTGTAGGTGAATGCGTGGGTGCAGGTGTAGGAGTAGGTGTATGGGAGGAGTATGCGTAGGTGTAGGTGTATGTGTAGGAGTAGGCATAGGGGCAGGAGTAGGTCTGGGTGAAGGAGTAGGTGTAGGTGTATGAGTAGGTGCAGGTGTAGGTGTAGGAGTGGAAGTAGGTGAAGGTGTATGGGTGGGGGTGGGAGGTGATAAGGCCTACACCAGCATGATATTATCGAGTGTTTTCCAGGCAGTGAACCCCGTGACCAGGTGACTGTTGAGAGGACCTACAGACGGATGAAGCTCCCACTGTCACTGAGTTCAAAACCAGATAACTGAACCATTTTCACTCCGCTGGTTATAGGTAGACACACACCTGTCCAGCTAGATACAAGATTCACCCCATACTGCTGCAGTAGGGGTGCAAACCAACCCTATGTAAAAGCTGTCGAAAATGCGGGTCAAAGAATTGAGAGCCTAATTTCACAATCTAAGAAGCAACAATTATTCTTTACATATGTCTTATTGATAGCCCGCTACCTTTGAGTTGAAAAATATAATAAAATATCTAGTTTAATAAGATTTAAAAGTGAAATCGACGGCGTTCTGTGGCCGCCATCTTGTCTTTTAGCATTCTCTCCCATTTCACCAACTCTGTGCCTATAGAAGTATCCTTTTGATACTGGAGGCAGGCATTCTACTCTCTGTTCCATACTAAAGCTATTTTCGCCTGTATTTAGACTATGTTGTCGTTCACCCGTGTACTGTGAGTACCGGGTGAATCCTTTATCTACTCTCCAGCCTGTTCTCACACCCACACCTACACCCACCAGCGTGCTCTCACACCCGCACCTACACCCACCAGCCTGCTCTCACACCCACACTTACACCACCAGCCTGCTCTCACACCCACACCTACACCCACTAGCCTGCTCTCAAACCCACACCTACACCCACCAGCCTGCTCTCACACCTACACCCACCCGCCCGCTCTCACACCTACTCTTACACCACCAGCCTGCTCTCTCACACCCACACCTACACCCACAAGCATGCTCTCATAGTACCCACACCTACATCCACCAGCCTGCTCTCACACCCACACCTACACCCACCAGCCTGCTCTCACACCCACACCTACACCCACTGTAATGTATTGTGGTTATACGAACGCCCCCGACAGTGAGACCGCATGACGTCATGATCAAGTGTTCCTAATAAACTCAGTTACGTTACAAGAACTCACGGTGTCCACACGTACATTACATGGTGTCAGATGTGATGGACTAAACGGATGGAATGGCGCTTCATGGATTGAAGCCCCCTGGACCACTAAATTTGGACGAACGGATGGCCATAAATTGGAGATGTTGGTTGCATTCATACAAAATTTATCCAACGGCAGCAGGGATAGGATCGAAAACAGAGAAGGTACAATGCTGTGTGCTGCTGCATGTTGCTGGCAGTGAGGCACAAAAAGTTCACCGTACGTTCGAATTCGAAACGGCTGACAAAGACAAGATTGGACCATTAATAGCAGCCTTTTCAAAGTATTGCGAGGGAAAAACAAACATCACTGTAATAAGGTATGAGTTCAACTCGTTCAACCAAACAACTGAAAATATGGACACATACATTCGCGAGTTAAGACATCGAATACAATTTTGTTGCTATGAGCAGTTGGAAGCTTCCCTTTTATGTGATCGGATTGTGTGTGGAGTGAAAGATAACGAACTCAGGAATAAGTTATTACAAGCACCAAAATTGTCATTGGAGGACTGTGTAGAGTTATGTAGATTGAGTGAAAATAAATCGGCACAGGTACAATTGTCTTCATCCAGTCAAGTGGATGCAGTATCCAGGGGTTACGGACGACGCGCTGAACTGGGACCCAGGATATCTCCATGGAAACAAGCGTCAACAAATCAGTATCAACAAGGCCGTAAGATGGCGGCTTCCAGGTGTGGACGATGTGGATATAATCACCGGGATGGGAACTGTCCAGCACACGGAAAGGAATGCATTGGATGTCGACGAATTGGTCATTTTGTAAAAATGTGCCATGTGCAGAAAACACAGCCAAGGGAAGCGCCGCTATATGAAATTAATGTTGATTTGGAAGCCGAAAATGAACAAGTCGGGCGAGGTACATTCGACAATCAAGTTCAGGAACAACAACATGACAGTGAAGGCTATAATCTGTTTGTCGGTTCAATATACAATTCTAATGAAGACGACAAAGATTTGTGGTATGAAGTGTTCGTTGTCGGTGGTATGGAGGTCTCATTTAAATTAGATTCAGGATCCGAGGCCAATATTTTACCAATGGAAGTATACAAGAAAATGGAGAGTGCTCTTTTAAAACCGTCTAATTGTCAGTTGATCACATACGGTGGACATAAAATCAGGCCGGCAGGAGAAACAACATTGAGGATCAACGGACAGGATTTACGATTTCAAGTTATAGATGCTGGCAGTGCGATCATGGGCAAACAAGCCTGTGTTCAATTGGGTCTGTTAGCACGACTGGACACTTTAAGTGCAACACCTTCACACGATGCGGACAAATTGGTAATAAAATATGCTGACGTGTTTGAGGGTTTAGGTTTAATTAAGGTCAATGCTAAAATATATGTTGATAATAGTGTGACTCCATGTATAGACCCCCCACGTAGAATACCGATAGCCATTACAGATGGGGTACAAAAAGAATTAGAACGTATGATAAAATTGGGGGTCATTGTAAAACAGGAGAGGCCGACCCCGTGGGTTAATTCAATTACGATAGTATGTAAACCTGGAAAACTAAGAATTTGCCTAGACCCTACTAAGCTAAATAAAGCGATATTGAGAGGACCATATCCTGTAAGAACAGTCGAGGAAGTAGTGGCTGAATTGCATGGGGCTAGGTATTTTTCAGTTTTAGATGCACAAAGCGGGTATTGGCAAATAGAATTAGATAAAGAAAGTTCTGAACTATGTACATTTAATACGCCTTGGGGTAGATACAGATATACGAGATTGCCATTTGGAATAAAAACTGCGGGAGATATATTTATTCAGGAGATGAACGAAATTTTGAGAGGGATGCCAGGTGTTCATGTAATCTCAGATGACATTTTGGTACATGGAGTTACAGAAAAAGAACATAACGACCGATTAGAGGCAGTTTTAAGCCGTGCCCGAACGGTTCATCTGAAATTAAATCCTAAAAAGTCTAGAATTTTCAAAAACAGTGTTAACTATGTAGGGCATGTAATTAGCTCGGATGGCCTAAGTCCTAACATCGACAGAATACAAGCAATTATCGACATGCCCAGTCCAACCGATAAACCAGGTATACACCGGTTTTTAGGAATGATTGGATATGTTAGTAAATTTATTCCGAACCTGGCTAACATAACAAAACCGTTAAGGACGGTAATTCAAAAGAATGTATCATGGCACTGGGAAATGGAACAAGAAAAGGCTTTTCAGGATTTAAAGAAGTTGTTAACTGAAGCACCAATACTCCAATATTTTGATAGTAAACAAAAGGTTATCATTCAAGTTGATGCATCTAAATATGGTTTAGGCGCCACTTTGTTTCAAAATGAATTACCTGTAGCTATGGCATCAAAAGCATTAGATAAGTCACAAATAAATTATGCGGTAATTGAAAAAGAATTATTAGCCATATGTTTTGGCTGTAAAAAGTTCCATGATTTTATTTATGGCAATGAGGTAACAGTGAACACAGACCACAAACCCCTAGTTGCAATTATGCTTAAACCAATACACGAGCTTTCAGCAAGGATGCAACGTATGCGCATGAGATTGCAAAATTATAACATAACAGTATCATATCTGAAAGGATCACATTTGTATTTTGCAGATACTTTATCAAGAGCGCATACCTCCAGTATAGCCCCTAAGGATTTGTACGACCATGACATTTCGGTTGGGGCTATAGATTTGGATATGGGTGTTGTCCATCGTATCAAAGAGGCCACCAAGGTAGATCAGACGCTCAACACAATAAAAAATCTAACGTTGGAAGGATGGCCGGATAGTAACAAGCATATTCCTAATAGTGTGAAACCGTATTATACGTTTAGACATGAGATAACATGGGCAGAGGGAGTATTACTGAAAGGTACACAAATAATAGTCCCTAAAATTCTACAGACTGAGATGCTGAACACAATACACGAATCACACTTAGGGATAGTAAAATGTAAGCAGCTCGCCAGGGATAACATTTTTTGGCCGGGAATCGGTAGACAATTGGAAGACAAAATATCCAGATGTGATACATGTCAGGAATTTAAAAATATGCCACCCAAAGAACCTTTGATAAATCACCCAATAATAGATATACCATTTAATAAAATAGGGATTGACTTATTTCATGTAAACGGTAAGAATTACATCTTAATTATTGACTATTATTCCAAATTTCCGGAGTTCATAGAATTGGACAAAATATCTACTACAGCAGTTATTGAGGCATTAAAACAAACATTTGTCTTGTTTGGTATCCCCAAATATATAGTATCGGATAATGGTCCACAGTTCACGAGTCTCGAGTTTCAAAAGTTTGCTTCGTTCTATGGGTTTGTATCGCTCTACTCTAGTCCGATGCATGCCCAAAGTAACGGACAAGTTGAGCGATATGTTCAAACAGTTAAACGTATAATAAAAAAATGCGTAAGAGACGGTAGGGATGTACAGATAGCCATGCTCAATTACAGAAATACAACATTGAATGGAATTGGCGCATCCCCGGCGCAACTATTGATGTCACGAAAATTAAGAAGCAGGATCCCGGTACTAGATCGGGACTTGAGGGCAACGGTACATACATCAAAACTTCACCAAATACACCATAGTCAGCGGGTACAGAAAGGGTACTTTGACAGACATGCCAGTAGTATTCAGCACCCTTTGAATAAGGGTGATAACGTCCGTTATAAGGACCACAATGGTGACTGGAAGAAAGGTAGTATTGTAAATACTAATGTCGACACTCAAAGAAGTTATGATGTGATAAATGAACATGACAATATAATACGGCGGAACAGGAGATTTATTCAGAAATGTCCTAGTAACCGCTCAAATAAAACTGTACGAGATGCAACATCTGTTCACGTAAATAAATCGCAGAAAATAAACGTACCAATCACATGTACTACACGTTATGGTCGATTAAGTAGGCCACCAGTTCGTTACGGTTTGAGTGTACGTTAATTAGAGAACTTAAGATATATTTATGTTAACAATACATACTGTTACATGTGCAGTATGTTCCTCGTTCTTAGTAATTTAGTTTCCATGTATGTATATTGACACGTCTTCAATATTGAATCCAATAACATAAGTGAACGGTTTAAATGATGTAAACAGCCCAGACTGGGGACACGACAACGTCAAACGTATATGTGTCAAATCAAGAAGGCACACAATAACCACAAAACAAGAAGCAGCATACCGAGTCCATTCAATCTAGAATCAAATATACGTGTGTCACAATAAACATTTGTAATCAATTGCTATGTACACACTTCATGTAATAATATGTCAGATGCCTACCTTCGGACAGTTATGAAAAAGACTTGAATACCTGTTATCTGTAAGAGAGGGGTTAGGATAAGGAATGACATGATATATATATATTATGACTTGATAATTTGGAAATAAAGGAATTTGTGTAGCTGTAAGTTTGTATAGCTCTAAGTCAATACAGATATCAATTCAAACAATAAGAAACATTAATGATATTCAAAACGGTCCTTATGTTACTTAAGTGAAACGGGAAGATGTAATGTATTGTGGTTATACAAACGCCCCCGACAGTGAGACCGCATGACGTCATGATCAAGTGTTCCTAATAAACTCAGTCGCGTTACAAGAACTCACGGTGTCCACACGTACATTACACCCACCAGCCTGCTCTCACACCCACACCTACACCACCAGCCTGCTCTCACACCCACACCTACACCCACCAGCCTGCTCTCTCACACCCACACCTACACCCACCAGCCTGCTCTCATAGTACCCATACCTACACCCACTAGCCTGCTCTCACACCCACACCTACATCCACCAGCCTGCTCTCACACCCACACCTACACCCACCAGCCTGCTCTCACACCCACACATACACCCACCAGCCTGCTCTCACACCCACACCTACACCACCAGCCTGCTTCCACACCCACACACCCACCAGCCTGCTCTCACACCCACACCTACACCAACCAGCCTGCTCTCACACCCACACCTACCCCCACCAGCCTGCTCTCCCACCCACACCTACACCACCAGCCTGCTTCCACACCCACACACCCACCAGCCTGCTCTCACCCACCAGCCTGCCACACACCCACCAGCCTGCTCTCACACCCACACCTACACCACCAGCCTGCTCTCACACCCAGACCTACACCACCAGCCTGCTTCCACACCCACACACCCACCAGCCTGCTCTCACACCCACACCTACACCCACCAGCCTGCTCACACACCCACACCTACACCACCAGCCTGCTCACACACCCACACCTACACCACCAGCCTGCTCTCACACCCACACCTACACCACCAGCCTGCTCTCACACCCACACCTACACCACCAGCCAGCTCTCACACCCACACCTACACCCACCAGCCTGCTCACCCACCCACACATACACCCACCAGCCAGCTCTCACACCCACACCTACACCCACCAGCCTGCTCACACACCCACACATACACCACCAGCATGCTCACACACCTACACCCACCACCCACCCACACACCCACCCACACACCCACCCACACCCACACCCACACCTCCACAAACCCACACCCACACCTCCACCCACCAGCCTCCACCCACACCTCTCACACACCCACACCTCCACCCACCAGCCTGCTCTCGCACCCACACCTCCATCCACCAGCCTGCTCTCGCACCCACACCTACACCACCAGCCTGCTCTCACACCCACACCTACACCCACCAGCCTGCTCTCACACCCACACCTCACAGCGATCCGACTCAACTGGCACTCATGAAGTTCTTGTGGTTTGTTTGAACCAGATGAGGTGGCCGAATCGGCAAGAGCGCAGGCTATCCATGCGGGGGGGCGGGGATCAGGATTTGGAATCCTGGCTGAGTCAAACAAATGACTACGCTAGGCAGACAGACTACGCAAACGCTAGGCAGACGCCGCACGCTCATGAGGATCGTTCCCACACGTTGCGCCAAACTGTTGCCTTTTGTTGTTTTACGTCCTACCAAAATCTAAGGTCATATCAGGACGGCGCGCCAAACTTTTACCACAAAGTCGGCCGCACGCTACCACTACGTTGCGCTGATGACGAAAAGTTTGACGTATTTCGACGATTAACAGTGATTTTGTGCGTTGGCGGCGCGCCGGCGAGAAGCATCGTAATGTGACAGGGCCATAATAATTACCAAAATTGGATACTTGTCGCTACTTAGCCTGGCGCTTGGCATTACTAAGATAAGGCAAAGGCTAGTTATCCCAGTATTTGGATAATGTGACTGAGTGGGAAATCAGGTCATGGTGCCAACAACCCGATCTCCCAGTGGGGAAGCACTATAAACGTCACCATGAGTGTGCACTTTCACATCCTGATGTGACCTTAGATGTTGCCAGCATGTAAAACCCCCAACAAACAACAATCCCGCAGAGGAAGTGGCCACCCTCTCCCACTAAGCAACCCCATGAAATAAATCTCATGAACTAAAGCCGTGTTTACACGGGCAATTGTGAAGCGAATTAGACAAAGCGATTCATATGAAGCGAAGTAACGGCGCGTTTACACGAAGCGAGTTTGAAAGTGTTTTGGCGCCAGGTACAAGCAGCCTTAGTTCTGCCTGTAGCCGGCGAGCACTGCTATTTGTTTACTTTACACTCGGCGATTCGACGCCGATGCAGCTGCTACGTTAATATCGCTTCTAATTTAGGGTTAATTTAATTAAATTTCATTATTTGAGTATGTAATTCTGTTAAATATGATCGCATTTAATAGATTTCGGCCTAATCAGGCCCTAACACTGCCGGGTACCAGCGATTAGTTACTGCTCCCCCTGTTTCCGGCACGCACTACTATTTTATACTACCGCCGCCTGGGAACAAGCTGAATTGCTTCATATAAACCACCTCGCAAGGTGGATTACAAAAAGTGAATCATATGAAGCGAATCAGCCCTAATCTGCCTCAGAGTCGCGTTTACACGGCGAATGTGAGGCGAACTAGGCAAGGCAATTTATATGAAGCGAATTAAGTTCTCTGTGTAAACACAGCTCAATATGAATGAGAAACGCTATAAGCAACAAACTGAATGTAGTTCAACACAAGAATACCGCGTTCATCAAAAAACCAATATTGCCATCGCCCTGACACTCCCCGTGGTCCCTGGGCTACAGTGCCCGAGTCTAAGCTACAAAGAAGCTGAGGGAAAACACTTTAAATAGTGTTCCTTTCATCAAAAGGAATTCACGAGTACACTAACCTCCCACTCAAACTCCATCAGTGGCTACGTAGAATGTCACTTTTCTTGTGCACTTACCTCCCCACTGAAGGAGGACCACACTCAGGGTGGACATAATTATTGGTCGGTTGGTTTTCCGTCCAGGCAACATCTCAGGTCATATCAGGACGGGCACCGACTTGTGACAGCACACACTCATGGCGACTTTATAGTGCTGTCCCACTGAGAGACCAGGCTGCCAGCACCATGACCTGATATCCCACTCAGTCACATTATCCTGACACGGAGCCAACCCGTCCTTGCCTCATTCTAATAATGCCAAACGCCTGGCTAGGAAGCGACAAGGATCAATTTTTAGGTCATTGGTTTGACTCGACCAGGGTTTAAATCCCATGATCTACAAAAACGGGAGACGGACACTCAACTCATTCGGCCATTCCGTCTGCTTAATTATACTGGCACATACAAACTAATTGAATGAATGACTCGCGCACAAAATTCATATCGCGCAAAAACATGATAATATATCGGTACTTGTACAACTTCTTCCCGTGGAAAACACATTTCTGCTTTTACCAGTTTTGTTTTTTTTCCCGCCGCCCAGTATCAAATTAATCAGCCCACGATCAATCATTCTATTTGCGCTAGGTCCCGGGCGATCTGTCAATATCAGATCAATGAGGGAACCAGTAGTCACTGTGTGGTATGTCTGGATTTTCTCCAGACATACCTCGCTCTACCTCCTGTCACACCCACACATGGGTGTGACAGGAGGTAGAGTGACATCCTTTGTGGGGGGGGGGGGGGGGGGGGGGGAGCATCCGAGGGAAAGGAGCCTTGGTGTTCTTGTGGGTTCATTGTATTCCTACTTAAAAAGATTATAAGATTATTAATTGGCATTAAGGTTTTAAGCTTCTTTTGAGGGGGGGGGGGCGGGGGGCGGGGGGGTTGATTCGCACTTTCGTTGATTAAGCGGGTAGGGTTTCAATTGTAGGCATTTGGTCGTTCTCATTGCATTGCTCCCAGTCCACTCCGAGTAATGCCAACTGTCAGGCTAGCTTAGTTAGTACAAAGACTAATTGTTAAGTAATTGGTTTCCTTTAGAACGTTATCAATATATAACAATAATATGTATTACTATTATATATATATATATATATATACATATATATATATATTGCATATATATATGCATCGTACATTATATATTAGTTGGCACCAACATCGCATCGGCTCTGACAATCTACCAGATGGTTGCTGAATCGGTAGAGCGCAGGCTTCCCGTGCAGAAGGTCAGGAGTTTGAATCCCTGCAGAGTCAAACCAATTACTTATAAAATTGATACTTGTTGCAGCCTAGCCTGGCGCCCGGCATTAATATGAGCGGACAAGGATTGGTTTGCAAAGTATCAGGATAATGTAACTGTGTGGGATATTGGGTCATGGTGCTGGCTGCCTGGTCTCCCAGTGGGGCAGCACTATAAAGTCGCCATGATTGCACACTGTCACAAGTCGGTGCCCCTCCTGATCTTCCCTTAGATGTTACGACGTAAAGCTAAGATTCCTTATACACGGTATGCAGCATACGGCATGCGAATGTTGTATATGCGGCATAGATATATGCTAAGGTGTTTCCTCCAAATTTGTGAAGGAACAGTATTGTTTTCTATGGCAAACGCAGCCGTATTTGCATTCGCATGCCGCACCGATCGGTCCATGGGTCGATCCATTTGCCGCATTCACATATTTGGACGTATGGAAGCACCACTATTCATTTACATGCTTTTCGATTTTTATTTGCATTCGCATGCCGCATGCCGCATACCGCATAAGGAATCTTAGCTTAAAACAACAACAAAGAAACATCTGACAATCTAGTCGCATTAAACTAAATAATATGATTACACTCCACCAACTCACCACCTTCAGTAAGAGTACATTGACAGTGGGGCCCGGGTCTTGTGTATTCGGCCCGGTTACAACTGGATGTGTGGTGGTGATGGTGGTGGGGAAGGGGGGGGGGGGGGGCAGGCTTCTGGCTGGGGCGACACCTTGAGTTCAAAAACAGCTTTATAAATACTTTCTCGTCGAACGATGACCGGGCGTGGTGGCCGAATCGGTAGAGCACGTGTGAGAGATTGGGAGTTCGGTTCCCGGTCGAGTCAACCTAATGACTTATCAAATTGATACTTGTTGCTTCCTAGCCTGGCGATAGGCATTAATAGGATGGGGCAAACACTGGTTGGCTCAGTGTCAGGATAATGTGACTGAGTGGGATATTGGGCCATGGCAGCCTGATTTCCCAGTGGGGCAGCAGTCACCATGAGTGTGCACTGTCACAAGTTGGTATACCCGTCCTGATATGACCTTAGATGTTGCCAGGATGTAAAACTCCAACAACCAACCAACCGTCAAACGATGTGTGTTGCTCTACCCAGTGTCGCAGTTTCCGCCGTCCTCCAGTTTCCGCGGTACGCATCGCTTCTGCGCATGCATCAAAATTGAACAGTATCATCACTAACCTTATAAATTTAATATAATGTTTTGGGTAAAAATGTTTTTTATATGTGTACCAACCGATTTGTTTCTAGGTAGTGTGGTTTTAGAGATATTTCACTTTTTCTGTATTTTCTGTATGAAGATTGCTCACGACCATTGACAATGCCTTGAGTTTGACGGTATGCGCAGTGCAAAACATTAGTTTTATTCAAAATCAATAGAAATCAAGAAGCCTAACCTTATCAATTTAATAAAAAATCTTTTGGTAAAGATGTTTTCTATATGTGTACCAAGTGATTTGTTTCTAGGTGGTGTGGTTTTAGAGATATTTCACTTTTTCTGTATGAAGATTGCTTACGGCCATTGACAATGCATTTGAGTGTATGGGAACCGCGGAAACTGGCGGACGGCGGAAACTGCGACACCGGGACCTGCTAATCCCAGGTTACTGAACGCAAAGCGCGGCGGGGGGAGAGTGTGTGTGGGGGCAGGGGCGGGGGGAGAGAACTTGATGCGCATGCGCGGACGCGGCCAACCATTGAAGCAGGTATGCGCACATCTACAAAGAACCGCCCTGACCACACCGTGTAATGTAAGCTTGCACCTACATCATGTGTTGGTTGGGGTGAGGGTCCAGAGGTGTTGCCTGCTTGTCCGCCCGGCCAGGCGCTCTGTGATTTATGAAGCCTGCAGTAGTTGGGAACTTACTGAGGTTGTAGAGTGGCCGTGCTGTACTGGCAAGCCTCCAGTGCACACCACAGCACGGGGCACAGCCTCAAGGACCCGCCCCATGTAAAGGCAGGACCACCCCATAGAACAGGGTAGACGCAGCTAATATAGCATCAGAGGGTACAAGGTAGAGACAGCTAGTGTAGCATCACATGGAATAGGGTAGACACAGTTAGTGTAGCATCACAAGGAACAGGGTACCCAGCTAATGTAGCATCACAAGGATCAATGTAGACACAGCTAGTGTAGCATCACATGGAATAGGGTAGACACAGCTAGTGTGGCATCACAGGGTACAAGGTAGAGACAGCTAGGGTAGCATCACATGGAATAGGGTAGACACAGCTAGTGTAGCATCACAGGGTACAAGGTAGAGACAGCTAGTGTAGCATCACATGGAATAGGGTAGACACAGCTAGTGTAGCATCACAGGGTACAAGGTAGAGACAGCTAGTGTAGCATCACATGGAATAGGGTAGACACAGCTTGTGTAGCATCACAGGGTACAAGGTAGAGACAGCTGGTGTAGCATCACATGGAATGGGGTAGACACAGCTAGTGTAGCATCACATGGAATAGGGTAGACACAGCTAGTGTAGCATCACATGGAATAGGGTAGACACAGCTAGTGTAGCATCACAGGGTACAAGGTAGAGACAGCTAGTGTAGCATCACAGGGAACCGGGTAGACACAGCTAGTGTAGCATCACATGGAATAGGGTAGACACAGCTAGTGTAGCATCACATGGAACAGGATACCCAGCTAATGTAGCATCACAAGGACAAATGTAGACACAGCTAGTGTATCATCACATGGAACAGGGTACCCAGCTAATGTAGCATCACAAGGACCAAGGTAGACACAGCTAGTGTAGCATCACATGGAACAGGGTACCCAGCTAATGTAGCATCACAAGGACCAATGTAGACACAGCTAGTGTAGCATCACATGGAACAGGGTACCCAGCTAATGTAGCATCACAAGGAAAAAGGTAGACAAAGCTAGTGTAGTATCACATGGAACAGGGTTGATGCAGCTAATGTAGCATCACATATACAGTTAGAAAGGTAGACAGTTAATGTAGCATCACACTGAACAGGGTAGACACAGCTAATGTATCATCATGGGGAACAGGGTAGACACAGGTAATGTATCATCATAGGGAATAGGGTAGACACAGCTATTGTAGCATCACAGGGACCAGGGTAGATGCAGCTAATGTAGCATTATAGGGAACAGGGTAGACACAGATAATGTAGCATCATATAGAACAGGGTAGACAACTAATGTAGCATCACAGAAAACAAGGTAGACAACTAATGTAGGATCACATTGAACAGGTAGACACAGTTAGTGTAGCATCACAAGGAACATGGTATATGCAGCTAATGTAGCATCATTGGGAACAGAGTAGACAAGCTAATGTAGCATCACAGGGAACAGGATACCCAGCTAATGTAGCATCGTAGGGAACAGGGTAGACACAGCCAGCATAGGATCACATGGAATGGGTAGATGCAGCTAGTGCAGCATCACAAGGAACGGAGTAGGCACAGCTACTGTTGCATCACATAGAACATGGTAGACAGCGAATGTAGGATCATATGGAACACGGTAGACACAGTTAACATAGCATCACATGGAACGGGGTAGACACAACTAATGTAGCATCACATAGAACATAACAGACACAGCTAATGTAGCATCACATGAATGGTAGACACAGCTAATGTAGCATCACATGGAACAGGGTAGACAGTAATGTAGCATCACAGGGAACAGGGTAGACAGCTAATGTAACATCACAAGGAACAGGGTAGACAGCTAATGTAGCATCATATGGATGGTAGACACAGCTAATGTAGCACCACATGGAACAGGGTAGACAGCTAATGTAGCATCACAGGGAACAGGGTAGACAGCTAATGTAACATCACAAGGAACAGGGTAGACACAGGTAAGGTTGCATCACATGTAAGAATAGGAGACAGAACGAGTGAGGAACAGCCACAGTGGAAGACGGTGGAAGGAAGACACACTGAGAAAAATAGAGCGTGAGAGTCAGCTAGAGAGCATGACAGAAGGAGTTAGTAAGAGACAACGAGAGCGAGAGCCACAGACAGCAACAGAGGACAGAGAGGGTGGCGAGATATGGAGAGCGAGAGGGAGAGTAAGATAGCGTAAGAGCGAGAGAGCAAACGATAAAGAGAGAGAGAGCAAAAGAGAACTAGAGACATAGAGAGACAAAGATAGAAAAGGAGAAAAAAGATAGAGATAGAGAGAAAACAAGAAAGAGAACGAGAGAGAGGTAAAGATAGATAGATAGATAGATAGATAGAGATGAGATAGAGATAGAGATAGAGAGCGATTGAGAGGGAACAAGAGAGAGAGCCAGAGGGCGATCTTGTAAACTCAGTTAATATTTCATACTGAAAGGTTGTTGTTAAAATAGGCATGGACTTGGCGAGCAAGTTGGTTTGTTGAGTTGTAAACAGGGTGGCCGGGGTCAACTCGGGATGATAACAACAGGGCGTGTCACTAATGTGTCATATCACATAACTGAGGCGCTCTACCGCCTCGTTTCGCCGCTGGTATGTTATCGCCAGCCGTGCATGCCGGGTCACAGTTTACCCAGTGAACTATGTAGGCGATGCATACACCAGCCGACAATTTCAGTGCTGGGCCGGTGAGGTAGCTATAGATGCCCTTCATACACGAGTTGAGAATTTGACTGAAGAGGTATTGAGCTAGACATCACCTTGGTACACGAGTTGGGAATTTGACTGGTGAGGCATTGAAGTAGACATGACCTTCATACACGAGTTGAGAATTTGACTGGTGAGGCATTGAAGTAGACATGATTTTCATACACGAGTTGAGAATTTGACTGAAGAGGCATTGAGCTAGACATGACCTTCATACACGTTGAGAATTTGACTGGGGGCATTGAAATAGACATGACCTTCATACATGAGAGTTGGGAATTTGACTGGTGAGGCATTGAAGTAGACATGACCTTCATAGTCATACATGAGTCGAGAATTTGACTGGTGAGGCATTGAAGTAGACATGAACTTCATACATCTGTCGATAATTTAACTGGTGAGACATTGAAATAAACATGACCTTCATACATGTGTCGATAATTTAACTGTTGAGGCATTGAAGTAGATATGACTTTATAGTGCTGCTCCACTATTAAACCAGGTCATAGGCACCATGACCTGATATCCCACTCAGTCACATTATCCTGACATTGAGTGAACCAGTCATGGTCCTATCCCCTATGGCCCATGCCAAGTGCCAGGCTAGGAGTAGGAAGCGATAAGTATCTATTTTTATAAGTCATTGGTTTGACTCGACCGATTTTCACAAAGGTTGTTCCTGGGACATAAATTCCCAAATAAACCAAGCCCAAACCACCCAAATTATAAGTACCGCATTCATTAATGATATCTCTACACACACCACCTCCCCCTCTTGCCCGCAGCATTCACACCCCTGCATCATTGAGACACCCCTGTGTTAGAGGTGTGAACGTGTACCAGCCCGGAGGCGGAGCGAAAGGAGTGAGGGGTTGGGGGAGGGGGGGGGGGGGGTGCTCATCATACCCAGCTGGTAGGGCCTACTGTTGGATCATAGCTACGCGAGTTACGTGAGTTATGCCAGGTATGCGCGGTATGTGGGGCATGTGGGTCGGGTCACCCACCTGCCACTCAGCACCGTGTACACTGCCACGCTCCGCCAACCACCCGTGACGGCCCCAGGGCCCTATTCTTTAACCAACATGTCTCCCTTCTTTTAGAATGGGTTTTATCCTAGGCTGTATTGAAATCTAGGTTGTGTGTAGACGGCTGGCGGTGACGGTGACGGTGTTGTCCCGCGTGGTTTTAGACTTAGAGGTGCGTCAGGGCGTGTTGTTGTAAACCACTGGTTGGTTGTCAATCGGACTGTCTATCTGCCCCTGCCACGGTTGGTGGCGATTTGGGGAATGTGAGCATTGGATTGGATTGCAAAAAGAGCATCAACATCACGAGCAGCATTTCTACCATCACCACCATCATCCTCACCATCATCATCATCGTTATCAACATCACCAGCATTATCTCTATTAGCATACCCGACCCACACCCCGTCCTGATATGACCTTAGATGTTGCCAGGGCGTAAAACTCCAACAACCAAGCAACCCATTATTATAGACATCCATCCGCATCAATAGTCAGTCCTGATATGATCATAGATGTTGCGAGGACGTAAAACCCCAAACAAACACCGTTCTGATATGACCATAGATGTTGCTAGGACGTAAAACCCCAAACAAACACCGTTCTGATATGACCATATATGTTGCTAGGACGTAAAACCCCAACAACCACCGTCCTGAAATCTACATAGATGTTGCTATGACGTAAAACTCCCCAAAACAAACAAATCATCATCAATACTACCAGAATCATCTGGCACCATGACCTGATATCTCAGTCACATTATCCTGATAATCAGCTAAGCAGTCCTTGACCTATCCTAATAATGCTGAGCGCCATGCTAGGAAGCGACAAGTATCAATTTTGTAAGTCATAGGTTTGAGTCGGCTGGGATTCAAACTCTTGACCTTCCGCATGGGAAACCTGCGCTCTACCGATTCGGCCGCCGCGTCCTTTATGTGAGCTGGGCACATCGCAGTTTAGTCTTAAAGCTTTGGATATAGAAAATAGCATCCATTCCTGGAACCATTCTGGCTCGCATAGACCTGGGCCGAGTTCAGGCTAGGCCTCAGAGTCGACTCCGAGATGGCTCTGCAGTGTCTTTTTTGCTAATTTGCATCCAATGTGTGCCTCTGAGCTGACTCTGAGATGTCGCACTTTTTGAGTAGGAGGTGTAAATGCCTCCAAAATGGCCTGTGGGATTCAGCCAATCAGAGCTGTTCTTTCAATTGCAAATGGCTGCAGGAAGTACATGCGATGAAGGCCGCCATTTTCGAGGCACCCAACTGCTAAAATGGCGTTCAGAGTAGCGCAGCATTTGGAATTTCTCAGAGACACCTCCGAGGCGCCTCATTGAATGCAGCCCTGATGTTATAAATAGGCCTTTTGCGACCAGGCAAGTGTGCGACTCTCTCCAAATCTATTGTCTCCACCTTGGAGACCTGGTCACGTGTCTCCGCCTTGGAGACCTGGTCACGTGACTTCACCGTGTTATCCCTTACACGACTATTCGCTGCATCTTACTGAAAGATCACACTTAGAATGGGTTAATATTATTTGATTTCATACCCAGTAGGGTGGGGATTGCTCTGCCCCAGCAGCATTAGACTTTGAGGAGGCCACGGTTATTAGTAACAGGTATGTGATGTTTGGCAAAGGGGGTGGGATAGAGAGGGAGAAAAGACTGTCTTCACTTTCCAACAATGTAAATAATTATTGGAAAACCCGTGGAAACATGACCTGTCTGTCTGCAATGCACTCTTAAGCAATGTGCCTCAATACAGTTTTCAAGATTATATATATATATATATATATATAATATAATATACATATTATATCATATTATATTATATTATATCATATATAATGCATTATATATATAATGTATGGAGAAGGAAGCTGCATTGTATTCTATTTTGCATAATATATATATTGCATAGCATATATTGTATATTTTGTATATTGTATGTAATATATTACGTATTACTATACAATGCATCGACGATAAAATATTAAATCGAACTGACTCATTTCCTGACTAGGCAGATGTAGTTTATTTATTTTGAGAATTATATTTTTGAACAAACAAACTGCTTTATTCTCCTCCCCCTCTCCTCTCGACATTTCCTAGATTTGAGAACATTCGTCTTTGTAGTTTTTCTCTTTCAATTTTTGTTTGCTATTGCTTTTTTTTTTATTCCGTTTATTTTTTATTTTTAAACATGTGTCTGGCGGAGCTAGGGTCACGTGATAATAAAGTCCCCGAACGCGGCGTAGATTTCCTACGTAGGGGTGATACAACGTTTTCATCACTCACATATAATATGCGAGGGATAGCAAGGTGGTTAAGACTTGGAAAAAATGTATTTAACAAATATTGTGGTTTTAATAAAAAATCTGTTAAGTTCCTTCGAGCTTCTCGGTGGTTGAGACTTAGAAAATTGTATTTAACAAATATTGTGGTTTACAAAATATCTTTCAAGTTCCTTCGAGCTTCCCATAGATGCATATCATTTTTAAATACTTTGATAGGCATTGATAGTGTGCAAATTGACTCGACACAACGCACTGACACCCAGCTACACGAGTACTAGATAAAAGATTCACCTGGTACTTGTAGTACACGGGTGAAGGACAACGTAGTGTAAAAAATGGGTGAAAATAGGTTTAGTATGGAACATGAACTAGAAACTGTGGCTCCAGTGTCAAATGGCTACTCATATAGGCACAGAGTTGGTGAAATGGGCGAGAATGCAAAAAGACAAGATGGCGGCCAGAGAACGCCGTGGATTTCACTTTTAAATTGCATTAAAGTATATGTTTTATTATATTTTCCTACTCAAAAGTAGCGGGTAACCATGAAGACATATACAAAGAATAAATGTTGCTTCTTAGATTGAGAAATTAGGCTCTCATAAAGACTCCTTTCATTAGCCCGATTTTTCGACCGTTTTTATATAAGGCTGATCTTCACCCATGTACTACAAGTACCGGGTGAATCTGTTATCTACACGAGTACATATATCCATATTAACCAAGTATGGAACAGAAAATCATTATGACATGCTGATCACGCATTTGCCAGCAATTAAAAAAAAAACTTACTAATATTTGTCATGTTCATTACACATTTGCCAGTAGATACAAAAAAAAAACATTACCAATATTCTCCTGGAATCATGAACGGGGCTGAGGGTGGGCTGTGAAAATGGTGAAATTGTTCAGCAACCCATAACCATAACAACAGGGGCAGAGCGCCCCCCCCCCGCCCCCCACACACACCCACACACACATACATATATACATACATACACATCCTCTACCTTTACATAATAGGCAGGTTATCACGGTGCATTGACCTTATAAATCAGGCTTAGGCACGGTTCAGGGAGCACTTGTAGTGAGTGAGTAAGTAGGTAAGTGAGTGGGTAATTGCGTAGGGAAGTGAGTAGCGAAGTAAAAAGGCAAGTGAGTATGTAAGTGAGTACGTACGTGAGTATGTAAGTGAGTGGGTAAGTAAAAAGGTAAGTGAATATGTAAGTGAGTGGGTAAGTGAGTGGGTACGTGAATGGGTACGTGAATGGGTATGTGAGTAGGTAAGTGAGTAGGTAAGTGAGTAGGTAAGTGAGTAAGTAAGTGAGTAGGTAAGTGAGTGGATAAGGGAGTAGGCAAGTGAGTAGGTAAGTGAGTAGGTAAGTGAGTAGGTAAGTAAGAACAAGCCATCTGGGCGCTGTTGCGTTGCCATGGATACTGAAGGGTGGACAGAGGTGGCGGTTTGGTGGCGTGTTGGTGGCGTCCTGCCTGGTGTGGAGGTGTCACGGACATTGACCTCGGACATGCCTATGCAGTGTTCGCCAAGGTGTGCACACCAAAAAAAAAGGTGTCACTTGATCCCCCAACTCTACCCTCTCTGTGCACACTCAAAAAGCAATAAAAACTGCACTAATTACTGCTGATCACGTGTTCGCGGCAGGTAACAGGACAAACACATGCCCGAGCCACATACCTCGCATACCTCACATACCTGAGCTGCGGGAGGCCTCTTTACCTTCTTCTTTATTGGGGTTTTACGCTCTATGAACATCTGAGATGACAAGAGGACCAGTATCTAAAGACTTATGGCGGTGGGTTCTCAGTAGCGATTTTATAGCAGCCCCCGATTGGCATTCACCACGTCGCCGGTACCATGTCGCAAATATCCCACTCAGTCGCATTATTTCCTGGCATTGAGCCAACCAGGCCCAATGTATTGGAGTTCAGGGAGTTTCTAGCAACAGGGGAGATGTACCTGCACCATGCAAAATGTACTTGTACCATACATCTACACCATGCATATGCACCATGCAACCACACCTTGCATCTGTACCTGTACCATGCATATGTGCCATACATATTCACCATGCATCTGTACCATACATCTACACCATGAATATGTACCATACGACCACACCATGCATATGTACCTGTACCGTGCATATCTACCATACATATTCACAATGCATCTGTACAATGCACCCACACCATGCATGTGTACCTGTACCGTGCATCTGCACCATGTATCTGTACCATACATCTATATCATACATATGTACCATGCAACCACACCATGCATCTGTACCATGCATCTGTACCATACATATTCACTATGCATCTGTAACATGCACCCACACCATGCATCTGTACCATACATATTCACCATGCATCTGTACCATTCACCCACACATTGCATCTGAACCTGCACTATGAATCTTTACCATACATCGACACCGTGCATCATTATCCCACTCAGCCCGGAGCTCCGCATTATTAGGATAGGACAAGGACTGGTTGGCTCAGTGTCAGAATGATGTGACTGAGTGGGATATCAGGTCATGGTGCTGGCAGCCTGGTTTCCCAGTGGGGCAGCACTACAAAGTCGCCATGAGTGCACACTATCACAAGTCAGTACCTGTCCTGATATGAGCTTAGATGTTGCCAGGACGCAAAACTACAAAAACCAACCAACCAACCAGTCACATCATCCGGACACTGAACCAACCAGTCCTTGCCTTATCCTAATAATGATGTTGCATGGACGTAAAACACCAAGAAACAACAACAACGGCATAAATCCTCTTCAAAGGCCAGACACTCAGTTGCATAGCAAATATAGCATTTGCAATTAAGACGTGCCCCCCCCCCCCCCCCGCAGTCCCTATTGTGGCAACCGAGCGCGGTAGCCTAATCGATAGAGTGCGGGCCTCGCGTGCGGAACGTCGGGAGTTTGGTTCCCGGTTGAGTCAAACCAATGACTTTTAAATTGATACTTGTTGCTTCCTAGCCTGGCACTCAGCATTAATAGGATATGGCAAGGACTGGTTAACTCAGTGTCTGGATAATGTGACTGAATGGGATATCGGGTCATGATGTCAGCGGCCTGATTTCCCAGTGGGGCAGCACTATAAAGTTGCTATGAGTGCACACTGTCACAAGTTCGTACCTGTCCTGATATGACCTTAGGTGTTGCCAGGACGTAAAACTCCAACAACCAACCAACTATGTTCTCAAACAGGATCATAAATATATGGAACAGTCTCCCACAAAATGTTATTGATGCCGAGTCAATAAATTCATTCAAGAATAGATTAGAAAAAGCATGGGCTGATGATCTAGGGAAATTTGACCCCTATTTCACAACATGCTACTAATTATTCCTTGTGTTGCTTATTTACTTGCACTCAAGCAAATATGAGAGACAAATAAGTGTTCACACTTCCTGTCTACCATTCGCTATTTCGCTATTTCGTAAAGGTGTGTATGAGAAGGTCACGTGACGCTGTCTCCAGTGTTGATGTTTACAGCTCTTTCTTGTGCTCACCTGTCATGGCTGAAATTAGACTATTACTTAGTGACACCACGTGGTTAGTGGCCATCCGGGGTGGGGGGGGGGGGGAGTAGTATAGTAATAAACCACTGAGGGGGCAGCTGCTAAGATAACGAAGCTGTCAATCACTATGGGGTCTGACAGTATATAATTACAATTCATAACATTATTTTATGCGACATTATTTCCCATTACATAGCTATTTGTATGTACCAGATATTCATAACCATGAGTAGACACATTCTTTGAAAGAAATATTAAATGGGAGAGTATAGGTAGGGACGGAGGGGGGGGGGGGTAGGAGATGTTTGTTTGTTGTGGTTTTAAATCCTAACAACATATCAAGTCATATCAGGACTGGTACCGACTTGTGACATTGAACACTCATGGTGACTTCATAGTGCAGCCCCACTGGAATACCAGGCTACTGGCACAATAACCTGATATTCCACTTATTCACATTATCCTGATACTGAGAAAACCATTCCCTGCCCTATCCTGTCAATGCCAGAGTGCTAGGTAGTGACATGCAACACTTTTGTAAGTCATTGTTTTGACTCCGCTGGGATTCAAACCCCCGACCTTCCACACGAGAAGAAAGCTCTCTTACAAATTTGACCACTACATCCAGTCAGAAGAAGAATAAAACGAGGGGGAGAAAATGAAGGGGAAGAGGGAGACGATGAAGACGAAGAAGACGAAGAAGAAGTAGAAGAAGAAGAAGCAGAAGAAGTGGAAGAAGAAGAACGATGGGAGGGAACTAGAACAGTAAAGAGATGGGCTAGTGGTGGAAGAGCAGAAACAGTCGAAGATGACGAGAAAGAAGAAGAAGAAGAAGAACAAGAAGAAGAAAAAGAAGGAAAAGAAGAAGGGGAGGAGAAGGATAAAAAGCCGAATAAATTGACCTGAAAGTAGAGAATGTGACCAGTTTAACTTGTTACTGTGACTATACCTGCTGGGTGTGCATTCACGTTGAAGTGGAGATGCAGAATCTCGACACCAGGTATGCGATAAAGATACTTCTGGGTTGATTACCGGATAAAGTCGCCTCCCCCGTTCCCCTCTCCCCCTCCACTCCTCCATCCCTCCTCCTCACCTTCCTCACTCCGTCACTGACATACACTCCATTGTCAACTGAAAGAACTGTCTATGGGACCAGTATCGCCACCAATGAATGGAGTCTAGTACCACCATCAAATAATCACCCTCTATCTACCCCCTAAAACTGACACCCCGGGAGGTGTGACATGGCCGTCACGGTTCCCCAATAAGGAAGCACTATACAGCTGACGTGAGTATGCACTGTCACAGGTTGGTGGTATTCGTCCTGATCTGACCTTAGATGTTGCTAGGACACAGGCCAAACTTGAACCAGGAAACTAAAATTTATAATACGAGGTCTATGAGCGTCAAGATGTTGGTGGGTGTATCGTGGACACCTGTGGTTGCCAAATAAAGCATCAGCACAGTAATGATTGGCATACACTACAAATGCTTCCCAATGTTCAAGAGTTATGAGTGCAGACACTCTCTATGTATGCTTTCTGTCTGTCGGAGATATCTGCTGTAGGCAGAATTTAATAATTCGCCCATCATTCTACCTCTGTAATCCGGCATTCTATACTTCGGCAACTCCCATGGCCTGGCATGGGCACTAGAGGATTTCTTTTGGTTTTGTGCTTCATATTACATGAAACATCTTGCTTGAAAGCATTAATGTTTCTGTAGTCCGGAATTTTCTGTAATTCGGCAATAGCCAGGTCCCAAGGCTGCTGGATTAAAGAGATACAACCTGTCCCAACAAATGTCCGTTCCAATGACGGGCCAATTATTAAATTATGCCTACTGCAGATATCTCTGAGTATCTGTGCCCATAACTCATGAGCATTGGGAAGCATTTTGTAATGTATGCTTAGCATTACTATGTAGACGGTTTCAATAGTGATCACAGGTGTTTATGATACACCCACCAAAATTTCGACAAGCATAGACTACAGATTTTAAACTCAAGTTTCCTGGTTCAAGTCTGCCCTAATTTAGGTTGTCTTCCTAGCAACTTCTAAGGGCAGATCAGGATGAATACCAACCCGTGGCAGTGCATACCTACATCAATTGTAAAGTGGTTCCCTACTGGGATACAATGTCACCATCACCTTGACCCAATTTGACACTCATTCACATTATCCTGATACTGAGCTAGCCATCCACTGCCCTATCCTAGTAATGCCGAGCTCCAGGTTAGGTAGCGCCAGGTATCAATTTAGCTAGTCATTGGTTTAACTTGGCTGTGTTTTCGAACACCCAACCTTCCGGGCGGATAGCGTGGATTCTGACAGATTCAGGCACCACATCCGGTTTATCTTCAAAGGGTTTGGGATGAGGACCTCGGTTGAACCAGTGGTAACAGTATGGCGTTGGTCGGAGCCAACCCTTTGTGAGACACCGATGGAAGGGAGTCGGGCGTGGGACACGATGAATCCCTGCTCTGCAGAGATCAAAGAAAACTTCAAATCGAGGCAGCGTGGATTCTGACAGATTCAGGCACCACATCCGGTTTATCTTCAAAGGGTTTGGGATGAGGACCTCGGTTGAACCAGTGGTAACAGTACGGCGTTGGTCGGAGCCAACCCTTTGTGAGACACCGATGGAAGGGAGTCGGGCGTGGGACACGATGAATCCCTGCTCAGCAGAGATCAAAGAAAACTTCAAATCGAGGCAGCGTGGATTCTGAAAGATTCAGGCACCACATCCGGTTTATCTTCAAAGGGTTTGGGATGAGGACCTCGGTTGAACCAGTGGTAACAGTACGGCGTTGGTCGGAGCCAACCCTTTGTGAGACACCGATGGAAGGGAGTCGGGCGTGGGACACGATGAATCCCTGCTCAGCAGAGATCAAAGAAAACTTCAAATCGAGGCTTATTGTATTATACCATAAACAGCTACCCGCACAGAACTCAGCTGAACCCTCCCCTGACGGGACCTCACAAACAGGATTCATGTATAAGGCCCCTCCCCTCATAACAACCCTCCCGTGTTGTTACATATTAGTAGTCGATACTGCCACAAGAGGGACGCGATGCTAACACTATGCTATGTATGCAAAGGCCCTGTCACACTATGACATAACGACGTCAGTGTAGGGAGAACGTGAAGAACGTTGAACTTCTCGGCATAGTATGCAAATTTGGGCACAAGTTGAACGTGGATGCAGCGAGTTGATGAGAGCGTAACATCGGTAAAGCGTAGTGATACCATCATTCAACGAGAGAGGACAACGTCATTACGTTCACGGAATGTTATGCACGTTATTCCCTCGCCAGAACTACATTACATGACGTTACATACGTCATGACACGGTGGCTAAACGTTGAATGTACATTGAACGTACGTTCTCCTGACGTTCTCCTGACGTTTCCATTACGGCGCGTGGATGTTTCCACCGGGTTTAATGTGGGTCAACGTAGTGGAACGTAGTTGAACGTAGTGAGCAGCATTCGACTAACGTCTGTTTAACGTCATTGACATTCGCCGAATGTGTACAGAACGTATGGCAAACCTAAACCCTTATGTTCGATTTACGTCGAAAGTTTTGAACAGGTTCAAAACTTTGACGCGCCCCGACATAACACGCCGTAACGTGATGTAGCTCGATGTCAGTCTAACGTCATTCTGACATCATCATAACATAACCCAATGTAGATCAACGTAATGACGAAACGTGATCACGTCAGGCTTCCGTTTGCTCGTTACGTCATAGTGTGACAGGGGTATAACCTATTTAGAGGAACCAAATCCGCCAGAGAATTACTTACCGGTCAGGGGCGTAGGCAGAAATTTAAAAATTGTGGGTTAAAAAGGGGTTTTTTCATGTGCTTACGGGAAATATAAAAATTGTAACCACAAACAATTTTAAAATGTATATTATCAAGGATGAAAATGGTCTCCGGCAAAAAAAACCCGTAGAAATCAGACCGAGACATTGGTGCTACCTCCCGGGATCTGGCAGGACCAAGCCGTGGTAGCCAAAAAAAAACTAAAGTCGAAATGAAGCCGAGACCCTGGTACCACATAACAGGTTCCAGCAGAATCAATGGCAAATTTCCGCGAAAGCACTGATATTTTCCCATAGGATTAGTACTATCAGGGAATCGAGGGAAACTGCTGGAAGTCAGGTTTCAACTCTCCTTGTTGTGATTACATTATAATCGCCCATGTCTACTCTAAGTCTTTCTTGTTTGTGTTTTATGTTCTAGCAAGATCTACGGTCATATAAGAACGGCATTCAGAATACACGATTCCTTGCTAGTTTGTGAACTTTAATCACTGAATATAACAAATCGGGGAAATCCGCGAAATCGCGGAGATTTTTTATTCCTGTATTATAAAAGATTTAGAATAGAAAAAAATATGCCGCTCTGCCTGAGACAAATTGTTCGCAAGTGCTTATAGTGTGCCAATGGAGCTACGCCCCTCTCAGTGCAGTGCGCGGCAAACATCGTGATTGCGGCAGGTGGGGGAGGTGGGTGTGTGTGGGGGGGGGGGGGGGGGGGGGGTAAGGCGGGGCGAAGAAAGAGCGCGGCGGCATGAAAGCGAAGGTGGGGATACACAGTTTGTGTAACGCAGGTCCCCCTCTGTCGGACAGCGCCACCTACGTGAGACGCAGCCCTAACTGATGTGCTGATGAATATATCAATTCACCTACATGTACAGTCCACTGTAATAGGCCGTTGTCAGAGAGATTACCTGTTATCAACCACCCGGCCTCTTATGTATGTGACATCTACCGGGTCACGGGGATACTCTGTGTGTGTGTCTGTGTGTGTGTCTGTGTGTGTGCGTGTGTGTGTGTGTGGAGGCAGTGTGTTTAGCTTAATGCGAGGCTTTGGCCAAGCAGACGGCCCCTGATAAAGCCAGGAGCCGATCTCTCTCAGCACTAGGTTCAATTTTCTAAACTGAACTGCTGGCTGATTGTCAGAACCACGATCATTTGTCTGATAGTCAGAACAGGGTTCCTTCTGAACTGTCGATTAATGACTGCTGTTAATATGACATCTGCTACCGGCATGGCGTAAATCCACCACCAATCAGTAAGTCAATCGCCAAGCAATGGTCAGCGCCACGTCATATTTTTCGTAAGCTGCAAGTTGGTTGCACGCGCCAGGTTTTCTTAATGGCCGACTAATTGTCGTTATATACAATATGTATAATTAATATATGTATAGTATATGAATAGTATATGTATAATATATGTACACTATATGTAAAGTATATGCATAATATATGTGTAATATATGCATGTTAATGTATAATATATGCATAATATATGTATACATTATATATGGATAATATACATATACTATATCATTATATGTGTACTATATGTGTAGTGTATGTATAATATGTGTATACTATAATAATATATACATATACACATATGTACAATATATGCATAATAATATATGTATAATAAGAGAATATTATATACACATATGTGCATAAGCCTAAGTACATATACATATGTACATACATACATATGTTTATATAGTCATAGAAATATACAAATGTATAATATATGTATAAAATATGTAAAAATATATGCATAATAGTAATACATGTATAATGTGTATATAGTATATGTATAACAATTAACATCATAACACATATATAATATATGTATAATATTAATATATGTATAAAATATGTATAATATATGTATAATATATGTATCATATATGTATAGTATATGTAAAATATACGTGACATTTATTATATATCAATGCAAACCGTGTCCCTTTAGTCAACACCGGGCATTAAGACGCCGTATGAGTCGGGAGACAAGTGGCGGCGTCGATCGGTCTTTATCGGAGACTGCCACAACTCATTTCGGGGACGACGCAGAGTCAGTTAAAAGATACAACGTTCAGGACCGGGCCGCCTCCTTATCTCTGAGAGGAGTTGCAGGATTCCGATGTAACTGAGAAGTGTCGGGCTGGTCCCCGCATTACCGCACCGACTGGCAGAAAGAAAAGTGCACTTAAAGGTGCATAGTCCCATGGGTTGCCAGGCTGTTCCCCACGTTATGACACTGACGTAAAGAAAAGTGCACTTAAAGGTGCATAGTCCCATGGTTTGTCGGGCTGGTCACCGCGTTACCGCACCGACTGGCAGAAAGAAAGGCGCACTTAAAGGTGCATAGTCCCATGGTTTGTAGGGCTGTTCCCCACGTTATGACACTGACATAAAGAAAAGTGCACTTAAAGGTGCATAGTCCCATGGTTTGTCAGGCTGGTCCCCGCATTACCACACCGACTGGCATAAAGAAAGGTGCACTTAAAGGTGCCTAGTCCCATGGTTTGTCGGGCTGTTCCCCACGTTATGACACTGACGTAAAGAAAAGTGCACTTAAAGGTGCATAGTCCCATAGTTTGTCGGGCTGGTCCCCGCATTACCACACCGACTGGCATAAAGAAAGGTGCACTTAAAGGTGCATAGTCCCATAGTTTGTCGGGCTGGTCCCCGCATTACCACACCGACTGGCATAAAGAAAAGTGCACTTAAAGGTGCATAGTCCCATGGTTTGTCGGGCTGGTCACCGGGTTACCACACCGACTGCCAGAAAGAAAGGTGCACTTAAAGGTGCATAGTCCCATGGTTTGTCGGGCTGGTCCATGCGTTACCACACCGACTGGCAGAAAGAAAGGCGCACTTAAAGGTGCATAGTCTCATGGTGTGTCAGGCTGGTCGCCATGTTACCACACCGACTGGCAGAAAGAAAGGCACACTTAAAGGTGCATAGTCCCATGGTTTGTCGGGCTGGTCCATGCGTTACCACACCGACCGCATAAAGAAAGGTGCACTTAAAGGTGCATAGTCTCATGGTGTGTCGGGCTGGTCGCCGCATTACCGCACCAACTAGCAGAAAGAAAAGCACACTTAAAGGTGCATAGTCTCATGGTGTGTCGGGCTGGTCACCGCGTTACCGCACCAACTAGCAGAAAGAAAAGCGCACTTAAAGGTGCATAGTCCCATGGTTTGTCGGGCTGGTCCCC
Organism: Branchipolynoe longqiensis; assembly: GCA_030323885.1. Lineage (NCBI taxonomy): Eukaryota > Metazoa > Annelida > Polychaeta > Phyllodocida > Polynoidae > Branchipolynoe > Branchipolynoe longqiensis. The sequence goes on along the minus strand of CM059186.1, from coordinate 59,813,811 downwards.
GCATTACCACACCAACTGACAGAAAGAAAGGTGCACTTAAAGGTGCCTAGTCCCATAGTTTGTCGGGCTGTTCCCCGAGTTACCGCACCGACTGACTTAAAGGAAAAGTGCACCTAAAGGTTTTGCGGTTTCTGCCATTTTCTGAGATGCATGAAATTAGATTAACCGTTGTGGTCTACTTTATATAAGTTTGAAGTAAATTTGATTTCAACTGGTTAACTGGATATATTTGAAGTTAATACATGTTAAGTTACTGCTGGTTAGCATGTGAAAATGCTGATGCCATATGCTTCAGCAGTAACAGATTATATTAAATAGACTATAGCCGTGTTTACACGGGTGATTTAAAACGCCACATATAAAACGCCTTGCCTAGATCGACACACATTTGCCGTGTAAACGCGACTCTGAGGCGTTTTAGGGCTGAATCGCTTCATATGAAACGCCTCATCTATACCACCTCGCGAGGTAGTATAGATGAAACGATTCAGCTGGTTCCCGGCAGTGTTAGGGCCCGATTAGGACGAAACCTAGTGAATGCAATCATATTTAACAGAATTTCCTACTCAAATAATGAAATTTAATTAAATTAACCTTAAATTCCAAGCGCTATTAACGTAGCAGCTTCATCTGAGTCGAATTGACGAGTGTAAACTATACACCTAGCAGTGCTTGCCGGCTACAGGCGCACCACAGGCTGCTGGTTCCCGGTGCCAAAACACTTTTAAAACTCTGCCCGTGTAAACGCACCTCAAAAACGCCTCATATAAATCGCCTTGTCTAGATCGTTTCACAATTCCCCGTGTAAACACGGCTTATGTGTCCCCCTATATGAAGCAACTGATGCCTAAAGCTGCATATTCCGATTAAAGCATCAAATTGTCAAAACCGAAACACTTATCTAGTTTTGACTGTAAATATCCAACTTAGATATCGATGCACTTATTAAGCATGTGTTGCTGCATAGAATGGAATACTAAGGCACATTGTTCAAACCTGTTACTGCTGAAGCCTGTGGCGTCAGAATGTTGACATGCTTGCCAAAAATAATTTGGCATGGCTCAAATATTGCTAATGTTAGCCATTTAAAATAAATATTACTTCAAACTAAAGTAAAGTAGATTCTAACAATAGTAAATTCCAATAATCAATCGAATGTATTTATCTCAGTTAATGGCAGAAACTCGAATCCATCGGACTATGCAACTTGTAATATTAATAAGCGCCCCGGTGTCTATTCTAAGTTGGATATGTCGGATCAAATCTAGGTGAGCTTTTTTGGTTGTGAAAAATGACAAATTTGATTTTTATGTCGGACTGTGCAGCTTTAAAGCTGCATAGTCCGATGAAAATATCAAATTTTCAAAACCAAAACAATTACCTAAATTTGATTCTATATATCTAACTTAGATACTGGTGCACTTATTAAACATTTGTCACCACATAGAAGGGAATACTGGGGCAATTGAATAGAACCTGTTACTGCAGAAGCCTATGGGGTCAGAGTTTTGACAGGCTCGCCAAAATTAATTTTGCATGGTTCCACTTCAAATATCTCAAAAGTTAGCCACTTAAAATAAAAGTTACTTGAAGCTAAAGTAAGGTACATTATAATGATCAACCTAATGTGTTTATCTCAGAAAATTTCAGAAACTCAAAACCATCGGACTATGCAACTTTAATAGATGTAACCAGGGAGATAAATGATAGCGGTGAAACTGGCCACTGACGGGCCGAGTCTGGGAGCGGCAGGCCGCGTGTCTCGTCTCGTTTAACACGGACACCTCCACACACACTGCTTGGCACTCAGCACTGCGTTTGAGGAAACAATCCTTATTTTACCATTGATTGACTGATTGGTGGGGGACTTGGAGGAGTAGGGGAAGGGAAGGGGTAGGGGTAGGGGGAGTCTGAGCAACATCTCAGGGAGGTCACACCAGGACGAGGTACCGACTTGTGACAATGGATACACATACAGTAAAACCTCTCTAAATCGACCGACCATGGGACCGACTTTAAGTGGTCGATTTAGGGAGGTGGTCGGTTTAGAGAGTTAGAATAATTACTTAAACATTTACAAACAAAAAAAAGATTAACATTAGCTTAATATGAGGGAAGTAAATCAGGTGGATACCTCATTGAAAACACACTTACTGTCCTACACACATACACACAAGTTTTGCAGAAACTATTCACACAATAAAGGCGCGACCCTATTTGACAGAATACTTGTTAGTAACATTGTGTAAGATAGTAATAGTGCACACCAGGGGGCGCGCTTGTGAAGTTGGATATGGCTGGTTCTCGGCGTCATCAATATGAGAGCCGGGTACCGATGAGAGCAGACTATATAACTTTTATAAGTGGTGTTAGCACCGCACTCAGCCAGATGATCCTGACACTCAGCAAACCAGCTCCTTGCCACATTCTGATAGCAATACCGAAGACTAAGTTAGGTCTTTCTATGACTCCACAGAGGACTGAACCCACGATCTGCCACACAGGAAGCAGGCGCTTTACTCACTTGGCCATCCTGTCCAGTCCACTGAAAGTGGTGGCCGAATCCGTCAGAGCGCTGGCTTCCGATGCGGGAGGTCGGGCGTTCAAGTCATGGCCGAGTCAAACCAATGACTTACAAAATTGATACTTCTTGCTACCTAGCTTGGTATTCGACATTAATATGATAGGACAAGGACAGGTTAGCACAGTATCAGGATAATGTGATTAAGTGGGATATCTGATCATTGTACGAGCAGCTTGGTCTCCCATTGGGACATCACTACAAAGTCGCCACGGGTGCACACTGTCACAAGTCGGTACCCATCCTGATATGAAATTAGATGATGCTAGGACATAAACCCCCAACAAACAAACATCTCATCCGGTCCAATCACCTGGTCTATACCAATTGATCACATATAAAACCGATATTTAATGAATCCCAGACATGGCTTAGTGATTGCGTAGTTAACAGTTGTTACTAGGAAACTTTGAAGTAACGTCGGGGATGGACTTTAACTACCCCCCTCACCCCTCACCTCCTCACCACCCACCAACCCATCATGTAATGTATCAGACATAACCGGGCAGCTAGTGGGCATCAGACTCATTTTATAATCGCTTGCAAGATCAGATTAGGATCAGACGGTCAACCCCACCTGCTTCCCGACCGTACTCTGATCTGGCCTATCGCCAACTGACTGTCTTATCGGGACATGTTGGCGCAGTCAACGCTAGGCATACATGTGCGTCAGCCATCAGTCAAAATACTTTGAACGTAGTCTGGTTCTTTCTGCAGATTCTATCAGCACCATGGAAGGAAGGCCTTGCAGTATTGAATTGATTGGAGATTAGTCTGGTTCCCCAGCCTTTGTTGCTGCAGATTCTATCAGCACCTTGGAAGGAAGGCCTTCCAGCGTTGAATTGATTGGCCGTTATGCCTAGTACACACCTACCGTTTGTGCGCACCCACCTCCCGTATACGATCTAAAACTGCCAGTTTCGCACACAAAAATCGCTAGGTGTGCACGCCCCGCACACACCTAGTGATTGCGATTCGCACATAAAACCTCAGTTTTAGGGCTAAAACCGGCCGATTACGATTGCGATTCGCGATTCGAAAAATGAATCGGCCCGTTTTCAGTTTTAAGCGGGTCGGGTCGAGTCGCGAGTTTTAGTGCGCAAATCCTATACGGTAGGTGTGCACCAGGCATTAGTCTGGTTCCCCAGCCTTTCTTTCAGCAGATTATATCAGCACCCCTTCCAGCATTAAATTGGTCGTTAGTCTGATTCCCCAGCCTTTCATTCTGCAGATTCTATCAGCACCTTGGAAGGAACGCCTTCCAGCGTTGAATCGATTGGCCATTAATCTGGTTCCTGATCCTTTCTTTCTGCAGATTCACCACCTTGGAAGGAAGGCCTTCCAGTTTTAAATTGGCCGTGAGCCTGGTTCCCCAGCCTTTTATTCTGCAGATTTTATCAGCACCTTGGAAGGAACGCCTTCCGTCATTGAATTGATTGGCCTTTAGTCTGGTTCCCGAGCCTTTCTTTCTGCAGATTCTATGTGCACATTGGAAGGAAGGCCTTCTAACATTGGAATGATTGGGCCTCCCGATTGCTCAGAAGACCAGAAGGTCCAAGGTCAAGGACAAAGATATTTACACGGGCTCATCCCTAAATATATCATATTTTGCATTAATGAGAATTTATTGACACAAATTTGTGGACTTGTGTGAATAGACAATTATAAATTCCTAAAGGCGGCTTGGTAGTAGGAAGCGACTATCTACACAAATTCCCGTGAACATAAAACTGGACATTATTCTCTGGCGTTTGCTTCTTGAGTGGAAGGTTGTAAGTTCGATCCCCCAGCCAAAGACTTACAAAATTGGCATGTGTCACTACCTAGCATGCCACTGGGTAGTAGCGAGATAATGACAAGGGCTGGTTGGCTCAGTTTCAAAATAATGTGGCTGAGTGGGATATTATATCCAGGTGCGCTTTCCCACGTTAACATCGCGTTAAGAGTTAACATGCTCCAAAGCTGGTCAGTGTGTAAAACACAAATCACTCACTTTCTCACTAGTCTAAATGAACCATTATTTTGTTTGTTTTTAGGCTTTTTTTCTATATGTGGGATGGGGTTGGGTTTTCATCACCAGCTCCTATAAACATGCATTTTCACCAGGCTCATATGATTTGCTCCTTATTTGCTTCGAAACCCGGCCGAGTCAAACCAATGACTTACAAAATGTATACTTGTCGCCACCTAGCCTGGCGCTCACCATCACTAGGACTGGTTAGCTCAGTATCAGGATAATATGGCGGAGTGGGAAATGGGGTCATGGTACTGGCAGCCTGGTGTCCCAGTGGGGCAGCACTATAAAGTCATCATGAATACACTGTCACAAGTCGGAACTCATCCTGAAATGACCATAAATGTTGGCAGGGTGTAAAACTCCATTTAACAACGACAACAAACATCTTTATTTGCGCAAGAAGTCGTGTGAATAGCTGTGGAGCGGTGGTAGGTACCAGCATGTTAGATTACAGACCGGAACCTGTTCTACATCACAGAGACCTGCGCAGCAGACGTGTACGCATCTCATGCAGGCCGGACAGCAGTATGCCGAACAGACGCGTGATTTAAAGGCACACAGCGCACGAGCATGCGCCCAGGCAACAAGCTGTAAAGAAAAGCTTGTTATATTTACCGACACCCCTAGAGCACATTGATTTTTATCATCTGCTATTGGACATCAAACATATAGTCATTCGGATATATTCTTTGGAGGAAACCTGCTGCCGCCACATAGGTTATTCTTTCCGATAAGCATCATCGGGTCTTTTATATCCACTTTCCCACAGACAGGACAGCACATACCACAGCCTTTGATGAACCAGTTGTGGACCACTTTTTCGGCAACCTGCTGAGTCAGTACATAATATGTGATGTGATGCATAAGCACTTAAATGTATCTGATTGATTGTGAACCTATCCTGTATTATCTTGCTGTATTATTCTGGTTGTTTACCATTGTTCGCTATGCAATGCTGCTCACCTCATGACCGGGTGGACCGAGCAACCTGGCATGTCGGTGGGTCTGTACTAAAGTAAACCTAGCTAGCTTCGTGCTCTGATTTTTGACTGCCCTAATCGTCGTCCCATCTCACTGCAAATTTTGCTTTTAGTAAAAGTTGTAAGGGTAGGTTTTTCAAACTGGCTAGAACGCAAAATTCTCTCCAATTCACTGTCTTGACTCAGTACTATGAAATACATTAAAGGGATCTGGTATTGGCTGCTGGGATTGGAACTGTACTCTGACAAATGCTCTCTAAGCAGACCATTTCAGCTTATGTAAATCAATATATGGGGTGAGAATGTGGAGGTCCATGATTATTACCGATCGGCGGGGAACCCCTCTAGGTCATGTAATGCGTGAAGAAGGAATTCCACCTGTGACATCATTCATATATTCTAGAGCTCAGCACTCCCCCCCCCCACCCCCCACATATTCAGTTGCATAAACTGGGGAGAAAACTAGGCAAAGGTGTGTTTGGAGAGCATGTCATCGTCGTTCAGTATTAGTCCCAGTGGTCTATTCCAGATTTCTTTAATCGATGTAGGTAGATGTAAATTATGTAAATATTTTGTCTTGTTATCGCACACAAACTATGTGAGAAATGCGAATGTCGGGTTCTTAAATGTTAGAGTAAGTTTAGTACTACTACTAGACACATTCCTTAGCTCAAGCAATGTATTCAGGGTCGAATAGATTTGTTTTGATACAATAACGCCATAAATTCCATACAAATCAATCAATCAATAGTTCCGTCCTCTAGTCTAGGGTTGGATGCAATGGTTCTCCACTTGTCCCGATGGTGTGCTGTCAATACTAAATATAATCTAGCTCTATATAGAAAGTTGATTGAAAATGGGAAATATGAGTAGAACTAATCTGGCAAAGCAGTGTCAAAATAATCTGACTGAGTGAAATATTACATCATAGTGATACTCGCACAGTATATTCATGGTGTACATACTGTCACAAAATGGGTATGGACGGAGGTCGCTGGCTTCATAGTGTCGTCTAACTGCGATACGATTCTGCTGTCACTATGACACAATATCCCACTCAGCAGCATTATCCTGACACTGTGCGAACTAGTTTGTTTCCCTCTCTCAGGAATCCCCATCAACAGGTATGGCAGTAGGTAATCGGGCGACAGGCGCGTAGTCATACACTGTCGTCACAAACATAGTTCCGGCATAGTAAATTCCGGACACAGGCGTGACGCAGGGAATTGTGGGTGGTGGATCAGGGCGGACAGAAAAGGAACACTGTCAACATTTGCCGGAGCTGCTTCCTTGGGTTTCAAGGGGACTATTCACGCTGTCACTGTGTGCCTAATGTTGTCACTGCGTGTCCCACGCTGTCACTGTATGGCCCACCTTGTCACTGTGCCCCCTAATGTCACTATGTCCCCACGCTGTCACTATTTGCCCCACAATGTCACTGTGTGCCCCTCGCTGTTACTGTATGTCCCACACTGTCACTGTGCACCCCATAATGTCATTGTGTGCAGCACACTGGCACGGTGTGCCCCACACTGTCACTGTGTGCACCACACTGTCACTGTGAGCCCCATGCCGTCACTGTGTGCCCCACGCTGTCACTGTGTGTCCCACGCTGTCACTGTTTGCCCCAGGCTGTCACTGTGTGCTGCACACTGTCAATGTGTGCCCCACTGTATGGCCCCCACTGTCACTGTGTGACCCACCCTGTCGCCCCCATTGTCACTGTCTGCCCCCCACTTTAACTGCATGGCCCTCGCTGTCACTGTGTGTCCCCCCCCCCCCCATTGTCACTGCCTGCCCCCCACTGCCACTGTGTGCCCCTCGCGGTCACTGTGTGTCCCCCATTGTCACTGTCTGCCCCCCATTTGCATTGTGTTCCCTCCGCTTCCCACCTGCATTTATGCCATTGACACAGCTATATCCGGGCTTGGCCGACACAGTGTGGCCATTCTTATCGGAAAGAGGCGTGCACCTTGGGCGGCCCTCCCTGTAAATCCACCCGGGGTTAGATATGTCAGGCACTACCGTGTGGAGAAGTGGACAGAAGGATGTGCTAACCCCACCCTACTCCCCTCTAGACACGCACAGACACACAGACACACATACACACAGATACATGCCCACAGAGGTTGGTTCGTTGTTGGAGTTTTACGTCCTCATATCAGGATGGGTACCAACTTGCGACAGTGTGCACTCATGGGGACTCAATAGTGTTGCTCCACTGGCAGACCAGGCTGCCGGCACTATGACCTGATACCTCACTCAGTCACATAATCCCGACACTGAGCCAACAAGGCCTTACCCTATCCTAATAATGCCGAGCGCCAGGCTAGGAAGCGACAAGTTTAAACTTTTAAGTCATTGGTTTGACTCGACCAGTTCGAATCCCATGATCTACCAAAACAGAGTTGTCCGTTGAAGACAAGTGCTGCTGTAGATTCAAAAGACATGCCTTTAACACACACCTCCATATACATAACAATTATTCTTTTTTCTCATGAGGTTCTTTATTATTATTATATAACTATTATTATTATCATTATCTGGTGTTCTCTGTGGCGGAGTGGTTAGAGTGTCTGACTTTTTTCTAGGTCGGACTCCTAATCTGAAAGTCAGTGGTTCGATTCCCCATGCCCCCATCTCTGCCAATTTGGATTTCCACCGCTGTGTATAACTTACAACGTCACCAAAGGCCGGTTGCTCTCATACCATGTCTATGTGGTGTGGGAGGTTAAAAATCCCTTGGGTCGGTAAAAGTGTAGGCTCGGGCTTTCTATCGACAAACTGGCTAATGGTAAAAACAAGCCTATTCAGGCTTATCCATGATAGGCAGTATAAATCTTCAACAAAAAATCTCAGCTCTAAAGCTTGTCTTTGTATTGCACGTGTACTAAGTTAGTTTTGCCATTCCATAATTAACCATCATCTAGCGACTTCACAGGGTACTACTACTAGTGCCATTCTATATAGAGCAGACGACATCTCTGTATCAAAAGTGGAAAGTGCGCGGTAAATGTGCGCAGAAGCACAGTATTGTACACAACGTCTAATATCACTGTACACACTAATGAGACAGAACTTGTAAACTGTACTTACTTGTCATGTTCTGATGATGATGAAATGAGTGTTAATACAGTACAAACCCGTTAAACCAAGCTCGGTTAAACCAAACGATCGGTTAATCCAAACGTTTTTCGGCGGCCCGGCAAAATGCTACCATTTATCATATAAAAAAGTTGGTTAAACCAAAGTCGGTTAATCCAAAGTATCGGTTAATCCAAACAAAATTGTCGGTTCCCATGCCACTTCCGGTATGGTTAACCCAAACTTTCATGTGGTTATAAGGTCACCTGAGACTTTTTTATATGATAAATGGTAGTATTTTGCTGGGCCGTCGAAAAAGGTTTGGATTAACCGATTGTTTGGTTTAAGCGAGCTTGGTTTAATGGGGTTATACTGTATATACATTAAAAAAAACAATAATCAGCGTGTCCACATACACTGTATATTAAATTCATAATGCACCCGCGTTTTTGCCAAAGCCAAGTCAAAGTCGAAGCCAAAGCGTGGTTAAACCAATGATCGGTTAATCCAAACAAATTTCTAGGGTCCCTTCAAGTTTGAATTAATGGGGTTATACTGTACTTGGATTACATGTAAATCTCATCAGGACACCCCCCCCCCCCCTGACTCCATCACATCAAAACAAACATGATATGTGGAGCAGGCATCAATCATACATAATAAGTACACATGGATGACTACCCCTTCTCCATCTCTATTACCCGGCCACATGGTGCGCCATGGTTGTCAGGGTATTGTCTGCACCGCGCAGCGTTCGAATTAAAGCTTTATTCACTGCGATGCACAAACTACCACTCTACTTTCTGATTGATTGATTATTGGAGTTTTACATCCTGGCAACATTACTGTTCTTGCAGTTTCTATTGTCAACAGAATAATACATGTCTATGGGATAATGTATAGAAATTCTGAATAAAATATGTCTTAAATGTCTATGTCTTAAGCCAAGATTCCTTACACGCAGCATGCGGCATGTGGTATGCGAATGCGAATGCGGCAAAAAATCGAAACGCCTTGAAGTCAATGGGCTACATCCCTTACACGCGGTGTGCGAATGCGAATGCGGCAACTCAATCGGTCCCTATAGCGATCGGTGTGGCATGCGGTATGTGAATAGAAACCTCAGTCGGACGTGTCCATTAGTTTTAGACGAGGAGAGGCGACTCATCATTACGGAACGGTCACACACAGGGGTGCGGAGGGGAAACATATGGTAGTGGTGGTGGTGGTGGGTAGACGCATGCCGCATACTGCATAGAAGGAATCCTCCCATTCGCATACCGCATGCCGCATACCGCGTATAAGGAATCTTAGCTTTAGGCTTGTCCGCTTGCCTGAGCCAAGTGAAAGTAGGCACAGAGGGACACGCAGAATATGGCTTGAGGTTTTTTCCATTGGACGGGTGAAAGTTTTGGCCTGAAACTCAGTGTGAAGTACATTTGGTCAGTGACTCAGTGAGTAGTAATTTACCATGCCAGTGTGAAGTCATTAAATTGTAATTTACATTATTTATGACGTTCGCTTTGTTTTATTTGTGTAGTTTTATTCCCCTGGCCATGGAGGTTAATTGAGATAATAAAGGTCCTATGGACAAATAAACAATTTTGTTTATTTTTATCACGTCAGTGAATATGGATTTTCCGACATGGTGGCCGCTGGTCCCTAATGGTGGACTGAAGCTGCGACCTGGCGTGCTTCCACGCCCGGAAGTTGGGTGATTCTCCCTCACTCCCAGCCCCATCCCTCACTATGGGCACTATAGAGGGAGTGCACGTGACGTCATCACTCAGCGGTTAGCCATCTTGGATTACAGTTAATACCACCTATGGTGCCCCCTCTCTTATAGCAAGAACACTACCTCCACCACTGGCTCTACCTATAGTCAGGGCCGCCGAAGTATGTGGCGCCACCTAGCGGGTACTGCCCAAACCTTTTTAATCCTTTGCCAGAGCATCTAAAGTGTCAACATACTGCGCTTTAGCAACAATCTGATGCTACGTGATTAAAAAAATACTTCCCCTCCATCAAAAAACCCTTTCCACCAACTTTTGAGGCCAAACTGCTCAAAGCAGTGACAAATAAACCAACAAATCGGTAAATAAACACAATGTAAGACCTTCCAAGCTTTTCATATGTAATCCAATATGGCCACCGGAAGTTGTCTCGTGACATCATTACAACCCCTCTATACTTTAAAGTTTCATCGAATCCATAAGCAGACCGTTCAGTTGTTGGTGTTTCTTGGAGTTTTACATCCTGACAACCTCTTAGATCATATCAGGATTCATCTTGTTCATGGCGACATGATTTGGTGCTGTTCTTGCGTTACATTTGTTCAGAATTTGATTGCAGGGAAATTGTTTTAACTCCTATTCTACATTAAAATGGAGTACAACTTTCCTGGATGTATGTGTAGCAGTGTGCAGCGCTGCAGTGTGCTTCACCCCCATTAACAACTATTCTACATTAAAGTTGCATGGTGCGATGAAATATAATTTTGTCAAAATTAAAACAACTACTTACATTTGATCCTATATATCCAACTTAGAAAGTGGTGTATTAGCTAATGATTTGGGACAGCATATATATACAGAATAACCTGTGAATTTATAACCTCACTCCTTTGGACACTCACTTTGAAACACCCATTATGCAGGGAAGCCATTAATCAATTAGGCCAATCTCATGACCACATTACCCTCCAGGACCATGTAGGCCTACTGTGCAGGGCCATACCTAGAGGGGAAATGAGGTGGATGATGCCCCTCCCATCCATGTTGGATATTCAATGCTGTTTGGTCAATTCTATAAATATAATTAATCAATTTGGGTAATTTAAATTTTGAATTTTTTTTATTTGTCAATTAAAATTGCATCTGCCATCGGGACTATGTATGGTATGAGGGAGGATGAGACATATGGATGACATAACAGTAAATAATAACAGAGCAATAATCTGTACATGAGAAATGCAAATTCATTAGATAGCAAAGCGACATGTTAAAGGGAATCGGTATACCTGTCCGGGAAAACAAACAAACTTGGAATAGTTCTAATTTGTGCCACATACACAGTGTCTACACATACTGTATGTGAGCAGTACACATATCCTTGGCAGTCTAAATGTATATGAGGATGCACGCGCATGTGTTTTGTGCATATCCATTTGAAATTTGTCAGTTACACCGTATATAAAAGGAAAACGTTTTTTTGTTATTGAATGTAAAAAGCAGTGAACCATATGGAGTGAGATATGTGCTTTTGAAAATTTTTGACAGCAACTGTTCTGGTCATGTGTCATCATTTGGACGGGATCCATGTCAAATCCAGCAAATGCGCTGGGTTCTGGGCTTAACACTATGATGGCAGCACCTGTTCCGCAGCATATGTGCCGGCAGACGGCTCTGGATCGCAGAGCGTGCCATTCGTCATAGGCGAGTGTAGAAACTGATATGGTGCTATGACCACAGGCCGTCCTCCGATGCATACGCTGTGGCATGGCGCATTTGCGATGGATCCCGTCCAAACGATAACAGTTAACACATAGGCATGACCAGAATGGCTGCTGCAATCATAGCATTAAACCCAGAAACGTCCGCAATTGCGGCGGATCCCATCAAACCATTAATGCTCAGGCCTGGCTGAATCATAGAATGTGCAGTTTGTCATAGGTGAGTGTAGAAACTGATATGGTTCTACTACCCCGGGCCGTCCTCTGGCGCATACGCTGTGGAACAGCCACTTCCATCACACCGTTAAGCCAAGAACCCCGCGCATTTGTGATGGATCCTGTCCAAATGATAACGCATAGACATGGCCAGAACAGCTGCTGCCATCATAGCATTAAACCCAGAAACCTGTGTATTTGCTGACTTGTGACAGTGCGCGCTCATGGCGACTTCATAGTGCTGCCCCACTGGGAAATCAGGCCACTGGCACCATGACCTAATATCCCACTCAGTCACATTATCCTGTCAACCAGTCCTTCCCCTATCCTAATAATGTTGAGCGCCTGGCTAGGAAGCGACAAGTATCACTTTTTAAATCATTGGGTATACTTTCTAGATAAGGCACACCTAATATAGTAATAAGTATTAACATATATATACCAACAGTTTCTCTGTTAAACTTCCATAATCCAATGGTTTCTAGATAAGGCACACCTAATATGGTAATAAGTATTAACATATATATACCAACAGTTTCTCTATTATAGTTCCATAATCCAATGGTTTCTAGATAAGGCACACCTAATATGGTAATAAGTATTAACATATATATACCAACAGTTTCTCTGTTAAAGTTCCATAATCCAATGGTTTCTAGATAAGGCACACCTAATATAGTAATAAGTATTAACATATATATACCAACAGTTTCTCTGTTAAAGTTCCATAATCCAATAGTTTCTAGATAAGGCACACCTAATATAGTAATAAGTATTAACGTATATATACCAACAGTTTCTCTGTTAAAGTTCCATAATCCAATGGTTTTGAGTCTCTGCCTTATTTTCTCATTTTCTTAGCATAAATCTAATTGGTTATTAATTGTAATCCACATTACTTTAGTTGATAGTAAGTTTTATTTTAAATGGTTAACTTTGAACATATTTTAAGTGGAAACATACAAATAAATTAATTGCTGTACATCACAGGCTTCAGGAACGGCAGGCTATATAATACATTCGCTTAGGATTGATTCTATATAGCAAATGAAATCTTAATGAGTGCATCAGTATCGAAGTTAGATATGGACGGATTATGTATGGCGCTTTTATTTATGTAGTTTTTAACTGTTTTTCATGTGTTCTTGAGTGTTTTTGGGGTGCTTTATTTTACACTCGCTGATTACGCATTGGAAAGTTCAATCATGGACAATTGCTCTTTCTCATTCAACTGCCCATTGACCCCTATCCTAGTAATGCCGAGTGCCGAACAGCTAAAAAAAAAAAATCAATAAAACTCATCGAAGACAACTCTGTGGAGGCGAATGTAAGCCTCCTCCTCACCCCCATACTCGCCCGCCACCCCCCCCCCCCACACACACACCGCACCCACTTCTCCCCCTGAGTTTAATAGTAACCAGCGCCCACTAACTACTAACTGGGCCTCGCCGAATATCAGCGCATAAATATAAACACATTCCAACGCCGTGTTCCTCCCGTCAAGTGACTGACGTCGTGTGACCCCCGCCAGGGAACGCCTCGGTGGAACCGGAAGCTGAGAGCCGATTGGTTGCATAGCGAATGGGGCCGGGTTGCCCGGATGTGGGCGACATGTTCTTGGAATGGTCCCGGAATGTCGTCTGCTTGTTGTGGTTTTCGGCGCGAGGCGATGACGCCTTATCGGTCGGCGCCCCCTGCCGCCGGATCTCGGGGTTTTTATTTAACACGAAACAGAGAGGCGGCGTAACGAGGCATTGGGAGGGGGCGGGGCGGGGGGAAGAGGGGGGCGATATCAGTGTGGCCTGGAGACAGAAGGTGTCCTGCGGCGCGAGCGCTACATGAGTAGATGGCGAATGGCCGCTGCGTTCGATAACGTGGTGACACGGCCTCTGTGTGTTTGGGGGGGGGGGGGGGGGGGGGGGCTCTGTGTGTGTGAGGGGGGGGGGGGTCCTTATGTAAGCGTGGGTGTGTCGGGGGTTGACTGGTGGAGGCTACTTTTTTGTCAATAGAAAGATGATGACGATAGCATATGCAGTCAGGTTGAGTTGTTGTATGTTGTTATGGTTTGAGTGTGTGTGTGTGTGCGCGTGTGCGTGTGTGCGTGTGTGTGCGTGTGTGTGTTAGGGATGGACTGATGGGGGGGCTACATTTTCTGTCAATAGAAAGACACACTTGCTATCTGACCGCACTTCATCCACACCTCTCTCTATCTCTTCTCTGCTGGCCATGCTCCTCCTTGACAATGTCTGAAAAGAGTTCCAGGAGGGGGAGCCTGCCAGCATTTCACTTTCTACTCTTACTATGTCCATGTCTTTGGCTCGCCGGCTGGTCACGATAGAGCAAATAGACATGGTCCTTTGACTCAACTCTCCTCATTTCTCTTTCCTATACTCTACCCTTTTTTTTTCTCCCAGGCTTACTTCTCCTCCTGATCAAGGGAGTTGCTTGCTTGGGTGGGGCCCTTTACCTTATCGTTTCTCTCGCTTTGTTCTTGTTGCTGGAACCACTGCACCCACCTTTGCCCGTCCCTTCCTCCTAAACCCTTGCTGCTGTCGACTGGATACGAGTGCTGTGCTACCGCCGGACCGGAGTGATTTGGGGCCGCCCCAACAATTTGTCATTTAATTGTTGTAAAGACATCCCCAGCTTCTACAACCGTCCCACCAGAAGATTAATCTTCAACCAAAGATTGGACCGATTTATCGGTGCCTCTCTATATTGCTGCAGTTCTGCAGCCAGTAATCGTCGAAAGGTTACAAACCCCCCAGAAGTCAAGTCAATCGAAAGATGGTGACCATAGTATATGCAGTCATGTTGAGTTGCTGTATGCTGTTATGGTCTGTGTGTATGTGTGTATGTGCGTGTGCATGTGTGTTGGGGATGGACTGAGGGGCTACATGTTCTGTCAATAGAAAGATGGTGACCACGGTATATGCAGTCATGTTGAGTTGTTGTATGTTGCTATGGTTTGTGTTTGCGCATGTATGTATGTTTGTAAGTGAGGGTGTTCTGGGAGGGGGGAGAGAGGTACATACATATGTCCATAGAAAGATGATGACTACAGTATATACAGTAAAACCTCTCTAACAGACCACCTCCACATATCGACCACTCCTCTATGTCGATCACTTTATTTGGGTCCCAACAATACCATTTTAATCCTATTCTGACTCCCTAAACCGACCAGCTCCCTAAATGGACCACTTAAAGTCGGTTCCAATGTCGGTCGATTTAAAGAGGTTTTACTGTACAGCCACAGTATATCCAGTGTAACATAGCAGTGACTATATGGAGACTGCTTCCTAACAGGTAGCTTGCCTTTTATAGTGGGTACAGCACATGTTTGGACCGTCCTACTTGTCCCATCTCTTCGTTAGGACTGGCCTACCCAGCAACTATATAAGGAACATAGTCACACACTCTCGGGACTCTACTCCCAGACATCGAGGCATCAACATCTCCAAGTCAGTTAGGCCTGAAACCTGATCTGGCTAGTTTCAGCTTATGGGATGGATTCAACTTGCTGAGCTTCTACAATATGGATCAACGGACATTAGGAGGATTAATGACTGTGGTATCTGCCTTTTCACACATCACTGCTGCTTAGGCTGACATGTACATCCATCATCAACTGAGACTCTATACCTGTATGGTTGGCGACGGCTCACAGACAATGGATCATCTGTATCTATCAACTCCTCAAGGCAACTGAGACATAGAAGAAGCACCAAGAGACTGAGTGTATCTATCATCCATATGGACTACACAGACAGTTGTGAGTGTAATATTATACCATTGAGAATTTATATAAAACTGTACACTTTGTAATTGAGAATATATGTTATAAGTACATATATGTGTATCGTTATTTGTCTTCTTTACTAAGAATAGAAGATGTTCCAAATTCTCTTTTCTCCTCACTATATTAGCTAGTCTATAAGATTAGGCATTAGTTATTATACGTGACACCAGTCATGCTGATTTGTTGTATGTTGCTATGACTTGTGTGTATACATGTGTGTTGCGGGTGAACTGGGCGGGGGAGCTACATGTTATGTCCATACAAAGAAGATGACAATATCTGCAGTCATCCTGAGATTGTTGTCTGTTGTTATGATTTGTGTGTGCATGTGTATATGTGTTTGGGAGTGAGGGTGGACTGGAAGGGTGGAAGGGTACATATGCCGTTATGCTGAAACGATAAACTATTACCCCACCCCCACCCCACACCTTTTATTTCGATATACCCCTAGTACATATGCCGCTATGCTGAGTTGTAGTGTGTTCCTATGTTGCATGTTTCTATAGTGTTCTTTGTTCGCGAATGGGGGGGGGAGGTTGAGACCATAAACCATCACCCCCCACACCCCACCCCTACCACCACCTTTTATTTCGATATACCCCTTAGCACCCACCCACACATCACTGGACTTTTTGTTTTCTAATTTATTATAGATAGCCCACCCCACAATCCACACATGTGAGGATCAGGATTGACGAAGACCTCACAGTTACTATTTGAATTACTCAATTCATTAAAGCTCCACATGCATTCAATTTCAAGTCTCTATTCTCTCCTGTACAAGTCGGAGGTGACGCCGGGACAACCATCATTAAGCAGTGACAGAGTGGAAGCGGGGATAGAATGTGACAGCAGTAGCAGGAGCCCTACTTGCCCTTAACTGCAATCCGCCACATGTCCACGGACAGTGATTGAATCTCAACACCAAGCTATGCCTGGCCGCAATCAACTGCCGCGGGAGCAGCTCAGGTCGTCACGTGACACAACCAGGTCACATGACCGCCCGCTGGCGTCTCCTGGTTTCCGCGTGAGAGGAGGGTTATCCATCGGACAGCTGGCGGCGGGCGAGTGCGCATCCGCAGCCGATTTACATCCACAACGCACGCCAAGAGGGGAAACAGTGAGCGGCCCGGTGTGGCGTGCTCAGCCGTGTCCAGGGCTCAGCCGTGTACCTATACTCAAACTCAAGGCATTGTCAATGGTCATAAGTCACTAACCTTATAAATTTAATATAATGTTTTTGGTAAAGATGTTTTCTATATGTGTACCAAACGATTTGTTTCTAGGTGGTGTGGTTTTAGAGATATTTCACTTTTCCTGGATTTTCTGTATGAAGATTGCTCACAACCATTGACAATGCCTTGAGTTTGACGGTACGCACAGTGCAAAACATTAGTTTTAATCAAAATTAATAGAAATCAAGAACCCTAACCCTATAAATTTAATATAATCTTTTTGATGAAGATGTTTTCTATATGTGTACCAAGCGATTTGTTAATAGGTGGTGTGGTTTTAGAGATATTTCACTTGTTCTGTATTTTCTGTATGAAAATTACTCACGACCATTGACAATGCCTTGAGTTTGAGTATAGGTACACGGCTGAGCACGGGACACGGCTGAGCACGCCACACCGGGTACTACCAGTGTAGCAGCATAACTCTGCCCTCTCCCCCCTCCCATCAGCCATTAATTAGGTACCGGCAGTCATTTTTAACATCTTTAAACTGGGCAGTTAATTATGGTTAATCACCGAGTGCTAGTTAAATTGAGAATAACAAACAAACAAAAACAGAAAGGTTATATCTTGCTTACTTTTCAAGATATTCACATTTTAAGACTTTGTTTATTTACTTGAACAAAATTAGCCTTTAATGCTGAATGAAACATGTCTGGTGTTTTGTTTGTCATAATTTGATTTTGTTTTAAATATATATCTATGATATATAGGGTATTCACGTGACGTCACGAACCGGATGGGCGGCCATTGTGGCGATATCAACTAGTAAACATCCCATAGAGTTTGCCTGTACGCGCAGTGGAAAACGTCTATTTCATTCAAAATTAATAGAAATCCGGTACCCTAACCTTATAAATTTAATATAATCTATTCGTTGAATATGTTTTCTATATGTGTACCAAGCGATTTGTTTTTAGGTGGTGTGGTTTTAGAGATATTTCACTTTTTCTGTGTGAAGATTGCTCACGACCATTGACAATGCCTTGACTGGCTTGAGTTCGCCGGTACGCGCAGTGCAAAACATTAGTTTTATTCAAAATTAATAGAAATCCAGAAACCTAACCTTATCAATTTAATATAATCTTATTGGTAAACATGCTTTCTATATGTGTACCAACCGATTTGTTTCTAGGTGGATTAGTTTGATAGATATTTCACTTTTTCGGTATGAAGATTGCTCATAGCCATTGAGTTTGCAGTGTGACAGTTTGTTATTATTGTGGTTACTATCGCCACAATGGCCGCAGTTCCGCTTAGTGTGACATCAGTGCATACCCTATATACCAAGGTAAATCTCATTTAGTGGTCTTTCTGATAGGATCTAGCCTGTGTAGCCAATGTCGATTCAGCACCAAGCGAAACAAAACCGCATGCTTTGGTACTTATTCTGATTAATGTGATGAAAAAGAGTCTGTTAATTAGCAACGGTGCTGCTAATAAAATGCCTTTTGGTATTATGTCTTAATATAATAATATACACCCCAAGTAATTTTGGTATCAAGATAAAGAGTAGAGCTTTATTTTATTCAGAATACTTTCTGGGTATTTTTAATTTAAGCATAGACCCAAATAGGAGTGCGTAAAAGGTGGTAACTGGTCATGATCTTCATATTTTTTTCCAGTGTTATATAAGTACTACCAGTACCTACATTAAAATGTATGCCAGAAATAACCTGCCTCCTCCTCCGCATTCCTTGGCAATCATATACCAGAATGAAATTACCCCTTAGCGATAATATAACAGTTGCCCAGCCATTTCACTCTCCTCTGATGAAACTGGACGCGGTGGCCAAATCGCTAACACCCCCATCACACCAAAGTAGTTCTTACTACGTTCTTGAAAATGTTGCCGAACGACCTCAAACTGAGCAGATGTAGTGAACATAGTAACAATGTTTTAAAAACTTTTTATGAACTGCATGGACGGGCAAGGATGGAAGGGTGCTTTAGAACTTTGAGCATGTTCAAAATTTTCGCCGGCCATGTTCTACCCCATTTTAGAATGGTGTCGGACGTTTTGAGAATTACTTTGGTGTGATGGGGGTATAAGGCGTCGGATTCCCGTGCGGAAAGTCGGGAGTTAAAATCCTGACCGAATCAAACCAATGACTCATCAAATTGATACTAGCCTGGTGCTCCACATTACTAGGATAGGAAAAGGATTGATTCACTCAGTATCAGGAATAATGTGACTGAGTGGGAAATTAGGTCATGGTACCGGCAGCTTGGTCTCCCAGTTGGGACATCACTATGAAGTCGACAGGAGTGTGCACTGTCACAAGTCGGTGCACTGTCACAAGTCGGTACCCGTCCTGATATGACTGAACTTAGATGTTGCCAAGACATAAAACACAAAAAAACTGAGAAATAAACAAAGAAGCTCTCTGGTGAAGTGACAGCTGTTATATCGGTCTAGCTGAGGCAAGAGTTGTCCACTGAAGACAAACACTACTGTGGCAGATCCCTCGGGGTGGCCTTCTGCTGGTCAACGGACTGGTTGCTATGGGAGACCGTGGTTGCTAGGCAGTTTGCTTACACGACAAGATGGCCGCCGACAGATTGGTGCGGCTGGGATAAAGACTGGCAGGAAACAAGCCACGTCTATCCATGTATTTTTGGTCCGTTTGCAAGGGCATAGATTACGCTTGTTGTCACGCGAGGTTAAAAGCTCTGCTGGGAGAGTTGGGTTTTTTGGGAGTTTATTTTAAAGTGTGAATAAACAGAGTGCATGGTGCATGTTGAGAAGGTTGTGGGAGGTGGAGAGAGGGAGAGAAGGAGAGAGGAGTGGCAGAGGGAAGGCAGGGAGTGTGAGGCCAAGTCTTAAGGCCCTGTCACACTACGACGTTTCTCACCAACGCGCTTCGACGCGTGCCGACGGGTCTGGTTTTTGTTCAAAACGTCGGTACACGTCCGGTACGTTGCGGCGCGTTGCCGGCGCGTTACCGGCGCGTTACCGGCGCGTCGGTACATAGCAACGTGTGAATGGAAACGTCGGCGCGCGTCGGTGCGCGGCGCGGCGCGTCGAGGTTTTGTGCATGCACAAAACTTTGGACGCGCGGCGACGCGCGCCAACGGGTTGGAGGGCGCATTACGGACGCGTTAGCAACACGTCGACACGCGTTGGCGGCGCGCCGGCGGAACGCTGGCAGGACGTTGATCAATGTTGGTTAACGTTGGCTCTTTTTCCCCAAAAATGGGAGCGTTCCGTCGGCGCGTCGGGAACGTCCCATCGACGTGTTGTGGGCATGCCATTGGCGTTGCTCCAGCGTTTCTCGGCGCGTTGGACGTGTTGCCGGCGCGCCTGGATGCATTGGCCGCGCGCTGTGGACACGCTGTGGACGCGCTGCGGGCGCGTCCTAACGTGTTGCTGGCGGGTATGTACGGGTTGACGCAATACTAACACGATACCAACGCGCTCCCTCCACGCTGTAAACGCGCCGATAGCGCGCCACCAGGGCGCCGACAACGCGCCAATAACACGCTACTAACGCGCCAATAACGCGCCAATAACGCGCCAATAACGCGCCTCCAACACGCCACTAACACGCTGCGCCGCGTCAAACTTTCTCCCAAAGCACCGAAAAGTTCGACGTTTCTCGACAGGTTGCAAATATTTTGCGCGTTGCCGGCGCGCCGGCAGAAGCGTCGTAATGTGACAGGGCCTTTATACAGCTACACCCAGTGCTCGTGAGTATGGCGGGGTGGTGTGTAAGATCGGTTGGTTGGTTGTTAGAATGTTGCGTTCTGGCAACATCTAAGGTCAAAGGTCATATCAGGATTGGTACCGACGTGTGACAGTGCCCCCAGCACCATGACCTGATATCTCACTCAGTCATATTATCCTTTCCTGTCCTATCCTAATAATGCCGAGTGCCTGGCTAGGAAGCGACAAATATCAATTCTGATATGACCTTAGATGTTGCTAGGATGTAAAACAATAACAAGCAAGCAAGCAAGCAATTCTTAAGCCGTTGATTTGACTCGACCAGGGTTGAAACCCGATCTACCAAAACGGGAGACGGATGCTAAACTCATTGGGCCATCCCGCCTAGTAGGATGTAAGGCGATGCAGGCACTTATTAATGAGCACCCGCGAGGCATGCTGGGACCGGAAGTCCATGACGTGAGCAATACTCGCCTCGTGACAGGCATGGCAGTGTTGCGGAAGGAACGTGTGTTTCAGGAACTCGACGCTGGGACTGTTTTGTCGATTCCAGGGAGAGTATTATTATTATATGAAGGGTTGAGGCACAACCTCAATGAATCCATTTCAGTTTTTTTCTGTAGAATAGAATTAATTGGGGTGCTATTTTGTTTAGTTGTTAGTGATCGTTTGTTTAATCTGCCCAGAACGGTGAAGTTCATATATACTTGTTTTCGCCACTGTGCAGTAGTGGACCTAATCCATATGGATTGATTTCATTTTCCTTTTTTTTTTTTTTGATTTCGATTATATTTTTTTTACATAGTTAACATTTGTGTGTATATATATAGATTAAAACACTACATATATATGCCACGCGAGTGGAGAGTCCCACCCCTGGGAAGGGGGGGAGGGGCGGAGCACGCAGGACCCACCACCCACCCAAGGGGGGCGGGGGGGGGGCGAGACCACTACAGAGCTTATTACATGCGATAAAGGGTTTATCACTATCCATATATATATATATGGATAGAACAGCCAGCACACCAAGTGGGGGGTTTGATCATTTTGATTACACAGTACAGGCTGAGTGAGCCGTCTTAGTATTATAGGGTCTTTGTGGAAGCTTCAGCTCAAACGTGGAAGTCATGGTTTCATTTTGACCCAGATGGCGTTTGTCAGTTTTTGCGCCTGAACGCTTCAATATAGTCTATTTAGGCAGAGGGGTAAGGACGGGTGAGTGGGTGTAGGAGGGGTGAATGAGCGGGCATAGAGATGGGGGGTGGGGGTGGGGGGGCGCCACGCTCCAAGTGAGGGGAAGGGAGAACTGCTCCCGCCCCCCTCCCCCCTCCCATTTACCTGAGGATTTTATAAGAAGTTGTTTAATTATTGTGTCAGGTCTTAATATTCATAGCTATTTTTCATTTAATATATTTCGTATGAGACACACTCTTATCATATTATCGGCTATAATTAATTATATTCGGGCCTTTCTTCCTAGGATTCGAACCATGGTTGAGTCAAAACAATGACTTAAAAATTGATACTTGTCACTTCTTAGCCAGGCGCTCGGCATTATTAGGATATGGCAAGGACTGGTTGGCTCAGTGTCAGGATAATGTGACTGAGTAAGATATCAGGTCATGGTGCTGGTGGCCTCGTTTCCGAGTGGGGCAGTACTATTAAGTCGTCATGGGTGCGCACTGTCACAAGTCGATATCCATCCTGATATGACCTTAGATGTTGCCAGGACGTAAAATTCCAACAACCAACAAACCAGCAGTGCAGAGGGGTTTGGCGGGAAGGGGCTGGAGATGGGTGAATGGACAAGAACAGAAGCATTTTGTGAAGTGAAATAAATGGACCGCCTCTTTTTTCTTCTTTTCAACAAAATAGAAGTCTCCAAATTTGTGAATAAGTTCGATACGACCGGCCGATCCATATTAAATCAAACCAAGTGTAAGGGAGGTATGTGTGTAATGGTTGAATGGGTGAGTTGAACTAACCAATTATCGCCCAACCCCGCAAGTTGTGTTGATCGGCTTTAAATATGACATTATTTTGAGGAGATTGAGTTTCTCGGTGTGAGATACTATAATGTGTGTGGCTATAGATATTTATATACATGACGCCTTGTTTGATTTCTATATACCGGTTATAACATGTTGGTCAGCGTACAGCAGTATCGAGACCAGACTGGGTGGCCGAATGAGTTGAGCATCCATTTCCCGTTTTGGGAGATCGTGGGATTCGAACCCGACGATTCGAACCCTGGTCGAATCAAGCCAATGACTTAAATATTGATAGTTGTCGCTTCCTGGCTGGCCAGGCGTTCGGCATTATTAGCTGTACGCTGGCCAAACTCCTAGGGATTTGTCCATTGCAACAATCAACACATTATCTGTTTATGACACAAATATGGATTTGCTCAGGATAACCTGAATTGTTTTACACAGTGTTTAATACACTCAATAGAATACATATTGATTTGAAGCGAATGTCTTTATCTTGTGTTTTCAGTGTAACTGTTTCTGTGTTTCTTTGTGTCAATCACTACTTGAATGAAATAATTGGCTATCACCTTTTCAGACAGTCCCATATAACTGTTGTATATGTATGTGTATATATGTAATATCGCATTATCGCCCATATTAAGCGTCCGGTGGCAACCTGCCCACCCCCATCTACGAATGGGGGTGGCCCACCTTCTGCACCTCGGTTGTGGCCGTCATGCCACACATCACTTCCAAAATGTTTGTGAATAAATAATGATTGGTAGGTGCTACATACCTTTACCAAACTCATATTTATAAACACCGCATACCGAACAATGTCTTACTCTGTCCACTGATGTACAAATACTCTATGTATAATAATTATACTCCCTATACTGTGCATAGTATAAATAATTCATGCAAATGTTAAGAACTGAATTGCCATGTTGTCTGTCCATGATGTAATAATTTGCTTCACTCGGACAAGAGGAACAAAAGCATAGATATATATTTGAGCAATTTATTAAAATAAGAAAATCAATCAGGACATGTAGCAGGCTAAGCAAGTGGTTGACTGGGACCCAAAGTCTGAGTGTCGGCAGGGGCTAATCGAACGTAGTCTGGAATCGTCATTAGTGTTCAGGGTAGATGAAGGTAGGTCAATCCGGAAGGTCAATCAGCGCTCACCCAATAGAAGAGCGAGTGCTGATGGGGCCTCTCGCACAGGTAGGGATGAGAGGTAGGACTGAAACACCCTACTCTTCCAGGTGCCTGCCTGTAGCAGGGCCAGTGTCGAGAGTCCAGCAACATGACAGGCCTGGGCAGTACCTCTGAGTGGACTATGGAGAGTTAGCTGCTTGTGGCGAGGTAGAGCAGCTCAGAAGGCAGCTTGGAGTACTCTGGTGAGGGTCTTGGCGGTAAAAGGCTCGTAAGGGAAGGAGGAAGGCGGGATCATGTGGGAAGGGATAGACCGAGGCTACATAGGCATTCCAAGCTTTAACTGGGCAGCAAGGAGAATCGGGAATTATAGGGAGGCGGAAGATGACAGGGGATGCAGCAGAGGAGCGGGTCTTAGTGGAGCATACCTTAACGTATAGGGCCGAGTCTGAAACACAGACATCTTTGAATCTGAAGAGGTGAGGAGAAGGGGGGGGGGAGGGGGGGGGGGGAAGGAGGAGGAGACCAGATTGCTCTGCTGGATGAGGGTCATATAATGATAATTAAGGCAGCTATACAGCCTAGAGGAGGGCTGCAGAGAGAGGCCAGATAGAAAATTACACGTTTCATGTTATCAGGGGAAAGGGCAGGGGCCTTAGAGACATGATGTCTAGAGGCTTTCATGATGGCACTGTTCATCACCGAGATCTCATAAGCTTTGAAAGCTTTGTGGTTGCCAGGGATGGATGACAGCCAGAGCTTAACGGAGCTGTAGTAATTAAATACAGCACCTGGGGAGCGTAGGGAGGAGGAGAGGATGAGTAGGAAGGATAATAGATCGTATATGGATGGGGAGAGTGGGGAGATGCCATGACCCTTACAGAACTCCATCTTGCACTTGAGGTGGGAGCACTTATTCTGCCATGTTTGTGTGGCAAGGGCACTCTTGTAGGCAGTCAGGAGGCTGGCGTGTGGTGACTCATCATGTAGCCTGGAAGATAGAGGCAAACAAAGTACTATCTTCCAGGCTTGTTAGAATTACAGATTAAAATCGAGAATGTTCAATGTAAGAGTTACTTTGATTTCTTTAAGATTCAGTGTACTACAGGACCGCGCGGCTTTCCGCATGAGGTTAATATCAGACTGGGAACGGCTTAGAGTGTCCACCAAGACCAGATCTTTAACGGGTTTATGTAGAATTTTGAGCTCGCAGTTATGCTGGGCAGCCAACAACCAGAGCTGTCTTGCACAGGCACATAGGATTCTCTCTTTCCCTTTTCCTGATGATAGGACGTGCTGGGAGGGGAGATTGTCTGTATTTACGGTTATTACATAATTGCAGGAATCAGGGGGAAGCAGAGCAGCAACTGCGTGCACCAAGTTCAAAGCTTCTAACTGCGAAATGGGAAGTTTCATGTTGAGCACCTCTTTCAGAAACTGTGCTGTGTAGAAGGCTGAGGCTGAGAAGGCACCTGCGGCTGTGAGTGTAGCATCAAACTCAATAACCCAGGGTGATCTCACATGAGAGGGGAGTAGGAGGCGGGAGTTAAATATACGAGCGTATTGCTCGAACCACTCAATGTCTGTAATTAGGTCATGGCTAACTGGATGATATCCTACAAATGGGGCTGCTCACAGTGCTGCTAGGGCCCTATTCCTAAATCTCACCACTGGCTTAACACATTTAGAGATATGGTGTAGTTTACCGGCCAGGCTTTGAATTTGCTTATATGAGGCTACTTTCTTAGTCTTCCAAGATATACACTCCTGGAGTATCTCTTCTAACTTCTCTGTTGGTATGGAGACTGACATGCCTGCCTATTGTATCAACTGAGAATCCTTGCCAGACTACTGTAGTGACTGGTTGGAAACACTTCTCTAGTGCTAAGACCAGTCCCAGCTCTCCTGATAGTTCTATGAATCTATTATAAGCTGCCCACGCCTTCTCTTCCGTGCATTCTAGCCCTACAAAATCGTCCAGACAGCATAATACAAAATACCCTTCTTTCCTGAGCAGCCAAACTGGCGCTCATGTAGCTCGGGCACAGTCTAGTACTGACGTACGGCACCCGAATGGTGGTGCTATATCTATATAGAACTGACTAATAAGTGTGATACCTAGTTAGGGTGCCGACAGTGGGTAGATCCGTAACTGGCGATAAGCGCGGGCCAGGTCAGCTGACCAGACTGGCGATAAGCGCGGGCCAGGTCAGCTGACCAGAGCCATGAGTTCTGGCCTAATAATGTGAGCCTATCCGTTAGAGTAGCTATGGAGGGAAGTGAGAAATTGAAAGGCACGCCTTGATAGAATCCTTTAATAATGCCCGCGTTAACACTTTTGCCTTGCGGATAGCTGAGGTCGATGATGACTCTTCTACTAGTTGAGTTTTTTGGCCGTGTCATTAGCGGACTAACCTGACACCAGGGTGCAAATAGAAGGCGTGGGAAGGGGCCTACAGTGCTCCTAATGATAGTTTTTTCTCTATGTATGAGCATATGTGTGGGTCTGTACTCACTGAATGAGCATGGTTTATCAACGTAGGCACTGGAATATGATGGGATGTATAGTCCAGCAGCCACCCGATTTCTAAGTGATCAAGCAGCAGTGTCTGGAAAGTCTACAAGATATGATCTCCAGGCTGGAATACACAGTGCTGAATGGACTGTAATCCGCGCTTGCATATAATTGGGAAGTGCTGTTTCACTTACTGCGTACAATACAAATGTATGTCAAGCCCCACATGACTAGCTACAACTGGCCAAAACGTATCAAGAACTGGGCTAAATGCTAACGGTGAGGGAGGAGGAATGAAAGTTTTGTGTTGTGCACCAGTCTGACTGTCTGTTGTTGGTCTCCCTGCATCGATCCACTCGAAAACTAACTCGGGCAGAGACACATCTCTGTCTGTTGACATTGGGAAGACCGGTGAATCAGCTGTGGGCTGGGCTGGCAGTGGGTTAGGTGTTGCAGGCAGGTGTAGGGATACGGTGGGTGGAGTGGGTGTGTGGGGGTGAGTTGCGGGGGCGGAAGGAAGGGGTGTGAGTGCCGGTAGATGCTGAGGCATAGCAAGGGGCTGTGGGGTGGGTCGCTGGTGTTTACATGAGTCAGGTGGTGCTGGCAACAGTGCTGGTGGCAGGCTGCTTACAGGTGGTGACTGCATTTCAGTGGGCATGTCTGGTGAAATGTCAACAATGGGTGTAACACTTACTGACTGAGAAGCGGAAGGTTTTGCCACCGGCTTCCTATCCAAGAATTTCCGCTTCTTTAAGCAGTCCTGTTCTCTATGTATGAGGGTTCGCCTGAACCGGGACACACACCAAGTGCAAATATGGTGCTACCTATTAGGGGCAACACCTTTGGGATTCGGAAAAGCTGCAGTCTTTCTCCCAATTCCAGTTCCAGCAAGCTTTCCCATCCGTCTCCTTATTATAATCTTCATGACTGTTTATCGGGGCGGGGGCTGCCTGAGAGGGTGGGGCCACAGCTGTTGCTGCCTGACGATTCTCTATCGGGTAATAGACAAATATTTTAGGCAGAGAGACTTTCATGGCATCTGCACATATATCGCTCTGAAGGTCTTTAATCCGAGTCTCATCTAGTAAACCCAATCTAAACCGACCGTTTGCGACGAGCGGGAATGTGCACTCCGACCACCTACGGCAGGTCGTCCATTCCCAGGTTTCGGCCATCCTAGCTAACTCATCCTCATGCCTCAGTAGAGTGGGCCACCAAGCGTCAGGGAATGCTGGGTCTACAGCTAACTGCCGTAAGGTGAGAAAATACTCCGCCTAGGTCGCTTCACCTGACGAGAGCTGCCTAAAATTATCACCTCTAGTAATGTACAGCTGTGGTAGGAGCTGCGTACCTTTGGGTTTGGCGAGAGCGGGCGTTGCTTCCAGCAACAGGTCAAGTTGGGGCTCAGCAAGGCAAACCGGGCGAGGAGGTGGAGGGGGCATCCTTGGCGGTCTCGGGGCGTGTCCTGATTGCCTCGCGTCCCGCCGGTGCCTGGGCCGGGGGTAACGCGGTGGTAGCACTTGCTGTGACAATGGCGGGGGAGACAGAAAACGCCTGTTTCGACGTCGGCGGGGGGCTGGTGACGGAGAACGGGCCCGGGTGGGCGTATACAGCGGACTGAGGGGACGTGTCAAGGGAGACCAGTGACGCCTCAAGCTTGGGTTCAGAGACCTAGTTTCAAGCGCCCTAAGTCTGGAAGCAAAGTCTCCACTCAACCTCCTTGACTCCGTCCTGAGTCTCAACAGTTCTTCATTCTCTGACTCAACATGAGAGGCGACAGAGGCGTTTCCAGTATGTATCCGAGGAGTCATTGACAGCAGTCAACTGAAGTGCGGACCAGGCTGCCCAAACCGACTGGGAGCACCCTTGCTGTTGGGAGAGAGGCGGCTTGGCTCGGCGTTTACGAATCGGAGGCATATCTGTGTGCTAGTGAGTGGAAGCGAAGTGGATAGGCAGAGCCGCTGTGGCAGAATGACAGGTAAGCAAGAGGTAGATCACGAGGAAAGGGTTGCTTCGTTCGCAAATTACGGATTTGCCAACATGCCAACATGCTCAATTATATATAAATATTGTAATTATATGTTTAACAATTGCAATTATGATATAATACTTTTAATTGTATGCATAATAATTCATCCAGGGCGAAACAGCCCCGGACTGGCCCGGACACGGCACAGACTAACCCCGGTCGACACTCGGAGTACCCGGACCACCCTCGGATTACCCCCGGATCGAGCACGGATCGCAAAATGCCCGCCCCGGATGTTTTAAACATTTTAAAACATCTGGGGCGGGCCCTGGACGAGGCCGGACCAGCCACGGATCACCAAGGACCAGCCACGGCCCCTGATGCCGAGCGCCTAGCTAGGAAAGCCCCAGTCACACCTACCCGGACGAGCCCCGGATTTTGACCCGGACCAGTTGCCTGGACTGGCCCGGACAGCCCAAGATAAAATCACTGTTTTCATCGTTTTTTTGCCTTGCAGTCACACCTTCCCAGACGAGCCCCCGGACCAGAGGCCGGATCGCCCCAGACCACCCCTGGACTCCACGGTGTAGCCACGGACTAGTCCCGGACGAGTGATCCAGGGTAAACTGGGCAGTCCGGGGCGATCCGTGGCTGATCCATGGTGATCCGGGCTGATCCGGGTCTTATCCGGGCAGACCGGGAGTGGTCCGTGGCTACGCCGGGGGTAGTCCGGGAAAGTCTGGGGGTGGTCCGGGTTAAACCATGGCTGAAACGTGGCTGATCCGGGGCGAAACAGCCCCGGATCACCCGGACCGGCCCCGGTTCACCCCCGGCCCACCCCCGGACTAGCTGGACCACCCCCGGATCATGGCAGATCGAGCCCGGATCGCAAAATGCCCTGGACCACCCCGGATGTTTTAAACATTTTAAAACATCCGGGGTGGACCCCGGACCAGCACCGGACCACCATGGACTAGCCACGGATCACCCCGGACCACCCCGGATGACGGTCCGGGGCTCGTCCGGCCTCCAGTCCGAGTAGGTGTGACTGGGGCTGAAGCGACAAGTATCAATTTTTAAGTCATTGGTTTGACTCGACCAGGGTTCGAACCCGCGATCCCACGATCTACCAACACAGGAGACGGACACTCTAATGCCAAGTACACACCTACCATTTATGATTCGCGCACTAAAACTCGCGACCCGACCCGCTTAAAACTGAAAATGGGCCGATTCATTTTTCGAATCGCGAATCGCAATCGTAAGGAAGCAGTTTTAGCCCTAAAAGTGAGTTTTAAGTCGTGAATCGCAATCGGTAGGTGTGCTAAGGGAGTGCACACCTCACGACTTTTGGGAAGTTTTTGATCGTATACGGTAGGTGTGTGCGGAAAAACGGTAGGTGTGTACCTAGCATAACTCATTCGGCCATCCCGTCTGGTGGAGGAGGCATCGTTGGCGGTCTCGGGGGCGTGTCCGTATTTATCATATTATAATAATAATAATTATGTATAATAATCATATTTATCATATGCATAATAATTGTAATTATCCTATGTATAATAACTGTGCTATACATATACTCACATACTACATATCAGGGGATCTAGAGATCCCCTCCGCTACTCTCAGTCTCAGACAGTGATTACGACCACTATCTGTTCTGCCTCACCCACCCATCAACCTCCTCAGGCGTGTCTCACGTGGCTGACAGTCAACAGTGTGCTAATAAACCAGATAACATTGCCCGAGTGGCCGCGCACCAGCCATCGCAGGCCAGACACCGCCTCCTCGAGCACATATTTGTTTATGTCTGACCCAGATAAGCCTTTCTTATTCATATTTGGGATCTATCAAAAGCACTCTTGATATTCAACAAGGGCAGGATCCCAAATAGGGCATAGCTGCTTTAAGTGAGGTTGGCGGTTGTGGTTTTTATTATGATAAATAAACAAATATCTTAAATTCACTCTGGTCTCCTCCGTTGGTCAGTGGTACTGTTGGTACTGTTGAAGTTGCATAGGCCGATGATGTTGAGTTTCTGTTCCTTTTTAAAATAAATATATAATAAGGTTTGTCGCCATAATCTACCTTACCTTAGTATGAAGTAACTTTGATTTAAAATGGGCAACTCTGGAGATATTTGAAGTGTAAACATGCTAACTTAGTTTTGGCGGGGTTGTCAAAACTCTGACTCTATAGGCGTAAGCAGTAAGACGTTATATATTAAATTTATTTAGTATGCCATTATTATATGCAGCACCAAATGCTTAATAAATGCACCAGTATCTAGGTTGGATTGGTTGGTTATTGGAATTTTATGTCCTCGGAACATCTAAGGTCATATCAGAATGGGTAACGACTTGTGACAGTATGCACTCATGGTGACTTCATAGTGCTGCCCCACTTGGAAATCAGGCCACCAGCACCATGACCCAATATCCCACTCAGTCACATTATCCTGACACTGAAGTAACCAGTCCTTGCCCTATCTAATTAATACTGAGCGCCAAGGTAGGAAGTGACAAGTATCAATTGTGTAAGTCATTGGCTTGACTCGACTGGGAATTGAACTCCATACCTCCCGCCCGGGAGCCCTCCACTCTTCCTATTCGGCTACAATGCCAGGTCATCTCGGTTGTCGTGGTAGGAATATAATCTACCGTTTATGTCCAAATAGAAGCACGCTACCCAATAGAAGCACACCCCCCACTTCAAGATTGAAAGCACACACAAATTTACGATCATATTCAGATTGAATGCACATAAAATAAGACAATCGCGCTTTGTTTCAGAGGCACGACAAAAACAAATAAAAATTTACGATCATATTCAGACTGAATGCACAAAAAATAAGACAATCCCACTTTATTTCAGAGGCATGACAATAACAAATCCATGAAATTCTTTAACTTTGAATAGACGTGCATCCATGTGTCTGCACTTGCGCAGGGCGCGTCTATTTGGAGATATACGGTATGTAGGTGTTTTGGTTTCGAAAAGTTAATGCGTTCATCGGACTGTGCAGCTTTAATTCAAATAGAATGGAATGCTCAGAAGTAATATGAGAGCGAACCTCTTTAATATAATAACCAGCCGAGACCTGCTATGGATGATGCTGGCGTATATTATGCCACCAGGTTAGCTTCGTCTATTGGGGTTTTACATCCTAGCAATTTCGCAGATCATATCAGAAAGGGCGGTTTTGACAGGTCACTCTTGCCGACCATATATTGCTGCTGTTCTGTTGGGACACTGTGCTAAAATAACCAATAAGTGTATTCTAAGTTTCGCTGGTCCCTCAGGAAGGACTGAAGCTGAGACCCAGCATGCAGGGTCACGGCTTCAACTTACATACCGGAAGGTGGGGCTAGTCCCCTTCCAAGCCTTATCCTTCACTATAGACCCTATTCTTTAAATGTGTTGTGCCTGCCATGATTTCTGGATAACCAAACCTGGTAGGGTTATTTCCATACATTAGTTTTCAATGTAAATTGCAGTGAAATTTCCGTAGCAAACTTTTTACATGAGATAAAATACACCTCTGTGTATCATGGAGTGTGTGTATTCAACCCCCACTCCGCCCTTACCTTCTGCTATATAATTATAAGCTGTAGCTAGTATGACCAGGCTTGTTGGGTCACAGCTACAGTCCTTACTGAGGGGCCAGCGGAACCCGCAATACCGGGATTGAGATATCCCACTGAATCACATTATTCTGACATTGAGAATACCAGTCATTGCCTAAATATCCTTAATAACGTCGATCAGCCAAGGTATCAGGCAAGTTAGCGAAACACGTGTACCGTAAAAATGTGTGTATTAAGCAGCTGTCACACCTCGCCAGATTAAGTAACGGACAGAATGGTCCAGTCCGGTGGTGTTCGGGCGTGATAAGTATTAAAATGTGTCAAAATGTTGCGATATCAGGTAAAATGACGCTGGACGAA
The DNA here is from genome assembly GCA_030323885.1 of Branchipolynoe longqiensis. Classification (NCBI taxonomy): domain Eukaryota; kingdom Metazoa; phylum Annelida; class Polychaeta; order Phyllodocida; family Polynoidae; genus Branchipolynoe; species Branchipolynoe longqiensis. The sequence continues at coordinate 59,781,216 of CM059186.1, read as the reverse complement.
CAGACATGAAATGGACATGAAAAGGATATGAAACAGAAATGAATTGGAGATGAACGGATAGCCAACGGATGAACCAAACTCAAACCAGGCAAGAACCGTAGACGTCAATCCAGCAGCATCCGTTCCAAGTTTTGTGCATGTTCAAAACTTATACTTATACTTATACTTATCCTCTTCTGCTTAAGAAATTAGGCATCAATGCCTGTTAGCAGCTTTGGCCTGTCTAAGTGGGACCTAGTTAAATTATAGTTTTTGTGTGGCGAGCGCTGACTGTAGCAGTAAATTACCCAGTGCTTATCGAGGCGTCCTTTGAAAGAGTTTAAGCTTGGGGCATTCACTACATCAGCTGGTAATCTGTTCCAAGTGTTCCTGGCTCTTTCAGTGAGGAAATTTTGACAAACCTGCTTGTTAGTTCTGGGTTTGACGATCTTCTTATTATGCCCTCTGGTTATCAGACCGTGTTTTGACTCGAATATGATGTACCGGTTTTTGACTGTATAAGTTCCGCTGAGGTGTTTGTAGATCTCAATGAGGTCTCCGCGGGCCCTTCTGTGTAAAACTTGTACGGACACAAACCGGACTTTGCCGGATATCAACGGACTTTGTTCGGTTTCTTTCCGTTTCCCCCAATCCGGTGATGTGTGACAGGGCCTTTAGGTGAGCCGACGGATAAGTTGGGAAGCCTTTGACTATATATAAATACTGGTGAACTGATACTGATGGCGAAAAAGTAGGAAATATGACACGCGCATAAGTCAAAGCGCTTCTGAGAACTTCCTTCTATTTTTTTTTTAATTGACTTAACCAACCGCGAGTGTGTACTGTACATTGTATGGTTGATCAACACCACCCATACACACACACAAACAAGCATACACATGAGAAGCGGGTGCCCTACCCATTCTGACATCCGGCGTCCCGGTGTTACTAAGAATAGGTGGCCTTCGGCAGTGATCACAATAATAAAAGACATTAGTTGGCGGGTGCAGGCCGGTGCCGTGTTTACACTAGCTTCAATCCTTCAACGCCCCGCACTCTGAGAGAGGCGGCATTCGGAAACAGGCCGAGCTGGCCCGTCCGTGTTGTCGCCGTGTCAATATGAGCCCGTGGTGCCGGATACCGTGGGTTGACAGCGATCATCTCCCTCCCCACTGACAGGGGCGTAGGTAGCTCCATTGTCACACTGTAAGCACACGCGAACAATTTCTCTTAGCGCCATATTTTGTCCATACTAAATTGTTGACAGGGATAAAAGATCTCCACGATTTCATGGATTTCCGACCAGATGGGATGACCGAATTTTTTTGAATTTTTTATTGATACGGTATTTATTCTGCCCATAGGCTGTAAGCTCCCGTGAGGGTGCTTCTTTTCAACGCTGGACAGCTGTGGGGAATGTCATGGTGTATGCCCGGGTTCCGGTTCCGGGTTGGTATCCGGGCCATCCACCAGCATTTATTGAAGTATTTAGCATCTATGTTAGTTTTGGGGGAGGGGGGGGGGGGATAACTTCCTATCATATAACCAGTTGAGCATCCGTCTCCCGTTTTGGTAGATCATGGGATTCGAATCCATGGGTTCAAAACCTTGTTGAGTCAAACCAATAACTTACAAATTGATACTTGTCGCTTCCAAGCCAGGCGCTCGGCATTATTAGAATAGGGCAAGGACTGGTTGGTTCAGTGTCAGGATAATGTGACCGAGTGGGATATCAGGTGCCATGGCATTGGCAGCCTGGTCTCCCAGTGGGTCAGCACTATAAAGTCTCCATCAGTGCATGCTGTCACGAGTCGGTACCCGTCCTGATTATGACTTTAAATGTTGCCAGGAGGTAAAACTCCAACAACCAACCAACCCTTTTCAAAACTAAGATACCCAGATTTGATCCTACATATCCAATTTAGACACTGATGAACTTATTAAGCATGGCTAGTATCGCTGCACAGGAAGGGGTACTGAGCCAATTTAATATAACCTGTTACTACTGAAGCATATAGTGTCACAATTTTCACATGCTTGCCACAAATAATTTGGTATATCTGTGCTTTAAAAATATCCAAAGTTAGCCATTTAAAATAAAAGCTACCTTAAACTAAAGTAACGTAGATTATAACATCCAACCTAATGTGTGTATCTCAGAAAATGGCAGAAACTTTAAATAATCAGAAAATGCAACTTTAGAACAACAGTGACACGAGCCAATTCGGGAGAACTGTAAAATCTTGTATTTAATATATACCCAATATATAGGAATTTTAAAGCACTGCACCGTGTGATCAGTATTAGTTCAAACTATTTTTCAGATTCCTGCAAAAGTTCCTTTGTCAGTTTCTTCGCTTGAACAGGTTTTATTGCAATACAGCCCTCTGCACATATTTATTTACTCGCTTAACAAACAAACAAACAAAAGCACACTCACAAAAGAGGTAATTTTTACCACAGCCTCACTATACATACTCACACATACCAACGGCGTTGTACTACATTAAATTCCCTCCTGTCACTTTTCACAAAAGAAGAAAAGGAAAAAAGTGCAGAATAGTTCAGTAAATAACAGAAATAGAAGAAAATAACAACCCAGTAAGAAACATCAAATTCCTATTTATTTTGCATAAACTAAGTGGTCATATTTCTCTGAGCTATTTTTGTATATATGTCACTGCCGAGATACCAATGTTGGGTGTCGAGTCGACCCTAGTGAAGCCTCTGGACATGCTATGGTGGAGATGAATCACACTGCAGTGCTGCTATACAAACAGGAAGTAGTATTTGGTCTAATATAGAATATTGTATTGCATAATTTCACAACAATCCAACCCCAAAACAAGCGTTGAACAAGAAATACACCAAGGTTGTTAGCCAAGTAGCATGTGTTTATGGGTTAAAAGTGAGGTTGAAGTAGAGGGCCCGTGGTATGACAGATATGGGTGGGGTGGGGGTGGGAGTGGATTGAGGGTGGGGGTGGGACTGGATTGAGGGTGGGGGTGGGAGTGTAGATTGAGGCGAAGATAAATGTTGAACAAGAACCATACCAAGGGTGTTTATGGGTTTAAAGTAAGCTTGAGGTAAAGAACCCACAGTGACAGATATGGGTGGGGGTGGTTGGGGGGATGGAGGTGGGGTGGTATTCACTTTCGGGCGTGTAAATAGCCTTAATTCCTCCTTAGGGACCAACAGACACCAACTCAGAAGATATACTACACATCTCATACAAAGACTATATTACCACCGAGGAAGGTCATCCAAATATTCAGCAGGCAATTGGATAATGCAATGATATGACCACCATAAAGAGACCCCAACTTCAGTGGTATGACCATGTTTTCCATTCATCAGGACTGGCCAATATCATCTGGCAAGACACAGTGAAAAGGAGAAGAAGACAAGGTGGACAAAGGAAGAGGTGGAAAGACAACATCAGGGACGGGACAGGCCTTGAAATTACTACGTCCCAGAGGGCAGTGGAGAACAGGGAAACAAACTGGTTGCAAAGTCGTCTGTTTGTGGTGCCCTAATGACAAACGTGGTTAATGAATTGATGATGATGTTGATGATGATGATGATGATGAACTCAGAAGACAGCTAACTACTGGGGCTATCCTGGGTCCTAATCTGATGTGGCCATGCTTAGTTTCTGTAACAGTTTAGGGAACGATGTGGCATGTAAAGGATTGGCTGCCTGCCAGCAACCAGCTTAATGCGAGCAGCCGGACTAAGTATACAAACACTACGCACACATTCGTATTCATAGACCACGCGTGACGAAAGTCCTCTCCAACCTGCCCTGATTTTAAAACTGCAGAGTCCGATCAAAGCGTCAACATTTGTAACCCCAAACACTGGCGTAGGTTTAATCAAACATCTCCAACTAATGCTAGGTACACACCTACCGTTTACGACTCGCATATTAAAACTCGCGACCCGACCCGACCCGCTTAAAACTGAAAACGGGCCGATTCATTTTTTGAATCGCGAATCGCAATCGTAAGGAGGCACTTTTAGCCCTAAAATTGAGTTTTAAGTCACGAATCGCAATCGGTAGGTGTGCTAGGGGAGTGCACACCTCAAGACTTGGGCAATTTTTGATCGAATACGGTAGGTGGGTGCGGAAAAATGGTAGGTGTGTACCTAGCATTAGATACTTGTGCGCTCATTAAAGTTGCAGAGTCTGATGGTTTTGAGCTTCTGACATTTTCTGAGATAAATATATTAGATTGATCGTTATAATCACTTTAGCTTAGTTTGAAGTAACTTCTGTTTTAAGTTGCTAACTTTGAAGTGAAAACATGCTAAATTAATGTTGGCAAGCACATTCAAAAGTTTGATATCATAGGCTTCAGCAGTAACAGGTTTGATCCAAATGTCTTAGTATCCCCTTATAATATGCATCACCAAATACTTAATAAGAGCACCCGTATATATATAAGTTTGATTTGATGGATTAAATCTAGGTAAGTGTTTTGGTTTTTGACAATGTTAAGCTTTCAGCAGACTATAAAGCTTTAGACATTTATTGCTGCATGGAAGGAATATTAAGTCAATATAATAGAACATGTCACCGCTGAAACATGTGGTGTTCAGCATTTTGGTGTGCATGCCACAATACACGCAACATGTTTTCACTTCAAATATCTCCATGGTTAACCCATTAAAATTAAAGTTACTTCAAAGTTAAAGTAAAGTAGATTACATAGATCAATCTAATTCACTACACGAGACACAACACACTTATATGTATATTTGGAATCAGATTTATTATCTGAAAAACAATTAAAAGGCTCAAGGAGCAGCATTCTCGAGGTGGCGACAGGGCCGTCTTTCATGATCACTGTTAGCATGCAGCAATGTCTAGTACGTTAAATAAGTAATCTTATATGTATATCGGACATAGGCATCTTGGCCTCTTAGTCTTGCGAGACAGACAGTATTACAGAAAATTACAGTTCCTTGTAGAGTCAAATCTGGAATACAAACATAGTATAGTAATCTATCAGGCAGTAGTTAAACAGGTCAGTACACCTCGGCAGCGCTCAACCCCTTCCGTTAAGGGTAGGTGGGTGGGAAATTTAAGCACGTCTTAGTCCACTGGCGGGCAGGCAGGCTATGGCCGCCGAGAGCTAGCGACCGATATGCCGCCCTGGTGTCTCGTGAGTGAATTAGGGATGTTAGCTAGCCAACATCACCAATGTATTTATCTCAGGAAATTGCAGAAGCTCAAAACCATGGGACTATATACACTGTAACTGTAATATTCATTCTTCGAAATAATGGGAAGGTATCGGGTTCAATCCTCAGCAGAGTCAAATCAAAGACGCGTTCTTCAATTATAGTAAAATGTTCTGGTAGTACAATCCCCTCTTTGCCCTCTCTCTGTCCTCTCCACACACATGTACGTATACGCCTAGACCGTTTATCCTTCGTTCTTTTTTATATATATATATATATCTATATATATATATAAAATAAAAACTATTTTAAAGAAATAAGAAGAAACAGTACACACGCCTATTTTCGGTAGACGGTGTACTCTCCACTCTGTGATGATAGAGCGTTTATATAAATGCAATCAACTCTTATAAGTTGTATGCTGCGGTAACTTGGCTTTAGCTTCTTCTTTTTTAGTTTGAACGGCGCAAAGCCTGTAATACCCCTGTCACACTACGACGTAACGAGCCAACGTAAGCCTGACGTGGTGATTTTTCATCATTATGTTGACGTACGTTGGATTACGTTATGATGATGTCAGAATGACGTTAGACTGACGTCGAGCTACATCACGTTACGTCGTGTTACGTCGAGTTACGTCGAGGTTTTGGACATGTTCAAAACTTTCGACTTACCTCGAACGTAAGGGTTTACATTCACCGTACATTCTGTACACGTTCGGCGAACGTCAATGATGTTAAACAGACGTTATTAAAACGTTAGTCACTACATTCAACTACGTTGCACTACGTTGACCCACATTAAACCTGGTGGAAACGTCCACGTGGCGTAATGGGAACGTCAGGATAACGTCAGGATAACGTCAGGATAACATCAGGAGAACATACGTTCAACGTACGTTCAATGTTTTGCCATCACGTAACATAGTTCTGGCGATGGAATAACGTTCATAACGTTCCGTGAACGTAATGAAGTTGTCCTCTCTCGTTGAATGACGGTATCACTACGCTTTACCGACGTTACGCTCTCGTCAACTACGCTGCATCCACGTTCAACTTGTGCCCAAATTTGCATACTACGCCGAGAAGTTCAACGTTCTTCACATTCTCCATATGCCGACGTCGTTATGTCATAGTGTGACATGGCCATTACAAGCTGGTGATCTATGTAGAGTGCACTCTGTGTGTGTGTGTGTGTGTGTTGGTGAGAGTGTGCGTGAGTGTGTGTGAGTATGTGTGAGTGTGTGTGAGTGTGTGTATGAGTGTGTGTGCGTGCATGTATGTGTGTGTGTTTGTGTGTGTTGGTGTGCGTGTGGGTGTATGTGTGTGCGTGTGTGCGTGTGTGTGCGCGACGTGCTGTCTGTGGGCTACATTCGCGCAGGTGGGGCGGAGAGGCACACCTCACCTGTCCAAGCAGAAGATGTAATCTTTTGGATCCCTGCCCTCTGGCTCGCCATGTCAGGAGGATCAAGACCTGGCTCTGCGCACACAGTGTGCGCACGGGGGCAGGCTACCGCTGGATGCACGTACACTTACCACTCTGCCTGCCGACCCGTGCTAACGCTGCAGGCAGCGTTACGCCCGTAGGGGGGGGGGGGTAGGCGTGTGGGGGGGGGGGGGGGGGTAGGATGGGGGGGGGGGGGGCGTGTTTAGCGTGAACAGTAACAGAATACCACATAGCCACTGCTGGGATTTGAACATTGGAGCAACTGGTGTTTTTTTTATATACATGTATTTATGTGTTATGTTGAAATGTGTTTATTCTGGGAGTGTTAAAGGAAGGTATACTTAAACTGGGTTTTGGAATCTCAGAAACTAAGTATTAATGCAATACTATTAAACTTAAATACTGTTAAATTTGTTATTAAATTAGTATACCGGACGGAGTAGCCGAATCGGTAGAGCACAGGCTTCCCATACGGAAGGTCAGGATTTAGAATCCCAGCCGAGTCAAATCAATGACTTACTAAATGTATACTTGTCGCTACCTACGTAGCATTACTAGGATAGGGCAAGGACTGGTTAGCTCATTATCAGGATAATGTGACTGAGTGGGATATCAGGTCACGGTGCTGGCAGCCTGGTATCCCAGTGGGTCAGCAGGATCAAGTCACCATGAGTGCACAGTGTCACAAGTCGGTATCCAACCTTAGATGTTGCCAGGATGTAAAAACCCCAACATACAAACAATTGCCATTATTCATGATCAATATCAGTAATTATTCTCACACTAAAGGAGGTGAAATCGACACCCCCCACCCCCACTCTCACACACATACACGCAAACTTCCCACTATTCACCCTCCCACTCACCCTTTGTAAAAGCGATGTTCTAGGCTTGGCAAAGGCGAACCATTCAGTTGTTGGCGAGACTCGGGCACTTGGGTAGTCTGGGTGAGGACATTCCTAGACGTCACCCGAGCCAGGGGCAACCGGGCACGTTGGGAAACTCACGTGTTTTTAATGCCCGGGATTTCGGGGAACTTCTGTCAAACCCGCAACCTATCGCCAGCGAGTTACGCATGGAAACCAAATACGTGTACCGATCATCAGAGTGAGGCGATGTGTCTGAGCGGAGCATCGGAACTGTTGTCGTCTCTCCATCCCACCCTACTCGTTCCTTCACCCCCACACTCCATGCTAGTCGCCTATAGGTAGAGTCTAAGTGTAGTAGTTGACATGATGTATATTTCCGAATGCTGCCAAAGAGTATTATAATGATCAGTTTACTGTCACATCTGTAAAATAAGTATTATTGTGTGTGATGAGCTGCATGGTAATGATGGTTCTAGATTTCCTCAATTTGCTAGTCTAGTGTAATTCGTACTGGCTAGACAGATCAGAAGAGCAGAGAGGGTTAGGGACAGGGCCAAGAAAGAGAGAAAGACAGAGAGAGAGAAAGAGAGAGAGAATATGAGTGTGTATGTGTATGAGTGCGTCTGTCATAGGACGAGAGTGGACATATATTGGGAGAGTGGGAGAGAGAACAAGGGTGAGGGGTGGTTGAGGAGGATGAGGGGGTGGAGGAGAGGGAGGAGGGGGGAGGGGGAGGGGAGGAGGAGGAGGAGGAAGGGAGGAGGAAGGGGGTGAGTAAAGAGGGGAGGAAAGAAGGGGCGAAGGGAGGGAGGAAGGAAGGAAGGGAGAATGAGAGGGGGAAGGACGGAAGGAAGAATGGGACGGGCGGGTATCAGGGGGAATGGAGGGAGTGGAAGGGAAGCATGGAGGGGAGGAGGGGAGGGAGGAATGGATGGGGAGGATGGAAGGGAGGAATGGGGGTGAAGAGAGAGAGAGAGAATATGAGTGTGTATGTGTATGAGTGCGTCTGTGATAGGACGAGAGTGGACAGATATTGGGAGAGTGGCATAGAGAACGAGGGTGGGGGGTGGTTGAGGAGGAGGAGGGGGGTGGAGGAGGGGGAGGAGGGGGAGGGGGGAGGGCGGGGGAGGGGGGAGGAGGAAGGGGATGAGTAAGAGGGAGGAAGGATTGGAGGAAGGGAGGGAGGGAGGAAGGAAGGGAGAATGAGAGGGGGGAGGACGGAAGGAAGAATGGGACGGCGGGTAGCAGGGGGAATGGGGGGAGTGGAAGGGAAGCATGGAGGGAGGATGGGAGGGAGGAATGGAGGTAAGGATGGAAGGGAGGAATGGAGGTGAAGATGGCAGGGAGGAATGAAGGGGAGGATGGAAGGAGGGATGGAGGGGAGGATGGGAGAGGAATGGAGGGGATAGACTAATGAAGGGAAGGAGGGGACGGAGGAATGGAGGGGACGGAGGAAACGAGGGGAGGATGGGTGGGAGGAATGGAGGGGACGGAGGAATGAAGGGGAGGATGGATGGGAGGAATGGAGGGGAGGATGGAGGAGGCGGAATGGAGGGGAGGAGGGGAGGGAGGAATGGTGGGGGAGGAATGGAGGGGGAGGAGGGGAGGGAGGAATGGAAGGGAGGATGGGAGGGGAAATGGAGGGGAGGGACTAATGAAGGGGAGGATGGGAGGGAGGGGTGGTGCGGAGGAGGGGAGGGAGGAATGGGGGGGAGGAATGGAGGGGAGGATGGGAGGGAGGAATGGAGGGGAGGAGGGGAGGAGGGGAGGGAGGAATGGAGGGGAGGATGGGAGGGAGGAATGGAGGGGGGTGAATGAAGGGGAGGATGGGAGGGAGGGATGGAGGGGAGGGAGGAATGGAGGGGAGGAGGGGAGGGAGGAATGGAGGGAGAGGGAGAGAAGGGGAGAGAGAACTCTGTGGACGCTCCCTAGAGTCGGCTCTGGTTCTCTATGAGCTCCGAGGAAGCAGTGCCCGCCCGTGTACTTCTTGCTGCCGGGTCCAGTTGGCACGCTGCCAACCACTCACCCCGCATGCCCAAGAAACATGTAGTCGTGCTGTATGATCTCTATGATCAGCAGTGTGTTTGGTTGTCAGCCAGCATACCACCCTGCAACACGTGCGAGCTGTGTGGTGGATGTGTGGATGTGTGCGCATGTCTGCATGTACACATGGCTGCATGTGTGCATCATGTACGCATGTATGTATGTTTCTATTATGTATGTGTGTATGTATATATATGTTACCATTTGTATTTATGTATGCATGCATACGCTTGTATGATGCTTGCATTATGATGTAGGCTATGTATATTTGTTTGGGTTTTATGTCCTTGCAACAGTTAAAATTGTAGACTATATCTAGTGTATGATGCATTTACAACCTGCAGAAATGTAATCTCAACACTGAAACCTGGGGAACAGTGGCTAAGGGCATGAGTACATGGCCTACTTCTATTCGCAAAGGCACAGAACGGCTTGAAACTGATCGTATATCTGAAGCTAAACAAAAGTGTCAGCAGAGGAAATATTGTCTCCTTCAGCCACCAGACTCTGCAACTGCAGCTACACACACATGTCCAATGTGCCTCCGCCCATTCGGAGCAGGAATTGGCGTCCTCGGTCATTGATCAGTTCACCACAAATGATGATGAGCTGTCATCATCGTGGCCGATGGACAACCAAGAAGAATATATATATCAGACATTATGTATATATAACGAGTATCTTATATATATATATATATATATATATATATATATATATATAATATATAAATATTTATATATATATATATATATATTTAATGCACATGTAGCAAGGTTCCAAATAAAGTCCACAGAGGAATATTTTAACCATTGCTTTACAAAACAAACCTTTCAGTCAGCAATGAACAAAACGCAAACAACCCTACCTGTGCAGACGCCGGGCAGGCTGGTGTCCTGTAGAGAGGACCCGTGGTCGGGGGTGATGGTGCAGGTGAGTCCGACGTCACACCGGCCGAGGGCGTGGCCGGGCCCGCCGCCGCACGTCTCGTTCACCTGGCGCGCGCACGTGAGGCAGCAGTCGCACGGGTCCTTCACGAGCCCCCCAACGCACGTGATCGGGGTCGTGCATTGGCCCTGCTCGCACGGCCCGCACTGGAACCCCGCCACCCCGGGGGCCGCCAACACCGCCACCGCCACGAGGACGCAAAGGGCAGTCAGTAAAATCCAGTGGGTACTCCTCGTCCTGTTGTCAGCGTAAGTGTAAGTGTAAGGCGGAGGGGCGATGGTTGCATAGGGAACAATACATGTGCAGGGCTGTTTGTGCGCGTTGTTGTCGGTACCGGGAGCCGGGCAGTCCCCGTCACGGCGCCCGTCGCCGCCCGTGTCGGGCTCACCGCTCATTCCGACCGCAGAGATCTAACCACCGGCCGGGCGACGCTCACCATCTCGGGAGGAGGGGGCTTTTTGGGGCGTTAGGGCCGGGGATCCAGCACTCGGCAAAGTCTCCGTACTTTGGCACAAGTTAAAGACACCTGGCTCGTTGTGCTTGTTGTGACGGAGTTTTCTTTTACTTCTCCCCGTGCGCGGCGGGCGCCTGTCTCGGAGGTGCCGGGCGGAGGCGCGTGAGGGGGCCCGTGGTGGTTCAGACAGTACTTGCGTACAGTCAGTCGAGGCAGTGCCCAAGGCTGGCGGGTTTGGTGGTGCTTGCTCTCGGTCTGACGGACTGAGAGGGTCTGAGCGGGCGGCACAGCTTCGACCAGCCTCCTGATCTTTCCGGCTGTGTTTGGGGCACGGGCCGGGTGTCAGGTTAACTGGCGGGGAGCCCAGAGTAACCGGCCGGCCGTCGCCGACACACTAGCGACATCTAGCGTCAACGGCGATTGCCACGCCCACTGGTGTTCAACTCGGAAAATACTGTCTATCGCCTGGTTTGTTACGAGGCCTAATGCATGTATTCTAATCGACTAATGTTAACCAATTTCTCCCATTGATTGTTACCCTATTGCAAGGTATGCGCGCCAAATGTAGCTAGGTATGCATATTATGTGCATTCTTGCAATCCCGTGGCTGCACTGTAAGCCTATTCACTACACAGCCATTACCAGTGAATACAACGCATGATGGTACAGTAAAGCCAACTGCGTTCATCTTCAATGATCTCGCTATATACGTGTATTAGGCCTAACTACGTATATCTACGAAGTTGCAATATTTCAATAGTATGGCCTATATTCGCAGTTGTGGTAAGAAGTCACGTCCGGATGAAGTGTCCAAATAGAATGGATAATGGATTGGCAACTTCTTAGAATACGAAGACCATTTCCAGAGCTATTTACCCCACCACCTGGTGGCTGGAGAAAGAACTAACAGTGCGGGTAAAACCCACGCGCACTGTACAGATGTGGCACGAGTAGTGGTAATCTATGATCTGTCATTTACATGGGCATGAAATGTTATTTACTTCACAATCCAATAATAAAATTGTTTAAAAACATCTTTACTTGAGAAGGGAGACGGGTGAAAGTATATTTACATGATGCCAGAATCGAACACAAACTAAATGTAGCTGTTTTACACCATTTTCATTTCATCATCTTTGACACTTGCACTCTAGATTTAGACTAGATAAAAGATTCACCCGGTACTTGTAGTACACGGGTGAAGACCAGCCTTATATAAATATGGGCGAAAATAGCGTTAGTATGGAAGTGAGGCTCCAGTATCAAATGGCTACCCATATTATGCATATAGGCACAGAGTTGGTGAAATGGGAGAGAATGCAAAAAGACAAGATGGCGGCCGCAGAACGCCATCGATTTCACTTTTAAATCTTATTAAACTATGTATTATATTATATTTTTCAACTCAAAGGTAGCGGGCTATCAATAAGACATATGTAAAGAATGATTGTTGCTTCTTACATTGTAAAATTAGGCTCTCAATTCTTTGACCCGCATTTTCGCCAGCTTTTACATAAGGTTGGTTTGCACCCCTACTGCAGCAGTACGGGGTGAATATTGTATCTAGATTTAGACCTGCAACAATAGTTACTTGAATGGTCAGTTAACACAAACTCATGTGTCATATAAAGAATTCGTAGGATCCAAGTCATTGTAGGCAATCCCCATAATATAAGCAATTTCTCCTTGACAAAATTCATATTTTCTGCATTTACGTCTAAATAATTCTAAAATTCAACAATTTTTTACTTTCCCGTTATGATTAAGAATTCGGGTAGCATCACACACCGATGGTTGCTTCCTATTTGATTAATTCAAAACTAAAATTAATTACGAATGGTCGGGTTTAATATTCATTACAGTGAATGGTTACTATTATATCAACTTAATACTGTCAAAGTTGACCCACAACCCAAGTTTAAAGTTGCATGGTCCGATGAAATTTATATTTTTTCGAAACCAAAACACCTACCTCCATTTGATTCTATATATCCAACTTAGGTACTGGTGCATTAACTAAGACTTTGGGACAGCATATACAGAATAATCAGTGAATTTATGACACTATCACTTTTGGGTACCTACTTTGAGACAGCCATTAGGCAGGGAGCCACTAACCAATTAGGACAATCTCGTGACCATATTAGTCCTACCCTCATTCCCAGTACCAGGTATTAGTCAGGTTCCAGACTATCTAGACATTAATAGGTCATTCCACATCATGTGACCATCGCGAGATGTGAATCTGGGCCACAACAAGACTTTTGACAAGCTTGCTGAAATGATTTTGGATTTTCAGCTCAAATTGCTTCAAAACTAGTCATTTTCCATCAAAATGACTCCGGAATAATGAATAGTAGGTTATAATTGTCAACCTGATATATTTATCTAAAAAATGATGCACAAATTCGAAAACCATCGGATTATGTAACTTTAAGCTGAGTACACATGCTCCTCATGAAGGTCTCAATAGTTCCACTTGGAAATCTAGTTTGTTGTTACTGGTCAAGTCGTAAAACAATTATAACAACGACATAATAAATAGGCTCAATGTATTTTAATGCTATATATATATAAGCAAGTTGGGTGTCGAATAAGGCAAGGTGTTCAACAGCTTGCATTAAAAAGTCCATAATTATACTGCGTACCGGTACGCACAAAGCTCAGTGGTTATTTGTTGTGTTGTCTCGGCGTTGTAATTTAATGTGTTAAAATTCCAACTGGTAGTTGGATATACCAAGGTGTCTTGAAGCAGCAACCATCAACTGAAAAATAAAAATTCCTTTATTATAATTATTTCACTCATTAACATACTGACCTAATTATAACGAACAAGTTATACAAAATAATAGAGATCGTAGAATAAGAGGCCTTTAGATTTATTTAAGCCATTTTGGAACAAATTGTCGAATTGGACAATAAAATAAACTCATATCAATGATCTCTCAAAAGAGATAGCGTTAGAGGAGTACAGTCAGTGACTTTCAAAGATATCACAATGCAAGTTTTAATGACATTCTTAGGACCAAAAAATTCAAAACAACACAAATAACCGGTGTTTATTGGACTTTTCATTCAACGTTTGTTTATAATTAACATTAAAGCTGAATAGTCCGATGAAAGCATCAAATTTGATCTAAACCAAAACACTTCCCTAGATTTGATCATACATACGCAACCTCGATACTGATGGATTTGCTAGGCAATTTTTGCTGCATATAAAGGAATAATGAGTCAATTTAATCGAACTTGTTACTGCTGAAGTTTATGATCTCAGAATTTGTATGTGCTTGCCGATTAACTTGGCACATTTTCACTTCAAATGTCACCAATGTTAAACTATTTATAATAAAAGTTACCTCAAACTAGAGTAAAGTAGATTATAACGATCAACGTTATATTTTTCTTAGAAAATGATAAAAACTGAAAAAACTATTGAACTATTCAACTTTAAGAAGCTAACCTGAAAAATTGCAGTGTCCGTACACATGTGAAGATATGGAATTCAAGGCTATTTCAAGGCTTTTCAAGACTGTTTTTGATAGGAATTCAAGACTATTTTCATTTGGATTTTGGGAAAAGAACAAAAATGGCGAATGGCAATTACAGACTAATTTAGATCAATGGGGACAGTTTAATAGAATTCAAGGCTTTTCAGGACTAATTACCCAAAATAGGTTAAATTTAAGGCTTTTCAAGGCCTTGAAATGGGGCAAATGAAGTTCAAGACTTTTCAAGACTTTCCAGGCCAGAACTCGCCCACGGCTACCTCGGTTATATACGTTATCAGGTAGGTTAACCTGGTCAAGTGGTCAAGTACAGGTCAGGGGCGCACTAATGGACAGCTACTCAACCCAACGATAATTACTCCCTCCCCAACTCCACCCTTAAAATAGCATCGATGGGATCCCCCGCCCCCACCCTCCTCTCACACACACACCTTCCAGACCAAGTGGTTGAAGCACCAATGGTGGAAGCGTTTGAGAAAAGGCTTGATAGACATTGGAGAGGACACCCACAATTATGTGACTTCTGGTTCAGTTGACCTCCATGTGCAAAAAAAGTTAGTTTTTTTTTACCATAACGAGCTGGCATTAGAGGCCCAATAGCGCCTAGATGAGCCAGAAGAGGATCTGGAAGTTAATCTGTAAGTTACACAAACCTTTGAGGAACTGGATGGATGGCTGACTAGATAGAGCGTTCGACTCCAATGCGGCATGTCATAGAATCAATCACTGCTCAAGTGCAACCAAAGACTTACTAAATTGATTCTTGTCTCCATCTTTCCTAGTGGTTGGCATTACTAGCATAGGGCAAGGACTGGTTAGGCTGCTGCCAGGATAATGTGGCTGAGTGGGATATCGTGTCATGATGTCCGCCGGCGTGGTCTACCAGTACGGCAGCACTATGTTGCCATGAGTGTGCATTGCGGATAAGTGTGCCTGTCCTGATATGACGCGATATGTTTCCAGGACACAAAACCCCAATAAACCATATCCTTTAAGGAGGAACCCCAAGTGTCCAGAACAGCGATTATTCCTATACATGACCTGTTGAGGTTCAAACTTTGGTTAACTTTGTGGACGTTTGCGATTCCCACGAGAGCGAGATCGGGAGTGTGTTAATGGGTGAAGGGAGCCAGCCTAGTGTTGGGGTAAGTTGAACCTGGTGAAAAGGAATATTATTGCCCCCCGGAACACCTTTGACCCCAAAAATATTTTACCGAAGTAATACTGCCTTCTCAGTATAATATTGCCCCTGGCATGCAATGTATAACACGCAAGGCCTTATGCTGCAACAAATGAGGAAAAGTACTGCAAAGCTGTTGCTGGTGAGTATATTTACTTTAGCAAAGAAAGGAAGGCGTGGCTGTCTCATTCAGGAGAGGGCAGTATAATACTGGCATATTATAGCCATCGGGGAAGCTTTTTTTCAAATATATTATTGCGCCCGAAGGGAGGATCTTTCTGGTATATTATTGCGCTGGGGGTGGGGTCGGGAGGCCGTTTGATACCCGCTACACCAGGCTGTGTGCACAACGTATCTGACACACATACATATAGGACGCAGTATTTGATTGGTCAGCTTGTGACCCTGTCAGATGAGGTCAGGAGTTAACCAGCTGGAATCATTCACGGAAACTGCAGCTTGTTGGGATGGACGACAGACGGCGCGTGCAGGCGCGGGCACTTCACCACTTCTGTATATCCCCGGGTGTAACAGGCTACCCGTGCATACAATGCCCTGAATGTCTGACGCTAACAAAGCTCATTGTGAAAGGGGAAAAAACCCAATATCAATCAAGGCATATAAAATGCGATAAGTTGTCCAGGCGGACTGGAAGAGGAAGTACCAGCGCTCAGAAGAAGAAAAAAAAGAGAGAAATATTGATGGATAAGGGATGAAGAAGTAAATGCTGCTGTAGAGTTCCTTACTACCCAAAAATATACCACAATGACCCAATACTTTGGTGGTAGTAATGGGTGCAGTGCCACTTCTGATAACTCTTGTTTACAGTTGTAATTTCCGTCAAAGTTGCGTAATCTGGTAGTTTTGAATATCTGCATCCTTTTTTTTAATAATATATAGATTGGGTTGATCGCTGTAATCTGTTTTACATTGCTTTGGAGTAACTTTGATTATAAATGGCTAACTCTGGAGATATTTGAAGTGAAAACATGGCCACAAAAGGTTGGTGGACACCGAAATGCTAAACACCATAAGCTTGTATGACTAGCACCAGTGATGGGTTCAATTAAATTGACTTAATATTCCTTCCATACAGCAGCAATGTTTAAAGTTGGATAGTCCGATGGTTTCGAGTTTTCACTCCTTTTTTTTTTAAAAGATAAATATATTAGGTTGCTAATTATAATTGACCTTACCTTAGTTTGAACTAACTTTTAATTTTGGAGATATTTTAAGCGCAAAGATGCTAAATTAATTGTGGAATGCACGCCCAAAATTCTTAGACCATAGGCTATAGCAGTAACAGGTTCTATTACATTGACTTAGTATTCCCACCTGTGCAGCAACACAAAGCTTAAAAAGTTGAGTATTTAGGACAAATCTTGGTACATGTTTTGGTTTCGAAAATGTTACATTTTCATCAGACTATATAAGTTTAATAAGTGCGCTAGTATCAGCGTTGGATATGTTCATCAGTAGGATCAAATCTAGGTAAGTGCTTTGGATTAGAAAATGCTATGGTTTCATCTAGATAAACGATTCACTCCTATCCAGAGTAGGGGTGAATAACAACCATACTTAAATCCAAGGTTTTGCTATGAATCAACTAAACAAACTGAATGTCCTGGTTAACCCTAGATAAAAGATTCACCCCCCGTACTTGCAGTAGGGGTAAAACCCACGAATTAGAAAAAGTGGCGAAAGGCTGGATAAATGAAAGGAGCACACAAATTCTTAATTTAAGAAGCAAAATATATCTTTATATTTACCTGCTACTTTTGAGTTGAATAATATAATAAAATATGTAGCTGAAAGAACATTAAAAGTGAAATCGATGGCATTCTATGGTCGCCATCTTGTCTTTTTGCATTCCCTCCAATTTCACCAACTCTGTGCCGCTATAAGTAGCCATTTGATACAGGAACCAGGGATTCTACTTCCTGTTCCATACTAAAGCAATTTTTGCCCGTATTTAGACTACATGTTCATTTACCCGTACTGCAAGTCTGGGGTGAATCTTTTTATCTAGGTGAACCCCTGCAATGTGTGAACAAATTTTACAATGCATTAACTGCCTTCGGCCCATTTGACTCTCCCTCCAATGACAAGTCACGTGATATGGCATTGGAGGTGATGCCATGTCAGGACAAGGTTGGTTTGGGTGCAGAGTCATCCTTTAAAAGTCAGGTATCCAAAGCCTGCCAGAGCTTAGTTCTTGTGTTTTGTGGAGACCTTAGGAAGCTCCATACCTGTGCTGTGAGAGCACCCCGGTCCAGTACTGATGGAGGCGCTTCATCCACTCTCCCCAGAACCCCAGCACCTGGCGACGGGGGATATAGTGCGCATGCGCAGGGCTGCCATCCTCATAGGCCACAACGATCAGGAGGCTCATGACCTGAAACAAAGCGTTCGTCAGAATAAAATACACAGGTGAATTCATTACATGTGCAGTCATACAGCAATGTGCAGAGACTAAACGGGACACCTGATTCGGTTGGGGCGATGGTTGGCTTCCTGTGCAAAAGGGCGTGGGTTCGATTCATGACCTAACTTTTATGCTTTTATGGGAAATATGCTACTTTTAACTTCTGATGACCTCTGAAATGTTGGAATGATATACAATGCTTCACTAGGTTAATCAAATTTAACACATAATACGTCATTTCTGTTTCCTCCCCACACTGCCCAACAAGTCCCCCTTGGGCTCTCTGACAGGAGGTGTAGAAGAGGCGGGGAACAGGACGGGCGGGGGTACTGGAATGTATATACCTCACCTGGTTTTAAAAGAAATTACTGGAGTAAACAAGAGTATTCAGAAGTGCCATAACACGCACTAGAACTGCAAAACTAATTAGTTAATGAGTTACCATATTGTGTCAAATGAAAATATATTCAACTACAAATGACATATTTAGAGGTCCTGTGATGTGTATTCACTTCTTGAGCTTCAAAGAATACAAACCATGGAAATGAAGAGGTGGGTGTCATGAAAAGGTGCATGTTTTGTATGCCTGTGAAAACGTTGATAACTGTGAAGGACCGCTAATGATGTGGTGGCACAATCGGGGATGAAAGTGGTATCCAATAAAAAAAACCGCAGAAATCCAGCTGAGACTTTGGCGCCAATGGGAAATTTCCACGAAAAAACAGATTCCCCCCACTGTCAGGTAATTGCAGAAAAACTCCAGAAGTCAGGTTTCAACTGTATTACAGTTAAACTAGACTTAGCTGTAAGTTGACGTGTAACGTAGATTCTTTCGAATCTTATGAACATGAAGACAAGGACCAGGGGAAAGTATAAATAGCCTGCGCCAGTCGTGCCACCTTCAGTCTTCGTAGTATGAAGAAAATTTGTGATCTAATCTAATAGTAACTTAGTGAGCCCCTTATATCCCAATCCCCTTTATTTAGTATAATAATTATTCTTTTAACAAGGGTGGATCTAGCCCTTTCGCTTTTTCTTTCTTAATTTATAAGAATTTTTTGTGTATGGGTGGGTGGGCCCCTGATCCTTGTCTTCGTGTTCGTAAGATTAGAAAGAATCTATGTTACATGTCAACTTACAGGTAAGTCTAGTTTAACTGTAATATTCTTACATCATCTTCCGAATGCTAGGAAGCCAAGTCCCGGGGATATTTTCTTAATCTCTTACTAGTATCTTGTTCTTAGCTTTACTTATTTGTTATTACTATTATTTTTATTATGTCCTTTTTTCATTGATTTGAGTCAAACACCGATTTGAAAGTAGATATTGTTATACCGTTTACATTTTTTTATTATTAACAATTCAACGTAGATAGTTAACAGTTTTTAGGACCGCCCTCTGGACTAGTCCGCGGTCTTTGACATCTTTATGGTAGTGGATTGCAAAACTTTTTGCATCACGTCAGGAGGCATTCCTCATTATAGCATTGAGGTTGGCCCCCATCTCTTTGGCTGCTGTAGCCGCTGCACCTCGTGTGCAGTGCGCCTTGTATTGCGCCATGTCTATACCTGCTAGTGACAATACTTCAATCGTCCACCTTGCGAGCGTAGCTCGTGAACTTGAATGAAACGGTGCTATATACGATAACAGTGATTGAGTTTCTGCTTTTCTGACCGCTGCTGTGCGTTTTAGGTATCTTGGCAGAGTTCTTACTACACAAAACCTTTTATTCTTTGGGTAACCATATAGCGTTATCGAGCTTAAAGGTTGTCCCAATTGATTATGCTTCAACATTCTAAACGTAATTGCTTGCTTTGTGCAGCTCATTCTATCAATACTTAAACTTAAGATTGTTTGTCCTCTCTGGGAGGTTACCAATAGTAATAGTATAACTAGTTTAAACGATAACAATTTTAACAACAATTCTGTGTTTGAACCTAACGATTCTACCCACAATAATACATCTATCGACCAGAAACTCGAGTACCTTGGTTGCGGTGGTCTACGTTCACAAC
Organism: Branchipolynoe longqiensis; assembly: GCA_030323885.1. Classification (NCBI taxonomy): domain Eukaryota; kingdom Metazoa; phylum Annelida; class Polychaeta; order Phyllodocida; family Polynoidae; genus Branchipolynoe; species Branchipolynoe longqiensis. Next base: position 59,761,161 of record CM059186.1, on the reverse strand, counting down.
AACTCTTGCAGAACCAGCGAATTAGGAAATGTTCCCCAATAGCAAAAACTCTATATATATATATATTACCCAACTTGACTTTACCCTACCTCACTCTACCCGACCTCACTCTCCCTGACCTGACTTTACACCACTTGACTTTACACCACTTGACTTTACACCATTTGACTTTACACCACTTGACTTTACCCAATCGGACTTTACTGAACAACACCATAAAGTTGTTGTGTAAAGTCAATTTGTGTAAAGTCAAGTTGTGCAAAGTCAATTTGTGTAAAGCCAGGTCATGTAAAGCCAGGTCATGTAAAGCCAAGTCGGGTAAAGTCAAGTCGGGTAAAGTCAAGTCAGGTAAAGTCAAGTCAGGAAAAGTCGGGCATAGTCGGGAAAAGTCAGTTAAGCCAAGTGGCACCACGCGTCAAGCGGCAAAAGTCAAGTCGTTTAAAGTCAAGTCATGTAAAGTCAAGTCGGGTAAAGTCAAGTCGGGAAAAGCCGGGAATAGTCGGGAAAAGTTAGTCAAAGTCAGTCAAAAGCCAAGCGGCACCACACATCAAGCGGCAAAAATCGCTCCAAAAGCGATCCTATCCAGCCGCGTGACGCCCACACGAGAACCACCCATGCCAGTGTCTTCGGCTTCTCTTTGTTACATACATTACAATTTTTGCCGCGTGACGTCTGCGCGAGAACCATGTGACGTCCGCATCCAGTGTGTTTGCAGCTTCACGGTCACCAAGATCCTCCCCATACAGATGTTCTGTCGGAAGTTCTTTTTCGCCATATTTATCCGTCTTCTTCTTTATGACATCCTTGCCTAAAGGGTTATTCACCACCTTGTGAACATTAGCTAGCCTGTCAATAGTGAGTTGACTGTGGGTGAACACCAATACTTTGATAGCGGCTAGCATTGGTTTAGCTTGTTCGCCTAGCTCATGGTCTCCTTTCCCTCTCGAGAGGATTAGGGCCAGCGTGGGTGCAATAGCCATAAGTGCCGCCGCAACACCTTTAGTTGTCCACAACATGCCGACTTTGGCCAGTTTCCTGCCTTCAACAAACCTTATTTCATCGTTCAGAGCCTGTACACGTGCTTCTGGGATAGTTTTTATCCCTGTGTACTGCCTTGCCACTTCATTAATTGCTTTTTTAGTTTTAGTGTAAACATAAAAATGAGTTATGGCCCCCTGCCCAATTATCATCCAGTTCAATTCTTGGTTTAACTGGTTTTTTAATCTTTCTTGTACAGGTCTTGAAGCTCACTTTGCAGGGTACCTTCTCTGAGCTCTTCCGATAGTTTGAACACTTTAAGTACCGGTGGTTCATCCACGCCCGCTTGGGCCGTGCTCGTGGTAGCTGTCGCGGTGGCTACTGGCTTATTGACACCTGTAGTCCCACCTGTCACTGTCACCGGTGGCTTGTTCCTTATTTTCTGAAGCAATGTCATTGGGGTAACAGAAGGTGTTTCGTCATCTGTTTCCCAGCCATAATCATGTAAATCTGTGAACACCTGATCATTTTCAGGATATGACATGTAATCTGTCTCTACCATTTGCTAATGGCTGACATCCTCGATATTAGGTTGGTCGTCATACATGACTTCACCTTCCATAACGAGTTGAGGCAGTGACAGGTGCACGGTTACCCCCTCCTGTCTCGCCTGTTCTGCTTTTGCTAACATTTCTACGTATGCTGCATTCTTCTCCGTGAGGTTTTTCATTTCACTGAACATCCGACCTTATTTCTGACAACTCATTAGCTTCAAGTGGTGTTGTAGCTGTGGCTACACCAGTTGCTACACTTCTAGCTGCTGTCGCCGGTAACACGTGTGTAGACGTGCCGGCCACCTCGTGTGCATGAGCGGCCATTTTAGTCTTGCGTGGCTGCTTCTTCTTTTTCACAACTTGTGTTTCAGGCTCCGACTCACTCAGTGTGTGTGGTTCGGGCCTCGGTGGTTCTGGCACTGACATTATATGGTAACAGTACCATCCTCTTCGACCTTCATGGCAGAGTGCACAGAGGGGACTACTGTGGACCAACAAACGAGCTGTGTGGCGCGTCACAGAAGTTTGTCTAATTCCGCCTATGTGGTACCTGCAACATAAAGTTGCCCATTAGTCAATATGAAACAATAAAGTTGAATGAAATTCACTAACCTGAACACCCGAGTAAAGTTTTTTTTAAACTTTCCACGTCCAACGTATAATAACATTCCTCCGTGCATAACACTCACCTGCTGTTACTCCGTGCTGACGGTCCGACTGCTGGCTTGCAACTGAAGGTGGCACTTGACTTGACTTCTGGGGGGTTCGTAACCTTACGACGGTTACCGGCTGCAGAACAGCAGAAATATAGAGAGGCACCAATGAATCGGTCCAATCTTTGGTTGAAGATTAATCTTTAAGCAAGGGTTCAGGAGGAAGGGACGGGTAAAGGTGGGTCCAGCGGTTCCAGCAACAAGAACAAAGTGAGAGAAACGATAAGGTAAAGGGCCCCACCCAAGCAAACAACTCCCTTGACCAAGGGAAGAAGTAAGCCCGGGAGGAAAAAAATAAGGGTAGAGTATAGGAAAGAGAAATGAGGAGAGTTGAGTCAAAGGACCGTGTCTATTTGCTCTATGGTGACCAGCCGGCGAGCCAAAGACACAAACATAGTAAGAGTAGAAAGTGAAATGCTGGCAGGCTCCCCCTCCTGGAACTCTTTTCAGACATTATCAAGGAGGAGCAAGGCCAGCAGAGAGGAGATAGAGAGAGGTGTGGACGAAGTGCGGTCCGGATTCTGAAGGTGGCACGACTGGCGCAGGCTATTTATACTCTCCCCGGGACTTGGCTTCCTAGTTCGGAAACGATGTAAGAATCCTTGTTATGACGGTATTATCACCCATGCCTAACTTTCTTAGTTGGGTTTTATGGTCTAGCAATATCTTAAGTCATATAAGAAAGGGATTCGGACTAATCAATTATTGTCATATATATATTATATAATATATTGACATTTTATGAATGTTAATCAGTGAATATCAATAATCTCGGAAATCCGCGAAATCGCAAGGATCTTTCGAAATAGCAAATGGTAGACAGGAAGTGTGAACACTTATTTGTCTCTCATTTTTGCTTGAGTGCAAGTAAATAAGCTACACAAGGAAGAATTAGTAGCATGTGGTGAATATGGGGTCAGATTTCCCTGGATCATCAGCCCATACCTTTTCTAATCTGTTCTTGAATGAATTTATTGACTCGGCATCAATAACATTTTGTGGGAGACTGTTCCATATATTTATGATCCTGTTTGAGAAACTGTGTTGCCTTAACTTTGAAATGGCTCTGGATTTTACTAGTTTGAGAGTATGGCCCCAACTGCCTTCTCTTTTTTGTTCAAGGTGAGAAATTGGGACATATCTATTTTATCAAAACCTTTCATAATTTTAAATACTTCAATTATGTCACTTGTTTTCCTTCTATAGGAAAGGGTAGGAAGTTTCAATTCCCTAAGCCTCTGTTCATAGGGTAACTCCTTTATAACTGCAACTAATTTTGTTGCACGTCTCTGAACCTTTTCGATCTCCAGAATATCTTTCCGAAAAATTGGGCTCCAAATTTGTGGACAGTATTCCAAAATTGGCCTAACAAGAGACTTAAATAGAATGAGAAAATTGTTCTTGTTGAGGCGATGGAAAGTTCTTTTAATTATTCCTACTCTCTGGTTAGCATTTGAGATGATAGTCCTCATGTGTTTCTGAAAGAAGACTTGGGAGTCAAAGGTAACGCCCAAGTCCTTTTCATAACTGTCTTGTTGCAGGACAGTGTTGTTCATATTATAGGAATAATGAGGATTATTTTCCCCGTAATGAATAATTTTGCACTTCTTTTCATTGAAGGGCAATTGCCATTTCTCGGACCATTGTGCGAGTTTCAGAATATCCTCTTGCAAGAGATTTTTTATCTCTTACATCTTTTATGGCTCGAAAGACTTTTGTGTCATCCGCAAATATTTTTAGGTTTGATGAGACACTGCCTGGCAGGTCATTTATAAATATTATAAATAATATTGGTCCCAGCACACTTCCCTGAGGTATTTCTGAGGTGACATTCTTAAAGGAAGATTTTTTTATTACCTACGACTACCCTTTGCTTTCTTTCATCCCTGCGCAATGTACTCACATCTCTTTCGTTGTCGCTGAGCGGCCCAAGCTTGTTGAAGTGCAGCGCCCCGAGGTAGGCAGCCACTTGCAGCGGGTAGTCGAAGAGCGACCCCAAAGATGGCCGGCTCTTACCCGAGGTCTTCCAGTCGATCACACACAACTCGCCCCTCAACATATGCAACGTGGGATCGATTAGCGTTCAAATGGCACGGTGTGATAAAAGCATAAACTGTACTAAACCCCCAAAACACCGCCCTAGACATAGAACTTTTCTTTTGGGTTACTACTACAACCAATTGTGTTGTGTAATTTATTACGCAAATATTACTGAGGCCCAACAACACAAATTTTAAAGTCGTTCCCGCTTGCATGATCGACCCTGCAAAGAGTTGCTGACCATAATATTATGTGGGTAAGTGGGTTTCACCAGAGAGCCTAGTTACAACGCTGGTTCTGGAATAACAGAATCCCGATCTAGTCATGTCTCCTTTTTATCCTTTTTTTTGCACCATCTCTCATGACATGTATTTATAACCACTGCATATGTGTACACAAACCAACTGTGTGTGTAACATAACCAGTTAGACATGTATTATAACCAGTTATGTGTGCCTACTATGAGCAGTTACATGCATGTAGTATATATGCATTATGACCAGCTACATGTGTATTGTGACCAGCTAGCTACACGTGTGTAGTATGACCAGCTAAAGGTGCAATATAACCAGTTACATGCATCACAACCAGCTACATCTGTGTACCATTATGACCAGGTACATGTGTACTATTACCAGTTACATGTGTATTATTACCAGTTACATGCGTACTATGACCAGCTGCATGTGTGTACTATGACAGCTACAGGCGTAACAAAACCAGTTACATGCATTATGGCCAGATGTGTGTGTGTACTATGACCAGCGACATGTGTTCTATGACCAGCTACAGGTTGCATAACATAACCAGTTAATATGCACTATGACCAGCCACATACATTTTTAATGACAAGCTGCGCAGTGTGCGGTGCTCACTTGTACTTGGCGATGCAGTCGGCTGTGCCCGTGTATCTCAGTTCGGCATGCTCCATCTTCACCTCGACCCCGATCACCTCCTCCACATGCCGTAGCGCCCCCTGCAGGCTGTCCCAGTACGGCAGCACTCCTCCGTCCAGGTTCAGCAGGTGCTCAGGAGTTCCCAGCAGGAACTGTTCGACGCACCCGTGCAGGCTCGAAGCCACGCGCAGGCGCGCTGAGAGGGCACAGGTCAATGTAAATTACTTAGGTATCCACATGCTGAATTTTAAGTTTCCCTAAACATTTATATATACAACCAGCTTTAATCTGTGCTGTGCATAATCCCTTGCTCCACATCACTCATTGGACCAATAGTGTTGAACTGTGTATATATATATATATCTACAGTCTCTGCTCTATTCCAGACTAGTGCATGGTCCTGTTTCAATATAGAGCCGCCATCTGGTGGAATCCATCTGTACTATTTATTATGCAGTAAACCATATCAGTGGTGCTATGTAATGGCAGAGTTAACAGCACTCAGGGTTACATGACTCAAAATGGATGCCACTCTGGTTGAAGTGACCAAAGTTAGCAAAAACCATCAAAATTAATATGAAATGTGTACAGTAGGCACAAGAAAATATGATATTATTATATTAACAACCTATACATGGTGAACCATCATTGGAGTACGATGGTGTGCATTAGCAATGCCGATCAACAGAAGAGCAGTGACCAGAATGCCCCTCAAACTTAACCACTGTTTGGTATTATACATAGATAGCCCCTTTATTAGATGAACACTATGGACAGCGATAGAGTAATTTAATAATTATACATTTAGTCTCTCAAACCGTTCTGAACAACACGGTTAGGAGAGATCGCATATTTGATGTATACATATTTTAGTTATACTAGGCTTACTTGTAAGTTGAAGCATTACTGAGATTCTTACGAATCTACAAATACGAAGGTAAGGATCAGGGGAGAGGACGAGCTTGTGCAGTCCTGGATGTAGCCTCAGTTTTTTAAGTTGGAGGGAGCAAAAAACCTAATAATACTCGTTTCAGGAAACCTACCCCCCTTCTACTTCCCTTGTTTTCTGAATCTTCTTTTTAGTTATTTACCTCGAGTTTCATGGTTCTTATTTTTACAAGGCATGGGAGGGTGGGCCCCTGATCCTTACCTTCGTATTCGTAGATTCGTAAGAATCTCAGTAATACTTCAACTTACAAGTAAGTCGAGTATAACTAAAATATTCTTACTTCATCTTCCGAACACCGGAAGTTAAGTATCCGGGGAGAGTCTGCGTAGCTTGGTTTTTTGCTTCCCGACTTCTCCTCCTTCTACTTCCTACCTTTTGTCTTATTCTGCAAGTATATGTAACCAGAATCTGTCTTTCGACATTAGTCACAGTTTATGTACCGGCAATCGTTCGGGTTGTACCCGTGAAAATGTCATCATTTTTATATGCCTTTCTTGTTTAACAGACTTAATAAATTCACATGTTTGCCTAATGTTTTTTATCGTGTTTTATTTCTACACGTTTGCTCTGCTCAGTATCAGTCTCTGCACCTCGCCTGGGTCTTCTAATGTTTTATGATAAAATTTTGCAAAACTCGCACTGTCTCGCCACGACGCATTCCTCATGACTGCGCTTAGGCTCGCACCTAGTGCTTTTGCTGAGGAGGCAGATGCTATGTCCTTTGTACATGTCATGTGCTATGTCCTTTGTATTTTGTAGTGTCTACCCCTGACAGTTCTAGGACCTTTAGTGTCCACCTGGCCAATGTGGCCCTTGAGATTGGCCCATGTGGCCCGATGAAGGAAATCAGCAGCTGCTTCGTGTCTTCCTTAATATTCTCCGTTCTCCTGATGTATCTTTTCAGTGCTCTTACTACACATAATTTACGATTGCTTCTATATTCATAGAGGCGCACAGAGTCTAGGGGTTGCCCTAGTTGGTTGTGTTTTAATAGTCTTTTCATTTTAAACACAATCGAGTCCTCATCTATCCTCATGCTGTTTACTGTCAGACTGAGGATAGTTTGTCCCCTTTGGGACGACACAAGCAACAATAACAGTGTTAATTTATATGACAGTAATTTCAGGCTTGTAGCCCCGTTGTTACCTAATGCTTCTATCCACTTTAGAACCTTCTCCACCTTCCAGAACGAGTCATATCTCGGCTGTGGTGGCCTCTGCTCGTGGCAATTCTTACATAACCATTTGATTAAGAAATGTTCACCTATTGTGCTACCATTTAGCCTAGGCAAACTCATGCTTAATGCACATCGCGCTGCATTTATTGCACCATACCCAACTGCAGTCTAAAAATTTACTCGTAGATATCTTAATACCTTTGCTATTGGTGGGTCCATTACGCTCACCCCCTGCTCTATCGCCCACAGTGACCATCTGTTAATATGGGTCTGGTAGTTTTTACGAGTGGATGGTCAGATAGTGGTGGCTCCACATTGGCCAGCACAACCGTGGTTTCCGCTTCTCCAAGAAGAAGCGCTAGAGAGGATCGAGTTCCCAAAAGAAGAGGGGACCCTTGTTGGAGCCAGCCACCTGCAAAGAGAGCCCGCACTGCGAGGGATCGCAGAATCAAGATTAACAGTGTACCGCTTTTAGCGAGAACGTTAGACAGGTTTGACATTGACAAGAAAACACTACAATACTTTACCACCGTATTCCACCACTGAGGCATAAACCACCATTAGTCCTATCAGCCCTGCCACTTGTCTTATTGACAGTTCGCCCTGTTCAGCCCCTTTTATTTCATCTATTACCAATAATATTTTATCCTTTTTATCCTGTGAGGGAGACCCACATTCCCACCGAATCAATGTCGAATCCTAGGAATGTTATGCACTGCATGGGCGTTAGTACTCATTTTTCTTCGTTAATTTTTAACCCTAGTTTCATGAAACTATTTGTTAGTTCTCTTATAGCTTCTTGGCACTTGCTTTTTGTTTTATTTAACACAAAACTGTTGTCTAGGTAGGGGAACCCCATGTGTCCCATTTCTGCCCATTCTGAGTATATAGGCTTTAGTAGTTTCGTGAAAATTCTGGGCCCCAGTGATAACCCATTTGGTAATACTTGGTACTCGAGTAGTCGGTTTCCGAATCGGAACCTCTGATTTCTATTGATGGGTACTGAGTAGTATGCATCTGTCAGATTGGCGCTAGCCATCCACATACCTGGCTCTAGCAAGTCTAGGGCCGTTTTGGGATTAAATATTTTAAAGTGTTCATATTGTATGCATTTGTTTAATTCTGTCAAATCCAGTATCATTCAGAATTTGCCATTTGGCTTAGGTCTGAGAAAAATGTTTGATATCCACTGGTCTGGCATATCACTCACCACCTTTAACACTTCCTTTTCTAACAGTGATGCAACCTCTTTGTTTACAAATTCCCTTTCCCGCTGGTCCATTCTAAATGGATGTGGTTCCCTTTCCTGTATCGGAATAACCACGAACGGGATCGTTATACCTTTCACACAGTTCAATATCCAATTATCACTCTTAACTTTCGTCAATTGTTTAAGTAATTTACTATGTTACCTGGCACAAATGTTTTATTCATGTCATGTTTGGCATTAACGTCAAAAAGTAATCTTGTCAGCTTACCAGGTCTTAATGCTGATGAGTCACCCACCTGGACAGGGTGGCTCACTTCTGAAAAGCCCCTCCGAGGTTGGAGTTGTTGTTGTGGTTTCCCCTGCCACGGGTGCTGTTTGGCGTGTTGCCGTATTGTGCGCAGTCCTCGTTGGCTCTCAATCAATCAATCAATCAATAGTTCCATCCTCTAGTCGAGGGTTGGATGCAATGGTTCTCCACTTGTCCCGATGTTGTGCTGTTCTGATAGACTGTGAATAATTCAAGCCTGTCCACTGTGAAATATTTGTAAACCATGATGTTCTTGGTCTCCCTCTCCCTCTGCTGCCATTCACCTTCCCTTCCAACAATGTACGGTATATTGAACTCTGACGAATGATGTGGCCAAAATAAATAAGTTTCTTTGTCTGTATAGTGGCAAACAAGCTTTTCTTATTTTTAATTTTTCTGAGAACTTCTTTGTTGGTGATCTTCTTTGTCCATGATATTTTCATCATCCTTCGATAAGTCCACATCTCAAATGCTGCTAAACGTTTGTACATTTTCTTAGAGATTGTCCATGTCTCTGCCCCATACATTAGAGTAGACCACACATAACACTGAAGAATACGCTTCCTTGTTTGTATTAATATCTTACTTGATGTTAACACTCTATTCATTTTGGAGAATGTTGTTCGGGCTATTGTTATCCTTCTTTTAATTTCTTCCTCACATCTCCCATCATTTGTAATCTTTTGTCCGAGATATATGAATTCGGATACTTGTTCTATGTTTGTGCCATCTATGGTTATATTGACATTTGGTTTATCTGTCTTTTTACTTATAACCATTGTTTTGGTCTTCCTGGCATTCATCTTCATGTTGAATAGTATTCCAGCTTTATTGATTCTATTCACTATATCTTGTAGGTTTTTCTCACTGTCTGCTAGTATTACACTGTCATCGGCATATCTAAGATTGTTGATGTTCATGCCACCTATTGTCACTCCCTTGCAATCTTCAATGTGTCTGAAAATCATCTCTGTGTACAGGTTAAATAGACATGGTGACAATACACACCCCTGTCGAACTCCTCGTTTAATCATAACTTCATCCGATAGGCCCTGCTCCATTTTTATAAATGCACGTTGTGTCCAGTATAAGTTCACAATTAGTTTAATGTCTTTGCCATTGACACCAATATCTTGTAAACATTTGATTAACAGTTCATGATTGACTCGGTCGAAGGCCTTCTCATAGTCAATAAAGCAGGCATAAACATCCTGGTTCACTTCACAATAACGTTCACAAATCATTCTCATATTGAAAATCCCTTCACGTGTACCTCTTCCAGATATAAACCCACTTTGTACGTTACTGATTTGTTCTTCAATTTTCTGTCTGTTTCTCAGTAAAATTATTTTCAGGATCATCTTCAACATATGACTCATCAGGCTTAATGTTCTGTACTCAGTACACAATGTTGGTTTTAGCTTCTTTGGGAGTCGTACAAATATGGATTCATTCATATTCAATGGTATAAATCCAGTCTCATAGATGTCAGTTACTAGCTTATGAATGATTTGAATCCCCACTTCATCTAGTCCTTTTATCATTTCTGATGTTATCTGGTCACTTCCAGGAGCCTTACCTGCCTTTAGATCATTGATAGCCTTCTCAACCTCTGATACTAATATAATATTCCCATCTTCTTTCTCGATTGTGGGTGGGTTCCCTCTGTCATCATTGTATAGTTCGTTTTACCAAACTTCTTTTCCATGGGTTGTGGTCGTGCTCCCCACGTTGAGTTCCCTCTGTCCTGGCCCCTCGCTCGGCCGTTGCCTCGGAACTTGTTGTATGATGAGTTACCGCCATAACTGCCACCCCAGGTGTTGTTCCCGTAGTCATGGCGTCTCTTGCCCTTCATGCAGCTCTCGGATGCTCGAACTGATTTCATCAGTTGCTTGTTGTGCTCTGCCAAGTTGTCGCCTAGCAGAAATTCAGTCGCTTCTGGACGGTCTCCATAGACATCCCGTTTTTCTTTGATGAGCTCCTTCCCCAGTCAGGAGCTTACCACTTTGCCAATGCTATTCTTGCGATCCACTCTCATTTGGGCGTGTGTATTAACTAGCATTCTAATTGCATTCAGCACGTGTAACGCCTGCTCATTCAGCTCAGGGTTGGCCTCACCACACTGGAGTATGATGTCCATTAACAGTGCAATAGCCGTTAATGCTCCTACCACTCCTTTTGTGGCCGTGAGGAGTGAGCTCTCACCCTTTTCCTTTGCTACCGGCATGTCTGCTTGCTTGGGTTTTGTGGGCGCCTTGAAACTACTGAATGGTGACGCTGTCACTTTGTTCGGCTTTGCTGGTGTCGCAGCACTTGCCGCGAATCCTGTCTTTATGACTTTCAGTTGGTCTGCCATATTGAGGGAGGCAATGGATTCTAACTCACTGTTGTCGTCCTCATCTCCCCATGCATAGAGGTCATCGTCTCGTCTTGCCATGCTGTCCTGCCATCTTGACCTACATAGGCAGCATCGACTTTCTCATCAGCTCCTCTCTCATTTTCTCTGTCTCCTCTTTGGCTTGCTGAGACTCCCTTTTCATGCTCAGAAGTTCAAGGTACATTTTCTTGAACTCACGTCTGTCTTCCTCCTCCGGCAGAGTTTGAGCATGGCCTTGACCTGTCTCGGTCATTTTTGCGGGGGGTTGTTTGGCTTCGCGTCGGCCATCTTTTTTTGTTTGGCCTTGGTGCGGGTGTCCACTGACTCGGAGTCACTCTCGCTCTGACCCACATTCGCTATCATCGTGCTCGGGTCGTCTGCCGACATCATTCTTGCCCTAAGAATTGCCCGTGTTTGTGTATTATTGCGATCACACCGCTTACTAGGCACTGTTAGATCGGGCATTCGTGTTCAGCCGAGTCAGGTCCTGAGACACTTGGACTCACAGTCTGTACGATCTGAAACGACACGCGTTAGATTTGTATTAGTTCCCACAGAACTTGTTAACACATTTAATTTTTCACAATTTTTAGCACGATGGCTATCATGTGGTAGTTTTGACACCACTAGCCATAATTATCACTCAACGTAGTGTTTCCTCCTTTGAAACTTACCTGGTGTGCTCCTCCTTTAACTCACTGCTGCTCCTCCGCTGCCGAGTTGTGTACTGAGGCTACATCCGGGACTGCGCGAGCTTGTCCTCTCCCTGGATACTTAACTTCCGGTGTTCGGAAGATGAAGTAAGAATTAGGGATTATGATTGCTTAATTGTAAATGGACTTCAATCATAGTTTTTTTCCTTGCTTTAACAAACAAACGATAATAATAATGATACTGCACAGTGTGTGGCTTTTCGTTGTCTGGCTACTACATAAATTTTAATTTTCTTTATATTATTAAAGAAAATGCTAATTCACTATGCTTCTACGGTTCTTCAAATACATTTTACTTAGGTGAAGATAGCTTTCATGCAAACCCTAGCAGGCTAGCAAAATAGACCAAAAATAAAAATTAACCAAATAAAAGCGAAATGTATAAATAACTACAGCTATCTACATAAGGCTGCGTAAATAACTTGAGGGTGAATTTCATTTGCAGCAAACCGCATACCTTCTTGTGCCTTCTCGAAGTGTTCCTTGCCGAGCAGCTCAATCTGCTGTTGGATCCACCGGTCCAAGGCCATCTTCGACTGCGCAGATCGCGTCTGTTCCAGTATCCGGGTGACACGCTGGCAAGGTAGGGTGGTCAGCGCTCCCACTTCCGTTATCACTTGGCCGGCCAGCTCGGCGCTGGGTCTGAACAGGGGGAAGTGTAGGACCCCATCTAGCTGGGGGAAGTCCCCCAGGGTGTCTGAGGGCCGAGCCAGGGGAGGAACCGAGGGTGGGGTCGGGGGGGTTATGGCCTTTGTCTTCGTTTTTTTCACTGTCTTCTTCGGCACTGACGACTTTCTTGGTTCTACCACAGCGGGGGCTGCAGGGTCAGGTGGGCTATGCATATCTGAGTATTGCATACCGTATGATGTATCTGCGATGAGTCCATACTCTGCATCTGATATGGCATCCTCAGTGGTGGCAATGTCAATTGAACCGCTATATTCTGCGGCCCTTTGTTTTAACATCTTCTTGGGTATCTTCTGTTTAGGTCCATATAGCAGTGTATTTTCCGCATTCCATTTCTTAACAAATGCCATATTTTTCATTTTTCTACTTGTTGAGCTGGGTAATAGTGATTTCTTACATTGGCAAGGCGATGTCTGCAGGCATCTGTACTCACTTCTATGTAGTGCTAGGGCTGGACCTAAGCATTCTGAAAAGATGGCAGAGCCTACCCGATATCTTGCAATGAAAGCAATCATGGTAACTGCTGACCCTGAAAGCATGACATCAACATGCACATGTATAACTATAAGTTTCAAATTCCATTACTGGCATGAGAAGTAAATTGGTCAAATATTCTTCCATTTTTTGGCAGTGCTAATCATATAAGGCGCTATACAATTTGTGACGGTATTATCCTAATGATATTTAGAGATTCAAAATAGATTTAGTTGTAGAATTGGTTAGGCTGTGCTTAACCACATAAATTTATAATTTAATATACTAAATATATTGCTCAAATACTTTTGGGATTGTCATTCACCTCTACTCTATGGACGTATTCGACTGGGCCTTTCTATACGCATATCAAACTATTTCTTTACAAATTCCTATTCGACTGGGACCGGAAATGGGTTTCTATACGTATGAATCAAATCTGTCTTGTGGCTCCATCCATAAGGTCACATGGTGTACTTCAAGATGGCTGATATGGAAAGGTTGAAAGATTCAGTAGCTTCAGCCAATCAGAGCCAATCGATTGCAAATGGCTGCCCTATATGGGGGCAGCCATTTGCAATGGAAATGAACAGCTCTGATTGGTTCTGTTCGATTGCAAATGGACACCCCCATACAGCGGGCAGCCATTTGCAATGGCAGAGAACAGCTCTGATTGGCTGAAACCACTGAAGCCTCTTTGCATTCGAAAATCTAGTTCACTGTGCAGGTGGGCGGATCCAAAATTTTGCGGATGGAAAGGTCCCAGTCGAATGACTCCTATTGTACTGAAATGTGTGCAGTAGAATAGAGAATGGCAACCCGCTGAGTAATATCAGGTTCGTCAGAGACAGTACAGTATACTGACACTGTGTGTCTGTGTGTGTGTGTGTGTGTGTGTGTGTGTGCGTGTGTGTGTGTGTGTATCACTGTCTCTATTCCTATGGACTCTGATTTTCAGGGATGAAAGTGGTCTCCGGGAAAAAAAGCGGAAATGCTGATATTCTCCCATAGGTTTAGCATTGTCAGGGAATCGCGGAAAATTCCCGGAAGTTGGGTATCATATATATTGGTATACGCTGATAGTGCTGCGCCGTTTGAAGCATGTATTTGTAGTAGTGCTGCGGCAACTGCACTACATATTAGTATACGCTTATGGTGCTGCAGCGTAAAACAGTAGAGCCTATATGTTAATCGTGCTGCATGATTGAAAAATCCCGGAAATCCGCGAAATCGCGGAGATCTTTCATCCCTGGATTTTATTTATTCATCAATTTCAGGTTCTAAGGAATTCAATTCAGCGTATCCACCATTGAATGTCTCTTTTAAATTATTTTCTCTTTACTAGCAAAACCTACACCACGCCTCTCATCAATTAAAAACCTTTTTTTTAAATCGGCTGGGTGTTCTGATGTGTACTTTACTGGTTAGATGTAACGTGACGATTAACAGATTCGGCATGGGGATGGGCGATAATATGGTAATTTTACGGTAGTACGCATGCAATTGACTTAAATCACGGTAGTTTTCCCGAGAATAATACATATTACAGTGTATCATAACACATATTTTAAGCCATGTATAATTTGCTACAATGGCAATGCACATATCGTAGCAAATTCACTTATTAAACTCACCTAAGATAGCACACTGGAGAACCTGTCTTAATAACTAACATCGAGCCCGTCAGTGGGCACCACTCAACTGACTGGTGCCGCCCTCTGGATTTAACCGACTAATTTACTTTCGTTGCCCCCAGCAATGGTGTCTGTGCGTGATAACAGTGTCGATATAACTTGAATTAGTTTGCGCCTTTAAACGTCGATCTGCACTGCTTTTAGTGATTATGCATAACACATTTCTTTTAATTTGTACATGCATACGGACTTACAAGTTACATAAGTATGTACGTATATATATATATGTATGCGTGTAGGCTACTATATAACTGAAGGCCTTTCATGTGTGCACGTATGCATGCATATATAGGCCTATGTATGTATGTATGTATGTATGTATGTGTGTATGTATGTATGTATGTATGTATGTATGTATGTATGTATGTATGTATGTATGTATGTGTGTGTGTGTGTGTATGTATGTATGTATGTATGTATGTATGCATGCATGTATGTATGTATGTACATATGTATGTACGTACGTACGTACGGATCAGAGCTGCATAGTCTATGAAAGCATCAAATTTTAAAAACAAAACCAATTACATATATTTGATTCAAAATATCTAGCATAGGCATATCTAGACCTATTTCATATGACGTCAGCATAGGTATCTAGGTCAGTGCGCGCACCTTTTGGCTGCAGGATGACACACTGTCACACTGCAAACTCAATGGCTATGAGCAATCTTCATACAGAACAAGTGAAATATCTCTAGAACCACACCACCTAGAAACAAACTGCCTGGTACACATATAGAAAACATATTCAACGAATAGATTATATTAAATTTATAAGGCTATGGTTCTGGATTTATATTAATTTTGCATAAAATAAATGTTTTGCACTGCGCGTACCGGCAAACTCAATGCATTGTCAATGCCCGTGAGCAATCTCCATATAGAAAAAATGAAATATCTCTAAAAATACACCACTTAGATAGAATCCGTTTGGAACACATATATGAAACATATTAAATAAACAGATTATATTAAATCTATAAGGTTAGGGTTCTGAATTTCTATTAATTTTGAATAAAATTGACGTTTTGAACTACGCGTATCGGCAAACTCAATGAATCAATGCATTGTCAATTGCCGTGAGCAATCTTCATATAGAAAAAGTGAAATAGCTCTAAAAATACACCACTTAGATACAAACCATTTGGAACTCATATATAAAATATATTCAACAAACAGATTATATTAAATTTATACGGTTCGGGTTCTGAATTTCTATTAATTTTGAATAAAATTTACGTTTGAACTGCGCGTATCGGCAAACTCAGTGCATTGTCAATGGCCGTGGGCAATCTTCATACAGAAAAAATGAAATATTTCTAACAATACAACACTTAGAAAGAAGCCTCTTGGAAGACATAGAGAAAACATATTCAAAGAACAGATTATATTAAATCTATAAGGTTAGGCTTCTGCATTTCTATTAATTTTGAATAAAACTGACATTTTGCACTGCACGTATGGGCAAACTCAATAGCAGTGTGCCTTCGTTCTGCAGCCAAGCTGCGTGCGCATACTCGATGTTGGTAAACATTGAAATAGGTTTATAGAACCTGTTACTGCTGAAGCCTATGGTAGGGGCCTACCAGAGTTTTTACGTGCTTGCCAAAATTAATTTGACATGCTTGCACTTCAAATAGGGCCTATCTCCTAAATTTGAAATTCAAAATAAAAGTTATTTTAACCTAAAGTAAAGTTAAGTTTAATGATCAATCTCATATATATATATATATTACCTCGGTACTACACCTCTGGCTACTCGTAGTCCAGGGAGAATGAAGCACATCTGGGTCCAGCAATTAGCATAATCTACTCACAACAGGAGGACATTTGTTGAGTAGCTCTACTAAACCAACCAGGTTAGTATCGGTTTTGAATGGATACATTGGTATAGTTCATGATAGCATTCACATACATCAAGTTTTAAAAACTTTTGATTGAAAATTAACTGATTTACAGGTTATTTATGATGTGTCATAACATCGTTAGAACAATGCAGCCATTGTTTTTTGTAATGCCGCCCATTGCCGAATGGAGAGATGTTTGGCAGGAGCCACTAACATCATTAGGATTTATTCCTGGGTTTCTTTAAGATTCCCCAACAATTTTTAGGCGTACCTCCGAAACCCGTAGTATTTTCTCCAACTTGTTGGCAACAAAAGCCACAGGTGGGATAAGTTTATTGGACAGAGAGTGTGGGAGGCTGCCACTACACTGGTCCCTACCCATCATTTGGTTTCAATTGGTTATCCATACCGGTTACCTACGACTGACAAAATTAATCACACGCCTGTGTTAAAAACTGTTTACATACTGATTTAACACCACTAGACATGGGGTCCACAGCAAAGCAAGGCATTCAAGGACTCAAAAGCATTACTTGGATCATCACAATTACTGGTGCACGATGATCCTAAACTACCCATTGTGCTGAGTAACTAAATCTCACAAGTACTTATATGGGAGAGAATTTCTACTTCAAACAGATGGCAACCCTCTCCTGGGTCTTCTGAAAGAGGATAAGTAAATTCCAGAGATGGCTAGTGCACCCATACAACTTTGGGCTTTAACGCTTAGTAATTACCAGTACATACTCGAACATACGCCAGGTACAAAGATGGGTCATGCAGATGGAATTAGTAGATTACCATCAATGGGTGCACCACTGGAGGTGCCAGTTCCAGAAGAAATCATCTTAGCATTGAATATGCTGGATGAATCACCTGTTACAGGTAAAAAGATTGCACAGTGGACACTAAAAGATCCCATTTTAGTGCAGGTGCGACAGTTCATAGAACAGGGATGGCCGCCCGAGATTGGTAGAGAATTTGCACCGTACAGCAGTCGCAAAGAAGAGTTGAGTATACAACAAGGTGTACTCATGTGGGGAACACGAGTGGTTGTTCCACCACAAGCACGAGATACTATGTTGGATGAACTACATTTAACACATCCAGGCATAGTACAAATGAAAGGATTGTCACGCAGTAACCTGTGGTGGCCAGGATTAAATGAAGAAATTGAAAATAAAATCAGAGATTGTCAGGTATGTCAACTACACAACAACATACCACCTAGTGCACCATTACATCCATGGGAGTGGCCAGGACAACCATGGCATCTGGTGCATGTGGACTATGCAGGACCATTTGAAGGACCTATGATATTGGTGATCATGGATGCACACAGTAAGTTCATTGACGCTCATGTCGTATCCACTGCTACCGCCAACATAACTCTTACAAAACTCAGACAGACATTTGCAATGTTGAGCCTTCCAACAACCATTGTGTCAGACAATGGATCATGTTTCACTAGTGAATAGTTTCAGAAGTTTTGTAAGGCAAATGGTAATAAGCATGTTACTGTTTCACCCTATTCATCCAGCAAGCAATGGATTAGCTGAAAGGGCAGTACAGACAGTAAAGAGAGGTCTTAAGAAAAGCTCTGGGAAGTTGGAAGATCGATTATATCGCTTCTTATCTTATCGCATCACACCTCAGAGCACAACAGGTCAGGCACTGGTGGATCTAGTGATGAAGTATAAGCCAAGAACCAGACTGGACTTAATACAGCCATCACTGCATCAACAAGTTCTGACTAAACAAGGATATGATATGTAAAGGCACAACGTGCATGCCAAGGACCAAGTGTTATATGCAGGAGATCCAGTGTGGGCAATCAACTTTCAAGGCAGTCCCAAATGGATGCAAGGTGTGCTGGAACAAGAACTGGGTCCAGTGTCGTATTTGGTCAGACTATGAGATGGCAGACTCTGGAGGAGACATCAAGAACACCTCAAGACCAGACATCCAGAGGAGAATGACAACATAGAGAGTGAGCAAGCACTGGTTGTGACAAGTGATGAGTCAACACCACCAATGTGTGTTGCTCCGATTCCAACATTAGTAGAGACACATATTGATGAAAAAGTGACAATTAGTGGACAGGTACCACCAGAGGAGACAGTGACTAAAGCTGCTGCTCCTAGCGATGCAAGTCCTCATGTAATTGTAACCAGTCCCCAAGTGATACATCGTTCAGGTCGTGTGATTAAACCTCTCAAGAAGTTAAATCTATAAGTATTTCGGAACAGTCAGTGACAGTGTTGCACTCATAACACAGGGCATAAAACTCCCTGCAGCACATTGTGGTGGTAACCTAACGTTCCTCTAGCTAGTGTTAAAGCATAATAATTCAAATGATTATATCTGATTAAGCATCTAGTTAAAGAGGTCTATATATAGCATATAGGATTACAGACTTCTCATACTGACTATGGCAAACATTAATAAGACTTGTAGCAGTTAAAGTAGCCATGTGTACTTTCAAACTAAAGGGGAAGGAATGTTGTATATCCATTTCAGTTGCTGCTACTAAGAAACTATATTTTATATGTACCACAGTTCCTGATATAAACAAGGGCTTTTCAACTCCATCTTGAAACCACCCAGGTCTCCACTGTGATCACTCCAAAATATATATCCATCGCACAGTCCCCGACAGGGATACATGACAATAGCAATAGTTAATAATTTTGTTGATTCCTTTTATTGCAGAACAAAATGAAATTGGCTGCAGTGTGCTTCACTTCCATCTTAGCAGGGCTACTATTAGTACTAGCTGTCAAGCTCTTGGTAGTATTATAAGTTTAATATAGGTGTGCTCATCAGATTTGACCATGCACCTTTATAATGAAACTTGTATATTTCAACACAGTTTATTCAGTAAGTTATGAACAGTAAAACAAGAACACTGCTAATAGGTAAAGCTATATTTATTACAACTCCATAATTTTGAACATCAATACTAGTGAGAGAGTGAATCATACATCAGTAGTGTGTCTGCCCTCTCAGTGACGTCATGCAGGACAACAAATGATGCTTCTCGTCATGATATCCGAAAACCACCTCGGGAAAGTTTTTTTGATAACCTGTAGCATGGTTAATTAGTTTCCAAACCAGTTCACCACGTAGTATCGTCATTATCGGAGTCTGCTCATGTGTCCACTTTTAATCTATTCCGGAAATCTTGACACGTACATTTTCCACCTAACATGGGGAGGGGGTTGTTAGGTTTCACTGGTATGATTCTACCACTGTATTGTTATGACATGCTATACATAAATAATACACGAGCATACATCAGCGCTTTCTCTCAATAAAACAGAAGGTCCAGCGTCTATAGCCGTGTTTACACGGGTGAGTTAAGTCGCTTCATATAAATCGCCTTGCCTAGTTCGCCTCACATTCGCCGTGTAAACGCTCCACTGAAGCGAATTAGGGCTGATTCGATTCATATGATTCACTTTATGTAAACCTCCTCGCTAGGTGGTTTATATAAAGCGAACTAGCTTAAGCACGTCACACGCAGTCGAGACCTGAGTTTGTTTATTTTCCGGTCGATCAAAAGCGCATATTATATAATTTGGTCTATGAACCTGCTAGAGGTGCACATATATTTTTTTCATGATTTATTTGAAGGTTTTCACTGCCCAGCAGAAGTTTTGACCGTTCCAAAACAATATGATTCAGTCCATACATATCTAGGTCGAACCCACACTCTCTCGTGGTGACGTCGACGAACCCAAACTGGCACTGGTTAGTCTGGACTTGCTCATGCGCAGATATCGATTTCCGCCTTAAACCGCTCCGTGTGTAAACGCGCCACTAATTCGCTTCATATAAATCGCTTTGTCTAATTCGCTTTACAATTCCCCGTGTAAACACGGCTTATGTCTAGTACAACAACAGTAGTGTGTCAGCTATAATATAAATATAATTATAAACTTGGTGATTACCTGTGAAACTTTACTTATTTAAATCGAAATACCCATCTGTAGTCAGGTAGAAGGTGGGGTGTTTGCTCATTTAAATCAACAGCAAAATCTTAATTTTCACCAATATGTCAGTTCCGGATTAGCAAAGTAGGTCTACATAACGCTATAACCAGGCTGTCGGTTACTCTAGGTGGGTATTGACCACCGTGCAACACTTCAGATGCTTGTGTGTAACAGTGATGGAGAAGCAGAACAACTATTGTAATACACACCCATGCACTCACCTGGCCCAGTCTCCACCTGGCAGCTGAAATTCCAGTTTACTGAGGCCTAATTTAGCTAATAAGGGTATGTAGACTAGGCTTACTCTACTGCTGTTGGTGTGAACGACTGCTATAAACAGAACGATTAGTGCCTACACGCATCATCTCCATTATTTGCCCATCACAATTTTACTGTGGTCGAAATGAGCAACAAGTAGGCCTATAGCTAACCTGGCCTGTAGAATTTGATCAACAGGAAACGCGTACAGTAGTACTAGTAGGTAGCTCTACCTGTCATCAACGGCCAAGTCAACCATGAAATAAAAACAGTTTGTGCATTGAAAAATTGTCCACACATGGCAGGAGTTCGCCGATGACAGGAGCCTGGATGCCAGGTACTACTGTTGATAGTTATTGGGTTCAGAATGAGCTGCAAGTTGAAATCCTTCATATTCCGCTCGTGAGGGAAAGGGCTTATAAGGGCACACCACTAAGAGACTACCAGCGTTCTGACATGCCAGGGCCGCGTTCAGGGTCCGTCTCGGAGGCGTCTCGGCGATGCCTCCCTTTTCAATCAGGAGACAAAAAGCGCCTCGAAAATGGCCGCCGTATCCAGTAGTTTCAGCCTATCACAGCACAGCATTTCCATTGCAAATGGCCGCCGCCTAAGGGGGCGGCCATTTTTGAGGCGACAAACTGCTTGTGCAGTTCAGACTAGCGTGACGTCAGTGCCATCTCCGAGGCGCCTCCGAGACGGACCCTGAACGCGGCCCAGGTCCCAGCTTCAGACCAAACTCAATAGCCAGTGTACAGTGT
Organism: Branchipolynoe longqiensis; assembly: GCA_030323885.1. Taxonomy (NCBI): domain Eukaryota; kingdom Metazoa; phylum Annelida; class Polychaeta; order Phyllodocida; family Polynoidae; genus Branchipolynoe; species Branchipolynoe longqiensis. The sequence goes on along the minus strand of CM059186.1, from coordinate 59,739,531 downwards.
AACATTCCTGCATACCTGTGTACTCTATATTTGTGCATTGTACTAGTGCATCACGACAACAACCTAACGCCGCCCAAGATAGTAAACCGGAAGTGCCTTACAAAGGTCTACACGACATACACTTTCTCAGAAGAGACGTTTTGGGGAGTTAAGTTTGCTATTCTTTCACTGCAGGCTTGATGTGGTTGTTGCCTTTGCCATGCCTTATTGACTGATCCTACACTACATCCATTTTGATTCGAAAGCAAGGTTAGTTGCACAACTGATCTCTTGTGTGCCTCAATGTAAAAGTGGACAAGGTAGTGACATTGTAATACCAATAAGTTGCATGTATTTATGAACAAGGATACAGACAAAGAAACATTCCTCACATGGATGTTGAACATTAGAGAAATCTCTCAGCACTATGTGGGGAAGTTTGCCAGTAATTACACCTGGACGGACAAATATCTTTGCACTTCCAGTGGTTTCCTAGGTATTTACACCAATCGCAGATCTCTCAGTCCATACTTCAATTGAGGCTACATGCACTCAACAGCGACACCCACGAGTGTGATATCAGTCAATTGGGGAATTGGTGCACTAATGGCGATCATCAGAGGGGGCAACCTTGTTATCGATAAAGCTTGAGCCATGGTTCCGAGAAGGACTAAATGTCTTCATCAATTCCTGCAGATAGAAAAAAAGAAATATAGCATTAGTTAGTGATATAACCCATATATATATATATATATATATATATATATATATATATATATATCATATATTAAACTGTTCGTCAGCTACTCTAATTTCCGGATCCTCATTTTATTCTCATTTTGTGAAATTCTTTTTCTATATATATTTTTTGTTGGTGGCGAAGGGTTAATATTTAATTCAGCTGTTTAAACTGTTTATTATCGCGGAACTACTGATTTTCTTTAGTTATGTGACTTTGTTGCATTTCTTATAAAAAGCCAGAAGTATTATCCGCCATTCCTAGACATGACGACTGCGATCACTATTATACTTTTATTATTCCACTATTATACCATCGTTATTAACTTGTTATGCAATGATATATTAGTGTTATATGACTGTCATATAACTATCATGTCACTGTGTTATATTAACTATAGGAAAATACTAATACTATACAGCTGTCATACCACAGACATGGGTCACTCTCCTGAAAACTGGTCAGCATGAGATGGGATTTTAAAACATCAATAAAAACCTTCCTACTTATTTTTTTCCTTATACTTTTCATATTCATGTTCAGATTTGATGAAAGAAATAAGGGAAATAAAATAAAACTGTGTGCAATTTTGGTCTTTTTAGTTATGAACTGTTTTTGTACCAAAAAAAAACATTTTACAGTCAGCCATTTGTAACATGACATAGGGGACATGGTTGAATCCTTATTAACATCTTGTATTGCATTGATATATCAAACAAAACAGTTCCCAAATCAAAGAGGAAGTATTTACTTACATGTATGCATGCTTAAATTTAAAAAAAAAAAAAATGTAATGTCTTCAGAAATAACATTACAAATTTCCGTCACACGTGTAACCGTGGTGTCTGGATGCCACACAAATATTGTACACTAATTATTCAGTGAATAAAGCATGGCTGGGAATTACTTTTTTGTATCAATATAAGCACTAGATATTTCTGTATATTATGCCATGATTAATATGCTTCTAAGTGTGATATTATTTAATTCTGATTAGATATTTATTAAGCACACTGTGTGGTGTCCTAAACATGTGACACACATGTTATACTGCCATAAGAGATATCTTATTCATGGACTACACCTTTATTTCTTATCTCATCAATTTATATTTTACATAGATGTAAAGGGGAGATTTCCAGCTTTCATTTGCAACCAAAAAATGTAAAAAAATTCAAATATTAAATTTTAACTCTCCATGTGACACTTCTGGCCAGTTTTCAGGAGAGTGACCCATATACTACTGTTATAGAACGATTATACGGCTGTTATACAACTGTCATGCCACTGCTACACCATTACCATGCCACTTATGCAACTGCTATAAAGGTGTTATACAACTGTCATACCATTTTCACATCGGTATACCACTGTTGTGAAACTGCTATGCAACTGATATACCACTGCTATGCTAGTGTTATATCATTGCTACCCTACTGTTATACCCTTGTTATATCACTGCTATACCACTGTTCTATACTGATATACCAGCGTTATACTAGCGTTATATACCAACGTTATGCCACTGGTATTCGCTATACCATTGTTATGAAACTTATACATCTGTCATATCACTGCTTTACCATTGTCATTTCACTATTTACCACCATGCTACCGCAATTATGCGAATATTTTACCACCCTTATATCAGCCTTATGCCACTGTTATGCCATTATTTCCCCATTGTTATACCACCGTTACAAATATATTATGCAACTGTCATAATCTTTGCCATTGCAATGAGATTGTTATACCACTATTATACTCCGGCTATACTACCATTATACCACTATTGTACCACACTTATACAACTTTTATACCATCGTTATACCACTGTTATGCGACTGTTATACGACTGTTATACGACTGTTGTGCCACAATTGTGTCACTATTCTACAACAACCACAACCTCTGTAGTGAGGCTATTATTGAAGTCCTTTTATTCCAAAAGGAGAGAAGTGGACAGGTAGGACTGACCATGGAGAGGTCCGTCTGGATGGACTTCTCGGCCATGGCCTGATCCAGGTCATCCTTAGCACGTGGCATTACTGACCCTGTGGTCTCCACACTGTCCTCAGCCATGTCATCTCCACGCAATCCCCAAATCTACATGGTCAATCAGTCAGTGGGTCATTTTAGGGTTTAGCAACAGCTCTATGCTTCTACACCCACTTGGTACAGAATCCACATGGGGAACAGGCTTCAGAATTTGTTACCATTCATCATCATCATCAACCCCTTAAGCATGAGGGTCATTGAGGTACAACAGATGACTTTGCAACCAGTTTTCTGCATTTCTCCCTGTTCTCCACTGCCTTCTGGAACTTGCCAAATTCCAGGCCTGTCCCCTGATGTGTTACATTTATCTTTTGCGGAGCTAACAAAATATTTATGGCATAGTTTATTGATATATCCCAAGGTAATCTGGCTATAAAATAACTCCTGTTCTGTCTACTAAGTATCTCCATATCCATCTGCGATATAACTCATATTCTATTTATGAAGACAAACTTTATTCCCGCTGCAGGATAGCCTCTATTCTAACCACAAGATAAAGTCTAGTATGGCTGTAAATTAATCCCAATCCTTCTGGATGTAAAATCATCCATTCGGAAGAACCCAATTACTGTATTTGCTTATCATATGTCTTGTAAAATAACAATCAAGGAGCGCAGAAAATAGGGTTGTTCAAAATTTGATTATGATAGAGCCATAAGTTTACACAATTAATATGCAATTATTTATGGATATATGTTTGATTACTAGACGCCATCTAGCACTTACTGTTTCATATCTAACAAATGTAGCTATTCAGGGTTAAGCTAGATGAGGCCATTTTATAACAGTTAGATCTTAAATTAGTGGGATTTTCTTTTAAAGTGACTAAATATTATGGACATACCTTTTGTGCGAAAATGAGGAACATTGTACCAGTAACTGATACTTGGATGTACAGAAAGTCGACCAAGTACATGATATCTGGTCCTGCTTGTAGAGCTATGAAATGTCTGAACATGCAACGATAGGAATATTACTAATTGGCAGTAAACATGAATAACAAACAAAATTGGCAATGTGGACCAAGTAACTTTCATGACATAGAGGGTCTACCTAATTTACATCATAACACTTAGCAATCTTAGCGATTTATTTAAAGTCGCATGGTTTTGAGCTTCTGTCATTTTTTAAAGATAAATATATTAGGTTGATTGTTATAAGCTACCTTACTTTAATTTGAAGTAACTTTTATTATTAATAGCTAACTTTGGAGATATTTGAAGTGCAAACATGGCCAAATAAATATTGGCAGGCGTATTAAAATGTTATATCATGCAGCAGTGAACTAAAACTAATTTGTCTATATTTCATGTACAAATGTGGCTACTTACAATAACATTAAACAAAATACCAGTTTGAAATCATATGGTGTTTTCCTTATAGAGGATGTCCCCAAGCGGGTTAAGTAAATGGCAGAAGTCTATTAGCTCTAAACTGATATATTCTTTGCGAATTACCGAATATTGAATTTCTCTTTTTTTTAAATCGGAAATTACAAAAACGACAGAAACATATATACTTAGTAATGATGATGAAACTTCCGAGGATGATGTTATTGTAAATGGCCCATGTGATGTACTTGGACTCGTTGAAATGGGTCGGCGCCTTACGAACCACATAACATAGGTAGGCACCCCAGAGCAGAAACACTGCTTCGCCTGGAAGAGAATTAAAGAGAATGCAAGTGTAGAAGTCTCCACTGGTCTCTCAGGCAATGAGCCACATAGATAGGTAGGCGTAGACAGCGTGATTGCATCAGGGAACATAAGTAGTGTAATGGTTAGCACGCTAGCACCGGCATGGGAAGAAGCGTGGGTTTGAATCCTACTCTAGGCGAAATTTCCTTATTTTCATCACACCCACCCCAAGACACTGGTGTCCTGACTAGGATCCTGTACAAGTTGCATGCTGTACGGTTGTCAAAGCTACACTATGTCTGTATAATATGTAAGTGCATTTCCTATATGTATGTAATTGTAAGCATTAAGCAACTTAACGTTTTTTTAAACCACCTTTTGGGTAGATGTATGGTGTTGATATGTAAATTTTCATATTTTCACTTTAGCACAAATCATATAAGCATATTTGGGATTCACTTTTTGGGATATATTAATTAAGTACATGTAGTATTGATAATATACTTAATACACAGAGTCGACAATAACTATTTGACTTTACTACTCCCCCCCCCCCCTAAAAAAAGAGAAAAAGAGGCAAAATTTGTAACAATTAACTTACAGATTAACTTACAGATCCTCTTCTGGCTGATCTAGGCCCTACTCAGCCTCTAATGCCAGCTCATTTAGTGTTTTTTTTAAATGCCATCTATTTACACACATATGGATGTCGATGGAGCCCTGAAGTCATAAAATTGTGGGTGTCGTCTCCAATGTCTATCCAGCCTTCTCTCAAATGCTTCTACCATTGGTGCTTTAACCACTTGCTGTGGAAGACTGTTCCATGGAGCTGTCACATTAAAGAAAACTGAGTGTTTCCTGACCTCAAATCCTTAGTCCAAAGGTAAGGTGGGACCCAAAAATGTGGTACACAGTTTGTGAGAATAACCCATATTTAAATAAGTGCATTGCCTGTATTATTTAAATTGTAAGGTTTAAGATACACAGCGGTGCTGAGCTCCTTGCCTGCCTGCGCGCCGAATACCCAGTAGTCGGTGGGACAGTCGAGGAACTTGAGATCCGACTTGGTTCTCCTCCACACCGTCTGCGGCTGGGCGATAACCGTCCACGCCGTCAGGTAGGTGGTTGTGACGCCCAGGATGGGCACGAAGCGCCGGGCCAGCACCTTGTCCGACAGGTTCAACTTGCGGGCAGACTTCACTCGGAAGATGTTCGCTACTCTGTCAAATGGGGACAGTCCATAGCCATGCTTATACTTAGAATTACAGGACAACAGACAGCAAGGATTTGGATTTATAGTAATTTTAATGTTTAATTTTCTTAACCTGTGCTTTTTATATTGAATTGGTTAAAAATAAAATTACTGTTATTATTATTATTATTATTATTTAGGTGCAGGATCGATACCCAGATGGGTTCTCTGTTTATTTGTGCGCTGGGATTGTTTATTTACAGTGGTATAATTGCAGCTATAATAAATGACTTTTCCATTAACCGATGCAACCAATTTTAGGGAAACTTGTATACACATGTCATGGAGTAATACTATTACAAGCAGGTAGCTACCATCTCAACGGGTAGATCGTGGGATTCGAACCCACGGGTTCGGGTTAATTAATCTATATTGGATAGGGCGAGGACTGGTTGGCTCAGTGTCAGGATAATGTGACTGAGTGGGCTATCAAATCATGGTGCTGGTAGCCTGGTCTCCCACTGGGGCAGCACTATAAAGTAGCCACGAGTGAGTACTGTTACAAATCAATACCCATCTTGATATGACCTTAGATGTTGCTAGGATGTAAAACTCCAATAACCAACCTTCTCAACGAGGGATCTGGCAATCATATTTAAGGAGTATATAATAAATTAAAGTAGGTACAAAAATGAATGACATAACTGATCATGGGAAAGAGCTTGGACATTCATAATCTGTCCATGATTATAGTAACATACATAATGATTACTGATGTCCCTACTACTAGTACTAGCATACAGCTTTTACCAGACATAGTGGCCGAATCGGTAGAGCGCAGATTTCCTCATGGTGCCAGCAGCCTGTTCTCCCAGTCGGGCAACACTATAATCGGCATGAGTGTGCACTGTCACAAAGCGGTATCCATTCTGATACGACTTTAGATGTTGTTAGGACGTCAACCCCCCACACAAAAACACAAGTAACCCCGCACAGTGTATTCACAGCCAACTGAGGAGATTCCACAACCCCTTCTGAGATGATAATGCTTACTGGTCATCATTACCTCCCCCCCCCCCTCCCCCTACCCCCCGAACTGCTATAGGGGACCTCTTGGATGGGGTAATTGGTCTACAGCTGTCACTTGGAATTAACACCAACATTGCTCATGATTAGCCAGTATATTGATGTTTGAGACTGGACTCATCATAAGTAGATATGATTAGATTGTAGAAGGGCCTCTTAACCCATATAGTGTATGTAGCACATGCATGGCAATATCTAGACATTATCTTTCGTAGACAGTGCTATTATATTTTAGAATATAATATTCGGCTCATGTCGAGTCTATATCATTATATGCCACTGTGTGTAGCTAATATATAACATATATTTCTATTCAAACATATAAACTGCCACTCTGGCAGCATGGTCATAAACTAGGTATAATGTTTCAACCCGACTCTCATAATATAGTGGCTTTAGGTTTTTAGGTACTAGCTATCTACATGCGCATTCTAGAAAATGTTGAGTTGTAACCGACTGTAGCAGGCTAAAGCCCTGGTTACATACACGTTAGGGAACGTAGGATAGATTAACTTGGGTCAAATGTGGTGTAAGTACGTTAAACTACGATGAAAAACGTTAAGGTACGGCAGGTTTTGGTACGGATAAATACATTATGGCATGGATGCCAGTTCGTTCAACTACGTTCAACTATGTTCAACTATGTTCAACGTACGTTAGCCTCCACTACGGTCAACTATGTCCAAGTATGCTAAAGGACGCTAGAGTACATTAAGAGTATAGAGACTTCGCCACAGTACTTAGCCTCTAACATAGCACTCTTTTGAACATGTCCAAATATTAAATCGGAACTCATGGCCCACCCACGTTATTACCAAGTTAGCATGACGGAGAAGTATGAATGCCGGTACGTTCAACTACGTTCAACTACGAACGTTCAAGCAAGAGAAAGAGAAACGAACGTTACTCAAAACAGCGTGTTGGTGGGTTGGTGTATCATGTGCGTGTCTGTGTGTGTGTCTGTGTATGTGTGTGCAGAAACCGGAATGGTACTGAAAATAGCACTCGTGTGTGGGGCTTATCTGTGAAGGAGTTGGTGTGGGTAGGTCTGTCTACATGTCGGTGTGGGTGAGAGGGTCTATGCGGTTGTATGGGTGGTTGCCGGAGGTTTCGGTTTGGGGGGGAGGGCTGTGTGGGTGTGGAGGTAAAGGCCCAGTCACATACACGTTAGTGGGCGTAGTTGAACGTAGTGGAGGCTAACATAGTTGAACGTAGTTGAAGGTACCGGCATCCGCACTTCTCCGGTACGTTCCACTACCTTCAAGTACCTTCAAGTACCTTCAACTACCTTCAACTACTTTCAAGTACCTTCAACTACCTTCAACTAGGTTAGCCTCCACTACGCTCAACTATGTCCACCAACGTGTATGTGACCGGGCCTTTAGGGTTCTGTATCTGGGTTGGTTAAGGTATGCAGGTATAGCAATACCTCAGGGAGTTTGACGCCCCTGCCTTGCAGAGTTCTAAATCACTGCCTTGTGGTACAGGTCCTTGACAGAACCGAAGGCTAAGGGAGCAAACCCTAAACAGAAAACCATGTCACTGTGGCAGCATTAAGGGCGGTTGATGTATGGAACTCCCAACATCTCCCGACCAGCCACTGCAGGGACAAATAGTTTTGCGCCTGTCTTGACACGTTCTTGCCGGTGTGAAACCTCTATTTGCTCCCCGAGAGAGTGCCGCTGGTAACTTGCAAAAGCCAGCAGCACTTCAACACTTTTGCAGGCAGCTTTCATGAAATGTAATGTCGCACACTTCAGAGCGAAGACCAAGACTACTCAGATACTGGTGAGAGAGCTACTATTCGCAGATGACAGTGCACTGGTTGCCCACTCTGCTGAAGAGACCCAGAAAATAGTGGACGCTTTCTCCGATGCATCAAAGAGGTTTGGCCTGAAAATTAACATCAAGAAGACGGAGGTGCTGTACCAACCCAACTCTACAAGATCCCGAGAGGAGGAGATCATGGTTGACGGAAACAAGCTGAACTCTGTTCCGGAATTCACCTATCTCGGAAGCACTATATCAAGTGATGGACGCATTGATGCTGAGATACAGAGGAGGATGGCCAAGGCTAGCACATCTTTCGGCCGACTACGCCAGAGACGCTGGAACAACCACCATGTGTCCATTTGGGTCAAAGGTAAGATCTACCGCGCAATCGTGCTATCCACCCTACTATGCGGAGCCGAGGCCTGGACAGTGTACAGACAGCAGGTGAAAAAGCTGCATGCCTTCATGATGCGACATCTGCATTCAATCATGAGGCTAACCTGGAAGGACAAAGTGACGAATAAGGAAATACTCGAACGGATGGGGCTGCCCTCTATGGAAGATCTTCTGATCAAAAAGAATCTCCGGTGGACTGGACACCTCATGAGGATGTCATCAGACAGGCTACCAAAGCAGATCCTCTATTCTCAACTGTCTTTTGGCTACAGAAAGAGAGGGCGCCCCCGTCTCCGGTTCAAAGATACCATCAAGAGAAACCTGAAGCTAAGAGACATTAAGACCGACTCATGAACGCAACTCTCACAGCAGAGAGCTAAATGGAGAGCGGCAGTCAAGTAATGAAAGCAGTCTTTGTCGCATCGCGACCGACAGCATGATGATGATGATCTGGGTTGGTGAGTAGGTCTGTTTATGGGGGGGGGAGGTTATGGGGGGGGTGGGAGGTGGGTGTTCTGCATATGGGTGGGTAGGTATGTTGTTGGGGGGGGGGGGGGGTGTGGAGAGGGTATATATGTGGATGTGGAAGTGTGGGTTCTGTATCTGTATGGGTGGGAAGGTGGGTAAGTATGTGTGTATGGGTGAGTATGGAGAGGGTATGTGTGGGTGCGGGGATGGATGTGGGGGGGGTTCTGTATGTGTGTGGTGTGGTGGAGCCAGATATCCACGACGTAGATGCAGTTGCTTTGAAACCTTAAGCTAGGATTCCTTACAAGCGGTATGCGGCATGTGGCATGCGGCATGCGTACGGGATGGGTCCTTTCACCCACACCCACACCAAAACCCACACACAGTGTCAGGTTTCCTCACCACTGTTCTCTATGGCAAACGCAGCAGCATTCGCATTCGCAATTTGCATGCCGCGTGTAAGGAATGTAGCCCTTACAGTCCAATGAAAGCATCAAATTTTCGAAAGTAAAACAACCATCTAGATTTCATTCTACATATCTAACTTAGATACTGGTGTACTTATTAAGCTTTTTTGTTTGCTGCATAGACTGAGTCAACTTAATAGAACCTGTTACCGTGGAAGTCTATGGTGTCAGAGTTTTGACGTGCTTGCCAAAATGAATTATTCAAGTTTGCACTTAAATTGTCTCAAAGCTTAGCCATTTATTATTAAAGTTACTCAGAAGTAAAGTATGGCAGAGTATAATGATCACCCTTATATTGCTATCTAAAAAGAATTGTAGAAACTCAAAACCAATTGTAGAAACTCAAAAGCTCATGAGCGAAGCATGCTGGAAATGGCTGCCAAGGTGTGGAATGCCCAAATGGTAAAGGAACGACAAATTCCTGACCTAAAAACTTACAAAAAATATCTGTGCAAAATATGGCTAGGAAACCCCCAATAAGCTGCACTGCAAAGGGGCATGCCCACCAGCGGGACGCCCAATGGAAGGTAACCATGCCAAAAGTAGCCAGATAACACACCACACAGCTACGTACAAGCCTATGATATGTAAATAGGAGTAGGCTAGTCTAGTAATAAGACTAGAAAAAATAAATACATATATACCAAGAAAATTAAAAAAAACTAACAGAGGCTATTAACCATACCAACCAATTATCTATCTGCTACTGAAATGCAGGCAATCAAATACCTTATCAGCAGCCACTGTGTGGTAAGATAACACCAACACTACAACTGGCCAGCATTGAAAACAAGCCTGGGTACCTGGGCTTATATGCTATGGACAGTATAAATACAGCCTCAATAAAAAAAATTAAAAAACAAAAAAAAACATTGGATTATACAACTTTACCCAAACACACGATATCGGACCATGGCTCTTTGAAGTTCCAGCATTAAAATGCTGGCCCTGAGTAGATCCACCGTGTTTCACTTTACTTACACCAACAATAAAAACCAACGGCCTTGGAAGCAAACGCGGAACAAGCAGGTACAATATGCAAGATCACGCACGATTTTTGCAATGTCGCCGTGTAGTCTGCGCATGTCTAAGACTATTCACAGTGAATGCATGCAATGCGACGTGTTATCAAAAGTAATTAAGTGATTTTCCCCCCTGATACATGTTTTTACCTTTATAAAAAGTACTTATGCATGCAATCATATATCTAAGCTAAAGTTAAAAGTTAAAACATGTATGGATTGGCTTTTTCTTTGCATTAATATTTCTATTAGTACAATATGATTTGTTTATATGTTTTCTGTTTGTTTTGTTGTTTTAGCAACGATATTCGAAGGTTTACAAATATATCGTATTGCTCTCCCATATTCCATAAGTTTACAGTGCATAGAATTTGATTCAAATTTGATTATTTCAGTATCACCAGCTTGGCAGATTCGTTAGTCATATTAAAGCTGCATACTCCGATGAAGCATCAAATTTTCTAAACCAAAACAAGTATTTCAATTTGATTCTACATATCTAACTTAAATACTGGTACACTTGTTAAACATTTGTCACCACGTAGAAGGGAATACTGAGGCAATTTAATAAAACCTATAACTGCAGAAACCTATGGAGTCAGAGTTTTGGCAAGCTTGCCAAAACTAATTTTGCTTGTTTGCACTTCAAATATCTCAGAAGTTAGCTATTTAAAATGAAAGATACTTCAAGTGAAAGTAGTGTAGATCATGATGATCACACTAATATGTTTATCTCAGAAACTCAAAACCCATCGGTTAAGGTTTACGCTAAGGTCATGAGAATATGGATATTTAAGCACTATGCTCCAATCAATGTAGCATGCACACTCTACTCCATAAGGCAAAGCTTAGGCCGAGAAAGCAGGAAAGAGAGCGTTCAACTATTTCCGCTTCCTGAATTAGTTCAATTTCCTGCCGTTAGAGAACTCATATATAACTAAAACTATCATATTCTTCCAAAGATATGGCTATTTGAGACTTTACATCCTAGCAATATCTAAGAATATGATACTGAATTAAATAGGGAAAAGGAGGTAGTAGTCCTATCAAATTGATCTATCATGAACCGATATACTGATGCAATACCCCACTCAGTCACATTATTATTATTCCGACATTGAGCCAACGAGCTCTTGTTCTATGGTACTAATGCTTAGTGAGATGCCAATCTATTTTAGCCATCGGTTTAACTCGGCCGAGGATCGAATGCACAACCTGCCGCATGGGTTACTGCACCCCAAACCCAACCTTTCCACTAATCTACAGATTATTAGTGAATATGTATGCAGACATAAAAAACCATTGGATTATCCAACTTGAAAAACTCCCATGTGTGAACCGAGTGATTTCAAATCCTCCAGCATGTATGAAATCAGTCTACCCAGATTATTATGTATCCATGTATTTATATATATGAGACCATATTTTGCGATGATATATTGTAATATAACTAACTAGCTTTAAACCCATGCTGTGCATGGGTTAAATCTAGGGTCTGCGTCAATCCCTGGACTAATATTGTGTTGAACTGTCATTATATACATATTCATGGTCTCTGACTATATTCAGAGTCTGTGTATATATCTACGTTCTCTGCCATATTCTGGACTCATGCACGGTCCCGCTTCAATATAGTTCTGCCATCTGGTAGAATCAATCTGTATCATTATGCAGTAAACCATATCGGTGGTGCTATCTAATGGCGGAGTTAACAACACTCACGGTTACGTGACTGAAAATGGATGCCACTCTGGTCGAAATGACCAAAGTTAGTAAAAATCCATCAAAATTAATATGAATTGTGTACAGTAGGCAAAGAAAACACATGCTATTAACAACTCATATATGGTGAAGCATCAGTGGAGTACAATGATGCGCGTTGGCAGCATCGATTAACAGAGGAGTAGTGATCAGATCGACCCTAAAACTTAACCACCGTTTGGTATTATATATAGATGCGGTTAGTAAAGTAGTTAGCCGGAGCTTTCGTCACTGAAGGCTTCAGACAGGGAGCAGCTCAGCTCACCTCCATGTTTTGAGCAGCAGGGCCCCGTAGAGCAGCGCGAACCCGATGTGCTGGGGCCAGATGAGCAGAACGCAGGACAGGTTGGAGGCCCCCATAAACATGACGAACATCTGCGGGTGAAGCAAAACCAACAAGCCGATGTTATACTGAGTAGTATGCAATGGTAGCTGTTCACCCCTGCAAGCTACTCACTGCTCTCAGCTGCTCGCTACTCTCAGCTGTTCACCCCTGTTCACTGCTCCGAGCTGCTTGCTACTCTCAGCTGTTCACCTCTGTAAGCTCTTCACTGCTCTCATCTGCTCATTACTGTCAGCTGTTCACCTGTGTTCACCTTCGCTACTCTCAGCTAGTCACCTCTGCAAGCTGTTCACTGCTCTCAGCTGCTTGTTACTCTCAACTAGTCACCTCTGTAAGATGTTCACTGCTCTCAGCTGCTCGCTACTCTCAGCTGTTCATGTATGTAAGCTGTTCACTACTCTCAGCTGCTTGCAACTCTCAGCTAGTCACCTCTGTAAGCTGTTCACTGCTCTCAGCTGCTTGCTACTCTCAGCTAGTCACCCCTATAAGCTGTTCACTGCTCTCAGCTGCTCGCTACTCTCAGCTGTTCACCTCTGTAAGCTGTTCACTGCTCTCAGCTGCTTGCTACTCTCAGCTAGTCACCTTTGTAAGCTGTTCACTGCTCTCAGCTGCTCGCTACTCTGAGGTAATAACCTCTGTAAGCTGTTCACTGCTCTCAGCTGCTCGCTACTCTCAGCTGTTCAGCTCTGTAAGATGTTCACTGCTCCCTGCTGCTCGCTACTCTCACCTGTTCACCTCTGTAAGCTGATCACTTGTAGCCTACTAGAGATAGCAGGGGTCACCTCAACGGCTCATATCAAGCACAATTTCACACCATTTTATTTAATCTAACATCTTTGGTACTCATTGAACTCACACCAAGTAATTAGGTGCATAAATAAATTTAAACTTGCAATAATAAATACTATATTTGTTTCTATTTAAAAGCTTATGACTATAGTTCTCAAACAGAAATGACTATTTTTTTAATACCCCAGTCACATGAGGCCTGCATTTGCTTACGATCGATTTGCGACATCCATACATCCTCCTTACGACTGCCTTACGCCCTCCTTACATGCTGGCGCCACAAGATCACCGACCTCCCGGCAACCATTTTGGTAATTTTAGTCATAAGGATGATGCAGCTGCTGCAATTGCAACCTCCTTGCGACCAGTGTGGTCGGTGCCGGGTCGCCATTGGTTGGCGCTGACCTGGTGCCAACCTGGCAGTGACCACTCACTGCCAGGTCACGGACCTCTTGGTGGGCGAGTTGACGGCGACTGCTCACAACCTAGCACCGACCTGGTGCCTACCTGCACCACATGCAATGCCGCTCTCACTGTGTGGTCGGCACCAGGTCACGAGCATTCACCACCAGGTCAAGAGCGGATGACAAAAACCAAAACGACAACCAGCTTTTACATCGACAAAGCAGTCACCGACCTGTCGCCAACCCAGCACTGACTAGTTGTCGCTGGGTCGGTGCCAGGTCAGCATAATTTTGGCACCAGGTCAGTGCCAGGTCGCCGACCTAGTGCCGACCTGGCACCGACCGCGTTTTTGAATCAATGTATCGAGTGGGATGCTGGGAGATTGGCAACCTTTTGGTCGTAAGGAGGTCGGAGGCGGACGCTGGCTCTTGCATGACTGGGGTATTAGCACTTAACTTTCATAGGTAATCATCGATGCTTTCTAGCCAGACAATGCCCACTTTTCACATTAAGATGCTTCTGATTTGGTTCGGTTTATTGGGGGTTTACGTCCAAGCAATACATAAAGTCATACTCGCACCATGACCAGATATACCACTGAGTCACATTATTGGGACACTGAACCAAGCGATCAGTGTATCGGGTTGGCCGTCCCGTCCATGTGACCACATGGTTGATTACATCACGAGCTATGTGATATCTGACTGACCATATGATTTGACTGATTTACCAGACGGGGTGGCCTAATCAGCAGAGCACAGGCTTCTCATGAGGAAGGTCGGGAGTTTGAAAACCCGGCCGAGTCAAGCCAATGACTTACAAAATGTATACCTGTCCCTACCTAGCCTGGCACTTGGCATTACCTGAATAGGGCAAGGACTGATTAGTTCAGTATCAAGATAATATGACTGAGTGGGATATCGGGCCTTGGTGCCGGCGGCCTGATGTCCCAGTGGGGCAGCACTATTTACTCACCATGAGTGCGCACTGTCACAAGTTGGCACCCATCGTAATATGACCGTAGATATTGCTAGGACATAAACTCCAAACAAACATGACTGACTTTGTGACACATGACAAAGGGTGGTGGATTATAGACCATGTAAGAATATGGCAGCCTATGCAATGTATGGGATACTAACCGGTAGGCACATGAGGCTGGCTCCTGTAGTCATTAAATGTAGAAACATCGGACTGGCTGACTTTATGACCTGCATGCAAAACACAAACATAAATTCCCATAAGATTTGTCGAGAAATCTACACACATGTGTTATTTATACAACTGAGCAAGCCAACACCCTCACGTGTCCTGGTTCATAGATATGCATTGCACGCGGTGACTTGATACTGTGGTGCTTTCTCATCAGGTAAAGGGATGGCCGAATGAGTTGTTTGGTAGGTCGTGGGATTTGAACCCGCGGGTTCGATCCCTGCTCGAGTCAAACCAATGACTTTAAAATGTATACGTGTCGTTGCCAAGTCTGATGCTCGGCATTTCTGGGATAGGGTAAGCAGCAGTGGAAGACCAATTGTCCGCAATTGAAAGTTACCCTGCTTAAAGCTGCATAGTCCGATGAAAATATCAAATTTTCAAAACCAAAGCAATTATTTTAATTTGATTCTACATATCTAACTTAGTTACTGGTGCACTTATTAAACATTTGTCACCACACAGAAGGGAATACTGAGGCACTTGAATATACCCTGTTACGGCAGAACCCTATGGGGTCAGAGTTTTGACAAGCTTGCCAAAATTAATTTGGCATGTTTCCACTTCAAATATCGCAAAGGTTAGGCACTTAAAATAAAAGTCACTTCAAGCTAAAATAAGGTGCATACTAACGATCAACCTAATGTATTTATCTCAGAAAATTTCAGAAACTCAAAACCATCGGACTATGCAACTTTAATCAATTAATGTACCAAAATAAGGAAGTATTGCATGATTTCGTCCATGTGCAATACCTAAAGTGCTCTGATTTGTCTCCATACATTCGTGTTGACATTGCTCCAATCCCCTGAATATTGACATCAATGCTCGTATATATGGTCACTATTAAAGTATGTAGCTAATTGTGTCTCGATCTCTTTCACACAGTGGAATATCAAATGATAGTTTACTAAGCTAGTAATTTTTGTCTAAAGGGGTAGTAACAGGACTAAAACAATATGACGTATTCACAATAATTATGATCAAATGTGACCGCTTAGTAGTGCCCTCTATTTTAAAGTGAACCGGTATATGCTGCTGGGACTGAAGCTGTACTCCGACAAATGGTCTTCAAACACACCTTTGCCTATTTTGTTCAGTTTATGCAACCGAACATTTGAAGGGACAGTGCTGAGGTCGATTGCTCCTGCTCTGTTGTAAATGGTGCGTTCCACCCGTCCACATATTCGATCGAATAAACTGAAAAACTAGTCAACGGTGTATTTGCAGAACATTTGTCAGAGTACAACTCCAGTCCCAGTGGGTTATACTGGATACCTTTAAATGATCAATGGGAAATATATTTCCATAGATGTGTGACATAGTGACAGGGGTGATAGTGTGACAGGGGTGATAATGTGACAGTGTGGTTGGAGAACATTTGTCGGAGTACAGCTCCAGTTCCAGCGGCCATTACCGGATACCTTTAAATGATCAATAGGAAATATATTTCCATAGATGTGTGACATTGTGACAGTGGTGATAATGTGACAGTGTGGTTGGAGAACATTTGTCGGAGTACAGCTCCAGTTCCAGTGGCCATTACAGGATACCTTTAAATGATCAATAGGAAATATATTTCCATAGATGTGTGACAGTGTGACATTGGGACAGTGGTGATAATGTGACAGTGTGGTTGGAGAACATTTGTCAGGGTACAACTCCAGTCCCAGTGGCCTATACCGGATACCTTTAAAGGATTAATGGGAAATATATTTCCATAGATGTTTGACAGTGTGACATTGTGACAGTGGTGATAATGTGACAGTGTGGTTGGGGAACATTTGTCAGGGTACAGCTCCAGTCCCAGTGGCCTATACCGGATACCTTTAAAGGATTAATGGGAAATATATTTCCATAGATGTGTGACAGTGTGACATTGTGACAGTGGTGATAATGTGACAGTGTGGTTGGGGAACATTTGTCAGAGTACAACTCCAGTCCCAGTGGCCCATACCGGATACCTTTAAAGGATTAATAGGAAATATATTTCCATAGATGTGTGACAGTGTGACATTGTGACAGTGGTGATAATGTGACAGTGTGGTTGGGGAACATTTGTCAGGGTACAACTCCAGTCCCAGTGGCCCATACCGGATACCTTTAAAGGATTAATAGGAAATATATTTCCATAGATGTGTGACAGTGTGACATTGTGACAGTGGTGATAATGTGACAGTGTGGTTGGGGAACATTTGTCAGGGTACAACTCCAGTCCCAGTGGCCCATACCGGATACCTTTAAAGGATTAATGGGAAATATATTTCCATAGATGTGTGACAGTGTGACATTGTGACAGTGGTGATAATGTGACAGTGTGGTTGGGGAACATTTGTCAGAGTACAGCTCCAGTCCCAGTGGCCCATACCGGATACCTTTAAAGGATTAATGGGAAATATATTTCCATACATGTGTGACAGTGTGACATTGTGACAGTGGTGATAATGTGACAGTGTGGTTGGGGAACATTTGTCAGAGTACAGCTCCAGTCCCAGTGGCCCATACCGGATACCTTTAAAGGATTAATGGGAAATATATTTCCATAGATGTGTGACAGAGTGACATTGTGACAGTATGACTAAGTGATAGTGTGAAATTGGTGGCAGTGTGACAGTGTGATAATGTGACAGTGTGACAGCGTGACAATGTGACAGTGTGACAGTGTGAAATTGGTGACAGTGTGACATTGTGGCAGTGTGACAGTGTTCACACCTTTCTCTGCTTGTTGGTGGCGACGATGACTGACAGGATGATGACATTGACAGTGATAGCGAGAGTCAGCGCTATGACAGTGGTCCGTATCTCCAGCTTGAGCGAGTACAGACATGGGGTAGCATCCACACACGTTTCGCACCCTTCAGCGCACCGCATGCACTGCCACCTGGTGGATGAACAGTGAAAATGTACTTCCTACAATAACAAGATATGACATCAGAAAATACAGTGATGGATGTCCTTATTGCAGTGCATACACTGTCACCTGGTGGGCGGACAGTGCAACGAAACATGTACTTACTACAATAGTAAGATATATATGACATCAGAAAGTACATTGTTGGATGGCCTTATTGCATTGAATAGTCTACACTTCAAACTGGTCGATTGACAGTACAATCAAAATAATTATACTTACTACAAAATCACAATATGATATCAGAAAATACAGTGTTGGATGGCCTCATTGCACTGAATACACTTCCACCTGGTGGACGGACAGTGCAACCAAAATAAGTATACTTACTACAAGAGCACAATATGACACCAGAAAATACAATGTTGGATGGCCGTATTGCACTGTTTTCACTGCCATGGTGGAAGAACCATACCGTGAATATATACTTACTACAATAGCACGATATGACATCAGAGAATAGTGTTGGATGGGTTTGGGCACATTGTGATGCTTTCATTTATTATAAGGTAAGCTTACTGCTTCAGGGAAGCTGTGTCGTTAGGGCGTACAGCGAAGTGCTCCTCTATGATGGTCCCATTGAAGGCCTTCAGATCAGCGTTGAGGTCCGGGAAGTAATACCCATCTTTGCATGCACACATGTAAGCTCCTCTGATAAACCCATATCCGACGAGTGAAAAGCACTGAAAAGCAAAGTTAGCCACGTATAATTTATATATAATATATATATGGGTCATTCTCTAAAACTGGGCACTAAAGTATGACATGGAAAACAAAAGTGAAAACCCTCCAAATAATAGCAAAACATCTTCCAAATAATAGCCTATCCAATGTCCTATGAAGGTTTGCATGTTGTGCATATGTCAGAGTTGAAAAAAATGAATTTCACTTTTTGAATTAGATCTTATACAAATTGAACAATACATTAATATCACTCATGTAACATGAAAATCAAAGACATCCAGAACCTCATCTTAACATATACATAAAACAAGAATGTATTGATTACTGTCAAGCAGAAATGGTTATGACTTACAAGAAAAAAGTTGAAAAATAAGATGAAAACAGTTTGGCTAAATGCATAGTATAAATGTGTAAATGTTCACTTTTTCACATTAGCACGAAATCATATAAGTAAACTTTTAATTTCTTTCTTTGGATAGCTTCAACAAATGTACTATTGCTAATATACTTAATACACAAAGGATACAATAATTATTTGACTTGCAATTAATAAAAGAAAGAACAAATTATCAGTATCGTAATGTGGAAACCAAATATGTGGTGGCCAGCTTTATAGATTAAACCATATACATATAAAGATATAACATATATATATATATATATATACGTATAAAGACGTCAGGGGGGCAGTGAGAAGCTGTCCCCCCTGAACAATTAAAAATGATATATATATATATATATATCAGAAAACAGCTCCACCGGTTTTAATCTTCACAGTATTTCTTTCTGTGAGTTTAAAAAAAAAATTGTTCTGAATAATATTGCCAATGCACATGCATGCATTTTCATAGTTACTTAGTAGTGCCATTCACTACTATATTAATATTAAGCCATAGCGGACCACTATAGCGTTATGGAGAGGTAGATACCTCCTATTAGGTTGGTGATGGCTAGTCATATGTATTTCTTTGTAGTGACTGTTCTATGTATGAGCAGTTAGCAAGACAAAACATGATAAGAACACAACTTAATAAGTGGTGCAATATATTCTATATATATTGCATAATCCACGTCCATGTTGTAATTGAAGGTCTTCAGATCAGCGTTCAGCGTTGATGCTTATTACTTCCTTATTACTTGCTATTAGTCATATACTATTTTATAACAATACTAGTAGCTTTTCCCGACACAACGGTGCGCGTAGTGAGGAAAAGAGGCCAGTGGGGGCGCCACCTGTCCCGAAAGGAGACATGTTGGAGGATAGAGTAACCTGATTGGAGCATAGCATAATAAATATTTGAGTGTATTATTTATATTTGCATAATTATACTTATAGCCACATTGATATGTGTATATATGTATATATATGTATATGTATATAGTATATGTATATTTGTATATATTTGTATATATGTGTATATATACATATGTATACATGTATATTTATGTACATATATCTATATATATGTACATATATTTACATATATATACATGTGTATATATGTATGTATATATATATGTGTATATACGTATATATGCATATATAATTATGCATAGATATGTATAAAGGCGTATATAATATATTTTTATATACACATGGATGTGTATATATATATATATATGTATTTATACGCATGTATTCTTTTTGTATGTATACATATGTATATATGTGTATACATATGTATATAATGTATATATGTATATATATGTATATGGACATATATGTATTTATGTATATATGTATATATATATGTACATATATATTATATACATATATATATCTATATAAATTTGAAGTGAGTAGAGCATTGCCTGTGTGGTGGGCTGACAATGGTGAGTGCCCTTGAACACATCCACGGAGTCTTCCTTCCCGTTCATTTTGGGGTCACACTGGTTAATGTCGATGTTTGTCAACTCAATGTCTATAGTACCAACGCCCCTGAAAAGCAAAGCAAACTGTCATACATGCAATGTATTATTATTACCTGTAAGCATAGAATCATCGTTGTAACTAACAGACCAGCTTGTATTACATGACAAATTTTATTCTAGAATTGAAAATAATTTTGAGTGTAGGCTTAAACGATCAAGTTTTTTGTTGTTTTT
The DNA here is from genome assembly GCA_030323885.1 of Branchipolynoe longqiensis. Lineage (NCBI taxonomy): Eukaryota > Metazoa > Annelida > Polychaeta > Phyllodocida > Polynoidae > Branchipolynoe > Branchipolynoe longqiensis. The sequence goes on along the minus strand of CM059186.1, from coordinate 59,718,503 downwards.
TTGTTCAAGTGTTTTTATTCCTCTGAATAACATGTTGTCAGTGCTAATGCACTGGTCTTCCAGCCCTAATCACAATTGCCTCTACACAGTAAACAGATCTACAACAATATACAGATAGACAATTACAGGGAAATAAGCAAAACATTGGTACATGAATGATATGTAAAGAACAAGATAAGAGAAAAAAGAAATATACGGGCAGGTAACTATGTTAGACTAGTATGGTAAGCATTAGTAGGGGGTGGGGCATAACTGATTATCTTTCTAGTAGTAACATACTCATTGAAAGGGTGATGGGGGTATGTAGGGTGGGACTTTGTGATTGAACTTGTGTTCATGGTAATCTCAGTTGGGGCCTATTAAGTAAGTAAGTAGGTTAATATTGATTAATCATGTACCTCAGTAGGATCCAACTAGAATCATTTCCAGGCTCATTCCATTGTAGATGTTTTTTTTGGTTTAGTTGGCTGCTACTAGTTCAGTTTACAGTGTATGTTTGTTTGGGGCGGGGTGGGGGGGGGGGGAAGCGGGGTGACAGGGAAAGGAATTGCAACACCGACCCCAGTGTGGCATTGATCTGCTTTGGCCTAGGCTGGTTGATTTAAATGTGCATGGAGATTTATCTTGAAAGTTTTGTAACAATCACTGTTCCTGATGCGCACTGGTAGTTGGTTCCAGAGTGCTCCCCCCCAGAACAACCGGTGACTTTTTCATTTTACTAGTTTTAACATGTGGCACTTTCAGGAGGGTGGCTTGTGCTGCATGTGTGGCTTGTGTAGGTGTGTCTATGTATTATGGGACTTTCGTGCGGTGGTACATTAGGCCTAATATGTGCTTGTCTCTGCGAATATTTAGGGCATCTAGTTTAGCTTTATTGCGAATCTCAATGGTATGTAGTGTTTTTCCTTTAAATACTGTGCCCATCCCTCTATTTTGTACAGTTTGGAGCTTTGTTTGCTGCTTTTTAGTTAGTATATTATATATTATGTCAATATAATCAATGATGGGCAGTATTGTGGTTTTGTACAATAGAAGAGCACTCTTCGCTCATATAATGCATTATTACATATTTAGTTTTTATAATAATTATGGATAGTTTATTTTCCTTTTTTCAACGTTTACTCTTTCTAAATCATGATTCATTTTGGATTCAGCAACTTTTATATCAGCGTCTGTAGCTATGAGTGCCACATCATCAGCAAATATGATTCCCTTTACTTTTTCAAGTACTACTGCGAGGTCATTGATGTAGATTAAGAATAATAGTGAGCCCAGGGTAGATCCCTGTGGTACCCCTGCCTTCACTTCTTTCAGTGAGGAATTAACCCCTTCAAGTCTAGTATACTGTGAACGATTTAGAAGGTAATTCTTTTAGCAGTTTAGTTGTCCCTGTTCCCAGACCAGTATTCTGCACTTTTTCTATTAAAAGTTTATGGTCTACAGTATCAAATGCTTTACGAAAGTCTATGAAGACAGCAATAGATAATCTTCCTTGATCCATCCCTGTCATTAGTGTGTAGTGCACATGCCACTGCTTTGGCTGTGGAGTGGTTCTTCCTGAAACCATTTTGCTCTATTGCTAGGTAACCTGTACTTTCAAAAAATTCTGTTATTTGGTCATGGATTAGTTGCTCTACTATTTTGCCTGGTATTGGAAGAAGTGATATAGGTCTTAGTTCATTACACATTTTAGGGTTCGACGTTTTTGGGATTGGCACAATCATTGCTCTTTTCCATGCATCTGGGTAGATACCTGTATCAATAATTAGATTAGTTAGAAATCTGAATTTAGTAGCATGGCATCTTTGATGAGCCTGGAACTTAGGTCTTGTAGCCCTGATGACTTGTATTCAGAGAGTAACAGCACTTTCTTGATAAGTTCTTGCTCTGTGACTGCGTGCAGTTCAAATTTATGAGTATTAACTTTGGGGTGGTATATCCTCTAATTGATTTGCTAGTTTTTCACCAATGTCAACAAAGTAGTTATTTATGAAAGTTGTGAACTCTCCCCTAGGTATTTTATCCCCAGTCAATTCATCGGTTAGATTTCCCACTGTCTGTGCAGGTGCTGGAGCTATATCATTAATTACCCTCCATGCCTTCCTCAAGTGATATTATTCAAAACTATATCTGTTTTAAGAAACTTGGCCCTTGCACCTCTGTAGGCTGCCATTGCTTTATTCTTTGGCTATGAATTCATCCTCAGGGTTGCCAGCCTGTTCAAATTTTTGTGCAAAGTAATCACTATCTTTCTGTATCTCTAAGATTTCATTAGATAACCATTTGGGACGATTTTCTTTAACTTTATAGAGTAGCTAGTGTCACTTTATCTAATAATAGTTGCCAACATGCATTAGGATCCTCTGCTTGGAGAAAGTTTTCAATTGGTTCCTGCCTTAGAGTTTCAATATTTATCAATAGAGTGTTGACTATAAGTTCTACCCCAGAACTCTATTAGATCGCTAACATTCCTCTATTAGATTGATAACATAGATTGGTTTATGATCGTTTATATTATAGTTAATTACCCCTGTAGTAGTACAGTATTTCATGTCTCTGAAGGCTAGGTCTAGAATTCTTTTGCTCTTCCCAGTTATTCTAGTGCATGATTTGATAACCTGTTCCAATCCCTGCGAAACTGCAAAATGAATAACTTTTGTAGCTGTCTGTGCACTTGGATCTGCTGTATCTGCATTAAAATCTCCCATGACCAGTGTCTCCATTTTGTCTAAGTCTGGTATCTCGTCCAAACAATTAGTTAATAAGTCTAGTGCAGTATCTAGGCTGCCATTAGGCATCCTATATATATTCCCTAATAGGATGCGCTTACAGTTGTCTCGTTTAATTATAACCCACTGGGCTTCAATTGTAGAGTTAGATAGGTCTAGGTGCTTCAATGTCTCATCATCCACATCAATTTTCGCTTTGGAGTATATTCCTAGACCCCCTCCTATCTTAGTCTTTCCATTAGGTAGTTTGGTGGTCCTATCTTCTCTTGTTAACTGGTATCCTTTAATTGATGCAAACTTATCTTCAGTGCTTTTTGTTATCCAAGTTTAAGAGACTGTAAATATGTCTATGTCTGACCATGGCAGATCAACTCTGAGTATGTCAATTTAGTTAATTAAGCTTCTAATATTAAGGTGTGTTATTTTGAGACCAGCCTGGCCTTTGATTTCATCTAGAGGGAGTGTAATGCCTTCCACACAGTCTCTGCCATCCCCACGCTACCCCACCTCCTCCCCCACCATACCCTGGGCTCATGACCCAGTGTTTCTGGTGGGTTAGACTCCTTGTTGTGTATGTTAGTGGGGGGAATATATCTTCCCCCTTTTGTGTTGACTAACGTCATAGACATGATCATGATGTCAGACATTGTGCTTCTTTTTGGTCAGGACATCTATTCGTGGATTATTTAGCAGGTTAGTGCATGTTCAGAAGATAAGTTAGTGGTTGGTAGCTATAACCTTGTATGATTGGGTGGGGGAACAATCAGAAAATATCAATATTCCAGATTGTACTTGTTGAGAGAACAAATATTTCAACATTCCTGTAAGTATGTTTCAACCTGCGCCAATGCTCTGCAAATGTCAGTGGTTTCAGACTGAGTATTAAATATGGCTATCCTGCCCAGTGTACAATGGTATAATCATGCACAGTAGGTGATTTATGGACTGACTTAGCTGTATGCCGCAGTCCAATGGTTAAATTGGTTTATCTGCCTCAGGCCGGCCAGTTGTTCAGGATTTCGGGGCCATTTGGCTTAGTCATCACCTTGACTAAGGTTTGCAGGTACAACTGAGCAGGTGGTTCGCTATCATAACGTGTATGTCCCAGTAGACAGTACTGTTCAACCATGGCAATTGACATCCCACCTTGATCACATGGTGGGGCCAGAAATGAAGTCCCATACCTTGTAGGGTGAGAGGCAGGCAGTTAGACCACTCTGCAATATCCTCTCCATTAGTCATTACAGTGAACATACCTGTCAAGTACTATGTTCAGTCCAGAAACCCCACGGTCTCACTCACAAAACTATAACCATGGGCACCACTGGATAAAACAACATAGCAACAACAAAACAGTTTTCAGCAAATACTTAAATTCAAGCATTCCTCATCATTGCAAAAATGGTGCATTATTACCAATATATGTACATACACACACATGCAGACGCACAGATATATGTAGACATATGTTCATGGCCATGCATTTAGCGTTTTACAGAGAATTTTATGGTTTGGGCCATCTTTGACTACTATTTTCATTCTTGTGGGTTGGCACCTATGGTATGAAGTCAGGAAGGAAGAAAAAGCAAACCTCCATCAACCAAGAATGTCACTGGAAGTTGCACTTGAAATTTCTATCATCACAATTAATCAAGTTCAAGAAAAAATAACGTGAATTGGACTTTCCATTGTTCTTACATTTTTTATTACGCATGTACAAATTTCAATTTGCAAACAATTGGTCTCCTTCATTCTACCACTCCATGCCCCATCCTAATATTAATGCCAAGTTCAAAGCAAGGCAGCAACAAGCATAATTTTAGTAGGGTTTTGCTTTGACACCGCCGGGGTTTGAACCACATGCGAAGAAAACACCTTTCTCAATTCAGCAAATCCACTGTCAAGCTCTGACCTGAAAATGGGTTGCTTGGTGCCGGGGACCATTCCAAATATGGGTGATGAGTAGGTGACCATCCAGATGTTGCCACCGCCGCAGTCGTAGTAGGGCGAGGTCCAGTGGCCGTCCTCCAGCACGGCCATGGGCTGAGACAGCACGACGGGCTCACTCTGGGCCGTCTCGTTGTATCTGCGGCACATCGGGGGTGGGCGGGGGGGGGGGGGGCATGGGGACTTAGTGGTGGTCATATTTACGTGTGGGCTAAGATTGTTTGTTTGTTGTTGTTTTACATCCTAGCAACATCTAAGGTCATATCAGGACAGGTACCTTGTGAAAGTGCGCACTCATGGCGATTTTATAGTGCTGCCTCATTGGGAGACCAGGCTGCCAGCACCATGACCTGATATCCCACTCGGTCACATTATCCGGACACTGAGCTAACCAGTCCTTGCCATATCCTAATAATGCTGAGCGCCAGGCTAGGAAGCAGCAAGTATCAATTTTTAAGTCATTTGTTTGACTCGACCAGTGTTCGAACCCACAAACCTATGGGTTCGGATCCCCCGATCGCACAAACAGGAGACGGAGGCTCAACTCATTCGGCCATCCCCTCTGGTAGTTTGGCTAAGACGGGATGGCTAAATGAGTTGAACGTCCGTCTCCCGTTTTGGTAGATCGTGGGATTCGAACCCATGGGTTCGAACCCTGGCCAAGTCAAATCAATGACTTAATACTTGTCGCATCCTAGCCAGGTGCTCGGCATTATTAGAATAGGGCAAATACTAGTTGGCTCAGTGTTACTGTTAGGATAATGTGACTGAGTGGGATATCAGGTCATGGTGCTGGCAGCCTGGTCTCCCAGTGGGGCAGCACTATAAAGTCGCCATGAGTGTGCACTGTCACAAATCGGTACCCGTCCTGATATGACCCTAGATGTTGCCACTACGGAAAACTCTAACAAACAGCCAACCTAGTGTGAGAGTCATATGTTGGCTGATACTACAAGGATATTGTTATACAAATATTGGGATATATGTGTATTTGGGGAGATATCGTTATATATAGAGGAGACAACACTTGGGGATTACTCATTGTGATAGCCATATGTGGGTTGAGACAGCGTGAGTACCGTTATATATTGGGAGATAAGAGAAAGAACACACAGGGCGTACTAATTAGAGACTGCATGGTATTGTTATATACAGTATAACCCCATTAAACCAAACTTGAAGGGACCCTAGAAATTTGTTTGGATTAACCGATCATTGGTTTAACCGAGCTTTGACTTTGACTTGGCTTTGGCAAAAATGGAGGTGCATTGTTCATGATGGCTCGCCAACATGGATAATTTGCGCGCGAACGAGGAGCCCTACCCTGCCGCCACTTGGGGTCTTTCCCCTGCATTCCCCTGCCGGCTTCACTCAGAACCAAGCCCGCGAGACTGTGACGTCACGACCTCGGACCCCCGAGATTATCACATCACAACACATATATATAAGAGCAGCTCACCTCCCTCTCACTCACTACCAACCGGGCAGTCAGACGAGCACCTCAGCCGACCTATACTCAGCAGCTTCAGTTCCAGCTCCAGCCAACCGGCTCGCTCTCCAAACAGCCACCCGGCTCGCTCTCCATACAGCCACCCGGCTTGCTCTCCATCCAGCCAGCCGGCCCGCCACTACACTGCCTCCCGCGCAGCCAGACGAACAGGCTCCACCCCTGCCTACTATCACCACTACACCGCCCGGCACGACGTGCCGCCACAAGCAAGCACCGAACAGCCCGTTCACCAAACAGCCCGTTCAACCACCACACGGCCTGCTATCGCCACTGCACCGCCCGGCACGACGAGCCGCCGCAAGTAAGCACTAACCAACTCCTTCTCAGCAACTCGGCACACTACCGCCACTGCACCGCCGGCACGACGCACCGCGAACACACCACGCCTCTACGCCACAGCCAATGAACAGCCTCCACCTCTACATCACACGGCTCCCACACCACCGCCACGCCCGCCAATAACCGGACCAACACTGCACCACTCAGCCCACTACCGCCACTGCACCGCCCGGCACGACGCACCGCGAACACGTCACGCCTCTGCACCGCAGCCAACGAACAGCCCCCAACTCTACATCACACGGCGCCCCACACCGCCGCCACGCACATCAACAACCGGACCGACACTGCACCGCCCAGGTACCACACATCACGCCAAACACATCACGCCGCAACACATCACACTGCACCACACCGCTGCACCACAACACGCTATACATCAACCCATAGCAAACGCATCCCCGGCTTAAGATACCGGACTTGCCCAAAAAGCAAAAACTATATCACCACACCAAGCAGTCATGCCACGCATCGCGAAACGTACGAGGCGCGCCACAGAAACCGCTACAGAATTGGTCGACCGGGACGACCAACCACCACCGCCCTCAAACGCTACCAAAGTGCCAACAACCCGCGCCCGAGGCCGGCCACGCACCGCGGCCCTACAGGCCCCCCACCCCGCGACCCAGATGCCCGAGGCAACGGCCGAAAAAACGAACAACCAACAACGCAATGCCGAAGACCCGGCCAGACAGCTGGCCCGCCTACAGCAGTCACTGGCCGACACCCTGGCTAGGCAAGAGGAAATGAACAAGACCATGCTAGAGAGGGTGGCGGCTATCGAGTCCTCCAAACACAAACGCAAGCGCTCACATAGCAGGGACTCTTCCACAACATCCTCACGCTCTACATCCAGTCACCACACCAACGGACATCGCACCAACCACCGCGCCCGCAACGCCTCCTCATCACCCGAACGCGGGCGCACCTGGCGGCCGTCCTCCACACCACGCAACAGGAACGACAGGACGACCATCAATAAAGCCCGAGGCAAGGACCGAGAAGGACACACCAGAAGACGCTCCCACTCGTCCGACGACGACAGGATCAGCCAGAGCGAAATGAACGACATCATCACCCAGGCGAACGGATTCGGCAAGCCCCACAGAGGTAGGAAACCACTTCTTCCACATACATTTGTGATCAGAGGGGAACTTAAAGGAAAAGTGGCTCAAGGCGAGAGCACCTGGTTTGAATACATATCAGCCATTCACAGGATGGCCAAAGACTCAACTGTGCCGGCAAGCTGGATCGACCCCGTGGCCGACCACGTCGAGCAACTAGTGGAAATGGCCGCAGAATGGGAATGGGTCACCTGCCTCGCCTGGTCCGAAAGGATCTTTAATATGATAGACGACGGCAGGTTACCTAGAGCCTGGAGAGACCCAACGGCTATTAAGGATGTCCAACGCGACGCATGCCTCACAGGGGTAAGGAGCATGAAACGAGGCACGAACGGGAGAAGGCACCAACGCTCCCCCCAACACAGGTCGGATGACGACTACCATCAAAAGTCAGACACCCCCGCCAGCTCGGGATACCAGCAGTACAGGCGGCCGGAGTTTAACTACGAGACGGACGGCCGCCCCTGCCACCGCTGGAACACCGGCCAGGACTGCGGCTTCACCACATCGCATGGGACAGGCGTGGAACGATTCGCCCACCTCTGCGCATGGTGCGCCAACAAATACAGATGAGCCAATCCGCACAAAGAGACCGATTGCAACAACAAAAAACGGCAACTCGAGAAGCGGTCACAAGGAGCCACAAATGAAAGCAACACTGACAAGCAGGATTTTTGCTGAACGGCCCAATACGGGCCGTAAAAAGGGACCAACAAATGCACGCCTGTGCACGAACCGACCCGAGGAACATAACAAAACAAACCCGAACAACGGAAGCCCCCAACGATGCGCCTGAACAAGACAGCGCCATTGACGCCAGATCCGACGCCACACCGAAACCCACCCCCCCCGAACCAACGGAAACACAAGACGGAGGCGCAACACACCACGCCGACAACAGAGACCCGGAGCCACAAGCACCAAAACCCACAGACACGGGCCACAACCAACACAGAACAACTACACTAGAAGCAGCCCACGACTAACACCCCATCAGCCCTCCAACAGAGCCAACGGGACCGGCCTCACGAGGCACCCCCCCTCACCAAACTGACACACGCCACAAACCGACGCCACGACCAGCCCGCCACTCCAAAAAGCACCTGACGAACATATCCGACGCACCACTCGACGACACAGAAGGGGCGCTCGCAGAAACGCCCACTACCCGGCATGACGACAGCCCACAACCCGAACCAGACAACCGAGCACACGACCAGAGACCAACCAACAATGAACAACCCCATGTCACAGAGCCGGCGACTACGGCCCCCCAACCACAAAACCCCCCACCGACCATGCCGGCCACCACAGCACAAGACACCGCGACAGCAACCACACGAATCACCATCCCACTACGCACTGGCGACCGACCTGTCACAAGACGACCCGGGCCGGAAAGAAACAGGGTAGCGCGGATACGCCCCGCCTAACCTACCCCACCCCGACACACCCATAGACACCGCACCGACCCGGACGACGCTGAGCAACCTGATGCACTACTCACAACTGACCACCGGGCACAGGCTGCAGAGGACGTCGAGCAGGTTCTCGCTGACCCAAGCTCTGAACCAGCCATGCCGTACGACCCACCGCACACCCCAATAACCTACCGCTCCACCATCTTCAAAATCTGGCCCACCACAGTACCACAGGCCTGGGAAGGTCACCCATACATGGATATTTACAATAAGGTGCGCGCCACGGGCCTCCCCAACCACGTAGCAGCCAGAATACCGGTCCCATCTGACCTAAAAATCCCAGCATGGAGGAACTACCTTAAGAAGTACCACGACAACCAGCTGGTCGACTTTTTAGAATTTGGATGGCCGGTGGACTATACGGCGGACGAACCACCAATACCAGCCACTGCAAACCACAACGAAGACGCCGAACACCTCCACTGGATTCGTGAGCACGTCCGGAAGGAGCTCGGGCACGGCGCCCTCCTCGGCCCATTCCCATCGACTCCTTTCACACCATGGGCCCAGACCAGCCCCATGATGACCCGCCCTAAAAAGAACACCGACGAGCAGCGGGTCATCGTGGACCTCAGCTACCCAAGGGGCACCAGTGTGAACGCGGGGATCAGGAAGGGCTACTTCCAAGGAAGGCCCACCACCTATACCCTCCCCGGGATAATGGACCTCGCGGACGAGGTCACAAGGCTCGGCCGGGCCTGCTATATCTGGTCCGCAGACCTCGCTCGAGCCTACAGGCAGCTACGGACATGCCCCCTCTCCGTCCCTCTCCTCGGCATCACGGTCGACGGAGGCCTCTACTTTGACATGGCACCGGCATTCGGGTGCAGGACCTCCGCACTGGCATGTGCCCGCACCACCAATGCCGTAACCTACTTACTCAGGAAGAGAGGGCACTTCGCCCTATGCTACCTCGACGATTTCGTCGGGGTAGCGGCCACAAGGAAGGCCGCCGACGCAGCATATGTCGACATGCTGAAAATCATGGCGGCACTGGGCCGGCCCTCTCACCCACCAAATGCACTCCACCCACCCACCGGATCCACTGGCTCGGGTATGAGATATGCACCGAGCAGATGACAGTATGCATCCCGGACGATAAACTCGCGGATGTGATCAAGGAGTGCAACGACGTGGCGGCCTGCCAAAAGATAACAAGAGCGACACTGCAGCGAGTCGTCGGGCGACTGCAGCACATCGCCAGGTGCGTCACCCCAGCTCGAAGGTTCATGAACCGGATACTAGCCACCCTCCGAGAGACCCCTCGCACCGGCAGACACCCAGTCACCACAGAGCTCAAACGCGACCTGGCATGGTTCGCCGACTACGCCAGGACCACCAACGGCGTGGTGCTCCTGAAAGACCCTCCTAAAACACCCTGGGTCATCGAGTGCGACTCCTCCCTCCAGGCCGGAGGGGCGCACTCCCAGGAGGCGTACTACTCGGAGGCATACCCTGAGGACTTCAAAGCGAGCGGGCACCATATAAACAGGCTGGAGGCCATCAACCTGGTTGTCGCCCTCCACGCCCTTGCCCCGCTCAAGCCACAAGACTTTGTCATAGTAATTAACACTGACAACCAGACCTCACAATCAGTACTCGCGTCTGGAGCCGGAAGGGACTCGGTGCTCTGCGCCTGCGCCAGGGAACTCTGGAGGTTCGCCGCTCTGCACTCAACCGAGATCCAGATCCTCCATAAGCCAGGAAAAGACCTAGTGCTCGCCGACGCCCTGAGCAGGACCCCCTTCGACCCCGCCGCCCAAGAGAAGGCAGACACAATATGCTCCCGACTGGACTTAAAGCGGGTCAGAGTCAACCACATTAACACTGTTATCCCAAATGCCATCTAGACTGGGGATAGTAATATCTGCTTTCTATCCCCAGCCTCCTGCAACGACGACCGGGACCGGATTGCCGCACTATTCAACGCAGGACTGGCGACGGGGACCTGGCGCAACAAGAACCGGCAGGTCTCGCGATACCTCCAACATTCACGCGAACGCCACTACGACCCTCGCAGGCCCTCACAGTACGACCTAATGGGCCTCCTCGCGGCCCGTGATCGTGGCCTGAGGTCCCCGTCGGCAGTCCTCAACTACTTCAGCGGGGCCCGGACATGGGTCAGCCTCGTTGGAGGAGCAACAGCAGCATTCGACACGTACGCGGTCTCGGTCGTCAAGCGTGGGGTAGTCAGGTCCTCCAACCACCGGCCGGTCCAGGCCCCACCAATTACACCAGAGCTCCTCCACCACATCCTCAGGCGTTTCCGGGCGGCGGGCCCTGGGGCCAGGGTCATGACCGCAGCTCTACTAATAGCCTACGCCACACTCCTCAGACAAGGGAACCTCCTCGTCACCGGGCGGAAGGGCGACCCGGGCCACACCATCAAGGCCCTGGATGTCCATGATGCAGGGACCCACCTCGTCCTCCACATCCGCTCAACAAAGACCACCAGGTCCCCGGCGGACGCCTTCTACATCAACGTCCAGCCGGGGCCCCAACCCTCCCTCTGCCCGGTGAGAGCCTGGCGAGCCTACAAGACGATCTACCCACCACCTCCGGACGCGCCAGCCTTCCTACTCCTCAACGGATCCCCACTGGCCGCAACCACCTTGTTGGCTGCCCTCAGAGGTGCCATGCGCGCCGCACGCCTCCCCGACCCCTACTCTTACACGCTACACAGCCTCCGAAGGGGAGGGGCCCAGGCACGCGCGAAGGCCGGGGCCTCATTGGAAGAGGTACGGAACCTCTGAAACTGGCGCTCATCCGCCATCTATACCTACGTCCCCAAGTCCGCCTTCTCCTCAACAACTCAGGCCCTCACATTATCTGGTTGAGGGCCTGAGTCGAACATTCAAACTGTCATACCGAACTGCTTACTGTACTTACTTATACATTGTTGTTGTCATTAAAAATCCATAACATGGGCTCCTTGTTCGCGTGGCTAATTGTTCATGATGGCTCGCCAACATGGATAATTTGCGCGCGAACGAGGAGCCCTACCCTGCCGCCACCTGGGGTCTTTCCCCTGCATTCCCCTGCCGGCTTCACTCAGAACCAAGCCCGCGAGACTGTGACGTCACGACCTCGGACCCCGAGATTATGACGTCACAACACATATATATAAGAGCAGCTCACCTCCCTCTCACTCACTACCAACCGGGCAGTCAGACGAGCACCTCAGCCGACCTATACTCAGCCGCCCACCCAACCCTACAAACGAACATTCACACGCAGAGGGTTGAGGGCCTGAGTCGAACATTCAAACTGTCATACCGAACTGCTTACTGTACTTACTTATACATTGTTGTTGTCAGTAAAAATCCATAACATGGGCTCCTTGTTCGCGTGGTTAATTATGAATGTACAATGTATGTGGACACTATGATTATTGTTTTTTTATGTATATACAGTTTAACCCCATTAAACCAACCTCGGTTAAATCAAATGATCGGTTAATCCAAACTTTTTTCGGCGACCTGGCAAAATACTACCATTTATCATATAAAAAAGTCTCAGATGACCTTAAAACCACATGAAAGTTTGGTTTAACTGTACCGGAAGTGGCCAGGGGCCGACAATTTTGTTTGGATTAACCAACTTTGGTTTAACCAACTTTTTTATATGATAAATGGTAGCATTTTGCCGGGCCGCCGAAAAAAGTTTGGATTAACTGATCGTTTGGTTTAACCGAGCTTGGTTTAACGGGGTTGTACTGTATATGGGTTTACTCGTTGTGATAGCCACACGTACGTTGAGACGGCATAAATATTGTTATATATGTGTGGGGGAACTAACATACGGGGCTTTCATTCCGCTGTTTCTGGGAATGCAGAGGAGGCAGCAGTTATGAGTCCCTGATTAAATGCTCAATGATAACTTAATGCAGTGCCAGTATAAATCAAATAAGGCTACAGGTGCATGGCCTTCAGCAGTTACTGGAGCCAGATCACAAGCTGCCTTTATTTTGAAGGTCAACATCCATGCATATGCACTGTGTGCTGACTTCGCCAAATGACCTTGGGTTAAAATTGGAAACTGGGATCCGATTTACTTCCAGGTTTATAACCACAAATAGACAGTTATAAATCATGTGTTTGTATGGCATCCCATGAAACTGTCGACGAATTGTTCATAAAATAGTCAGCACCGTGAAGGTGAGAGATCCAGGTGATCTGTGCTTGAAAGCAGTGTTGAATCATTCCTCCAGAATAAGAGAGTTCTAACCAGTGGATTGTAGTGGTAAACATTTTGATTGGTAATAAATATCCTGATCTAAACCCCCATTATCGTCCACTGCTGACATCCGGTTATTTACGCATGCAATGCAGTAGCTTGGGTGAGTTGGGAATGGCATGTGAAGGTGGGAGATGGGGATGGATGATGAGTGGTGGTTGGTGGAGGTGAGAGGATGGAGGTGGGAGGGTGGAGGTGGTTGGTGGAGGTGAGAGGGTGGAGGTGGGACGTGGGAGGTGGGAGGTAGGAGGTGGGAGGTGGGAGGTGGGAGGTGAAATTGCCCATTGTGAGATCATGCTTCCAACCGCAAAGGTGTGGAAGTATTTTGTTGGGGGGGGGGGGGGCAGGGGGGATGGGGTGTGTTTGGAGGTAGATGGAGTTGCTGTTTGATTATTGTCCATCCTGGAGTGGGGGTTGTTTGCTTACTTGCGTTTTTACATCCTCATAACATCTAAGGTCATGTCAGCATGAGCACCGACTTTCGATAGTACACATTCATGTTGACGGTATAGTGTTGTCCCACTGTAAGACCAGGTCACCGGCATCATAACCCGATATCCCACTCAGTCACATTCTCCTGAAACTGAGCAAACCAGCCTTGTTAATACCACCCACTAGGCTAGATAGCAACGAGTATCAATTTTGTAAGTCTTTGGTTGGACTCGATCGGGATTCAAACCCACGACCTCCTACACAAGAAGCCAGTCAGCCAGCGCTCTGGTGATTGGATCACCATGTCCGGTAGGATGTAGGGAGGTGGCTTGTGTCACTGACTGCCTACTATTGAGTCATTCAAGGCACAAGGGGGTGTACTTACCTGTACGTCACATCATTGTCTATGATGACTACAGATGACCAGTTGGCTATTTTCAGTTCATTGTACCACTCAGTACTTGGATTCAGGTAGTCATAGTTGAGTGAAATGTCATGCGCATATCCCGGGTCCTTCATGAAGGCATACGGGCAAAATGTGCTGTACCTGAAACGGGGTAAAGGACAAGTATTTACTAGTGTAGTGGTCTGCACTGACCTCTCAGGCAAGTAACCACATAGACAGGTAGGCGTGGGTAGTGTGTTGATATCAGGGAGCCTAGGTGGTGTAATGGTTAGCACACTGGCCCGGAATACAAAGAGATGTGGGTTCGAGTCCCGCTCTAGGTACAGTATTTCCCATTTTCATCACCCCATGACACTGGTGCCATGACCAGGATCCTGTATAAGCTTTGCGCTGTATGGTTGTTGAACCTACCCTGTGTATGTATGTGTTAGTGCATTGCCTGTATGTATGTAATTGTAAGCATTAAAAGACTTACAATTCCAGGGGGACGAGTGTAGTGGTCTGCACTGACTTCTCAGGCAAGTAACCACATAGACAGGTAGGCGTGGGTAGTGTGTTGATATCAGGGAGCCTAGGTGGTGTAATGGTTAGCACACTGGCCCGGAATGCAAAGAGATGTGGGTTCGAGTCCCGCTCTAGGCGCAATATTTCCCATTTTCGTCACCCCCACGACACTAGCACTGCGTGTGGTTGACCCCCCCACCCACCCCCACACACACCTATAGAGTTGATGTGGGATCTGGCGAGTCAGGGGGCGGGTCAACCACACGCAGTAGAGGTCAGCCCAGTTGGGGTCTGACCGGTGGCTACCCGTGCCGCCACCTAGCACAGTGTAGTGGTGCTGCGCTGGTGTACGGCGTAGTCTCCGCTGCTACTGCGTGGTAGTAGAGCTCATGTTCAGACTACTACACTACTATGGAGAATAATTTACATTATACAGTATAACCTCATTAAACCAAACTTAAATGGACCTTCGCAATTTGATTGGTTTAACCGAGCTTTGGCTTCGACTTTGACTTGGCTTTGGCAAAAGCAGGTGCATTATGAATGTAATATACAATGCATGTGGACACTTTAATTATTGTTTTTTATGTATATGCAGTATAACCCCGTTAAACCAAGCTCGGTTAAACCAAATGATCGGTTAATCCAAACTTTTTTTGCCGGCCTGGCAAAATACTACTATATATCATATAAAAAAGTTGGTGGGGTCTCAGATGACCTTATAACCACATGAAAGATTGGTTTAACCATACCAGAAGTGGCCGGGGGTCCTACATTTTTGTTTGGATTAACCGATAATTTGGATTAACCGACTTTGGTTTAACCAACTTTTTTATATGATGAATGGTAGTATTTTGCTGGGCCGCCGAAAAAAGTTAGGATTAACCGATTGTCTGGTTTAATTGAGCTTGGTTTAACAAGGTTATACTGTATTGTTTTAAATAATTTGCCTAAGAGGGAAGACAACGCAGTGGTTCACAGCTGTCGGTCGAGATCTAAAAAACAATATCATGTAATAGGAGAGCCAAGTAAATAGAGTTGTTTTATTTGATTTTAAAAGACAGAGTTCTAAAAGATGTGATATTTTATTGTACTTACTTTGGATATACCCATTTCTCCACTGCTATCGCTGAACCGAATATTAACCCCATGCTGTCCACATTGTTTCGAACGACGTCAAATAAGAACTGTTCATTCACGCTCCCCAGTTTGTTGTCGCTCTGAAAATAACAGACCGACAATGATTACTATGAACCAATAATAAAGAAAATAGTATTTATTTGATGACCAATCGGTTCCTTGAAAAAAGTTTGAATACTTCACTTTGATGGAAATGAAATATGTATGTATATATATATATATATATATATATATATATATATATATATATATATATGTATATATATATGTATGTATGTATATATATATATATATATATATATATATATATATATACAAATGTGTGCGTGTGTGTAAATATATATGATTAGCGTGAAGGCACTTATAGAGGTGCATTAGTGTGTCAAAGAAAAAAACGTTACATAATAGAAGAAAGCCTGCATTTTTTTCTAGAAGAGAAACCGTGCATAAGAAGCTTACTTGATCTGCATGATTATACATAATGTTACACAATGCTTTGATGACAGGTGTTGTTGGGTGTGGGTTTTTTTTTTGGGGGGGGGGAGAAGGGGTGCTTAATTCCTGGTACACACCTACCGTTTGTGCGCACCCACCTACCATATACGATCTAAAACTGCCCGTTTCGCACACAAAAATCGCATAAAACCTCAGTTTTAGGGCTAAAACCGGCCGATTACGATTGCGATTCGCGATTCGAAAAACGAATCGGCCCGTTTTCAGTTTTAAGCGGGTCGGGTCGAGTCGCACAGTTTTAGTGCGCGAATCCTATACGGTAGGTGTGTACTGGACATTAGTTGAATTGCTCCAGGCATTGAAAAACCCCTCCTGACATGCGCAGTACCTTTATGACGAGCTTTGTAAGGAGGTTGGCCGTGCGCACTGCCACGTCAGCATACCTAGCCCACTGCGCATGATCAAACTCTACCGGAAGTGTTTCTTCGGTACCACCGGTGCAATCTGAGTTGCGCACGCGCTCCACATACTCCAATGCCAAGCGCCCCTTCTTGGTTAGTTCATCTTCAGCTGAAATTTGAACCTGCCATGATTTAGTATTATTCTAGTACTAGTAGACACCGTGAATACGGCCTATGCTGCCGACACGGGGTAAAACAACCACCAATCAATCAATCAATCAAGTAGACATCACTTTTGGTTGGTGAGCAATCAGAAGTATAACTGTATCAGTTTGGATGTAATCCCCTCCAAAAGACTTTCCCAGTTGGTATTATATAACAGGCCTGCATACAATTCTAGGTGTTATGCATGTATATATATAAATATATATATATATAAGTATATATATATATATTTCTTTTTTAGTGACAAGTTTTTTATTCTTCCCATAATTTATAAGCTCCCGTGAGGGTGCTTATTTACAACGCTGGACAGCTGTGATACTGCATTGGTCTGGTCCCGCACTCAGGAGTGTTTACCTGATCTTTCTTGGGTCAACCTTTTGCGGTTTTGGATGTTAGTAGTTTCTATATTATTTTCTTTTAATTTTTAAAGTTTTTTCCTAACCTCTATATGATAACTTAGCCTACTATGTATCTCTACCCAGATGACATACAGGCCTGCGGGGGAGGACTGCGCCCTATGGTGATAGTCATTTTGATTTCCTTAGTACTTAGGAGGGCTAGTTTCGGTATTTGTAATATCTACCATCTTTTCTGGCCTGTCTTTTGCTTTTTGTGCCAGAATACAGCAAGCAGTGACTGTGCCCATGGTCAGGTGACATATTGTTCCTTCAGTAGGTGGTTGTACATTACCTTGTTTTCTTTAAGAACCTTTTATAGTGGTACAGGCATTTGATTGCCGGTTGTTGTGTGGGTTGATTATTCCAGGCATGTGCCGCCATGGCCACTACACTTCTCTCATAAATCTTTGTTACTTATTGCCGTCAGTAGCACTGGGGCCGCCATTTGCCTGGTGTCCCTACAGGGGGTTGCTGTGTAGCCTAGTTTTGTGGTGTAATGGTGTGCTAGTATTTTGAGGTGCGTTCCCTTTCTACTCATTAGTAGTGTTGCATTGCATTTTTTGTGTAATTCTATTGTGGGATATCTTTTGTGCGCCTGAAGGCATACTTTGAGGGCTCTATTTTGTAGCACCTGTAGTTTGTTTAACAGTTTTGTATTTCCTCCCATGTATAGTACATCGCCATAGTCAAAGTAGGGGAGGATCATGCCTTTATATATTTTAATTGCCATGTTTTCAGTCATGTAGTATCTCAGTTTAGCCAGTAGCCATATTTTATGGTTTACCTTTTTGATAGTATTTGTTATGCAGAGGTCATAATTTAGGTGTCTATCTAGATCTACTCCCAGATATCGGTAGTTGTCTACTTGTTCCAGTGGATAGTGTATTATATATGGATAGTGATAAGACCCTTGTCACCTGTAATAATCAGGGAGTGGTGATTGGATCGTCCCCCTTGCAGGTGAGATGGCAAGGAGTGGGGGTGGCGGTCCAATGGCTCTTCCAATGGGCGGACTGTGTCCCACTGCTTGTCGGCCCCTAAATCGAATGTCATTTCAGGACCCCACATATCAGACTGTCGGAACCACACTTGAAAAAGCAGATAAATGTATTATGTTGACCATTATAATATCATTTACTATATTTCGGAATAACTTTTATGATTAGTGACAAATATTGGAGATATTTCAAATGAAAGCATGCAAAATAATGTATGTTTACACACTAATCAGTTGTAGCCAAATACGACACATCATTCTATTGTAATAACCTGCAGTGACGTCTCAGGCAAGAAGCCACATAGACAGGTTGGCTTCATTGAGGTGATTGCCTCAGGGAGATAATATACATGCTTAGGATGCTAGTCCTGGAATGGCAGGAAGTGTTCGTTTGAAATAAGCTCTAAAGTCTAAGCTCAATGTTTCCGATGTGCATCACTCCCACGACAATATGTTCACTAGGTCACATCACTACGTGTCCAAACCAACGAGTTCTGATATCCCATAGGGGGGAAAACCCCAGAAAAAAAACGAGGAATGAGTGCATCAGCAAATATGTCTGAGATGTACGTTAAGACCTAGAGAAAGGTTTTGATTTTGCTCATCGAATTATGCAACCTTAGCAAATATTTCTGGAAGTTTAAAGATCTGATTACGTCATTTTACCATGTATTCCTAACACTCCAATGGGGTATTTGAGCTCGAATACAATAGGCTGGGATTTGTTTGCTCAGCATCATTAGACTGAGTAGCCCATGGCTATTATTGGCATATATGTGATGTCACAGTAGGAAGGGAAGTGTAGACTTATGTAGATTATAAGTCATACTCAAAAGGCTTCACATTTACTTTCGGCAATAGTATTGCTTGCACTATTTTCCAATTTGTTATATGTCCTATCCTATTGTAATATGTTGGGAATTGGCCGTCTGAACCCCAAACACTACTAGTTTCCAGAGGTGTGTTCTGACAGTTCCCACCTGTCATTACTCTCCAAAACTCATATAGAATAAAGGAAGACAAGTCACACAAGATTGACAGTGAAGAGGTTGTGCTTTATTGGCATCAACCCCTGTTCACCTACTGGTGACCTATCACCCTCACTCCTTACCAACTGCTACCACAGATCCGCATGACTCTTGCTTGTGTATATCAGAATCAGTGAATACAGCCCATTGAACCAATGGTTGTTGCACATGGCTCAGTGTCTTTGGAATATAATTTGCTCGTTTGAGTATAGAAAGTGGAGTGTGTCCCCTTGTGGGGTCTGTGGGTCAGGTATAAGGAATGCAGGTGACTGGGCTCACACAGCCAGCCAATCAAACAACCCCTACAGCCTGCGTGGGTGACGCCCTAATAGGGGGCAGCTGTCACTCAACCCCAGCTGCAGGTGGTGTCCATAATGTATGCAGGATGGCTGGGTGTGCTTGTCCATTGGTCATGTGGTAACAGGTAGTTGCAGACAGTTACAAAGAACATATATCAATGCTTCTCTCCCTCAATGCACTCTTTCTGGTGCATGAAGGGAACATTTCAATAATTATCTCTTAAGTATGAACATCACATCACAATCTCAGTCGCTATGTGTTATCACATTTCCATATAGGCGCTTATGTCACAAAGCGAGTGGGGCACCCATTGCTTCTCTGTTACATAATCCTGGTCCCCACTCCGTCGCCCGAGAATAATAATGTTCTTTGCCAATATATAAATCTGAACTGAAAATCCGTATATGTTTAGCCTATATCACAGAGAACAGTCATTAGGGCTGGTTTAGCCTTCATTACATACAGTTTATTTTGTTGCTTTAAAAAAGTATTTGACGGAGCTTGCTGCTGGTGCTAGTATGGTAGACAATTAATACAACGTCTTACCTTGCTGGTGAGTAATCGGGAAATTCATCATTAACACGAAAATGGCGCCTCCAGCGATGACATATGCCATGTCGGGACTTCTCAGAAACCGTTGTCACGCGACCTTCAATGATGATGATGAGGAGGAGGAGGAAGTGACAGAGGAGGAGGGAAGAATTGAATGAAATGAAAAGGAAATTGACGGAGAAACATACAAATTTCCAATATTTTTCTAGAATTTAGTATAACTATTACTATTACTATCAGATATATATGTCTCATCATGGGTTATATCTGGTCAAAAGTTCTAATGATGAAGTATCTGTGCATGATAGATCAAAGATGATAGATGATAGATCAAAGTGTCTATATTCAGGAATGCGATCTGTGTAAAGGTCGGAAGCGGAAGCTGCATGCGCAACGTGGCAGCCACATGCATAACGTTACAGCCACATGCACAACACGGCAGTCGCATGCGTAACGTGGCAGCCACATGCATAATGCGGCAGCCACATGCATGATGCGACAGCTGCATGCGTAATGTGGCAGTCGCATGTGTAATGCCACAGCTGCATGCGTAACGCGGCAGTCGCATGTGTACATGGCAGCCACATGCATAACGCGGCAGCCACATGCGTAACACGGCAGCCACATGCTTAACGTGGCAGCCGCATGCATAACGCGGTAGCCGCATGCGTAATACGGCATGTGGAGGGAAGGGAAGGACAAAATGATCATAGACTAGAGAATGCTTCTAGAATCAGGTATTTTGCTACACGTAAAATTTCATCATACGGTAAAGCTAGGATTCCATATATGTAATATGTGGTCTGCAGTATGCGGTATATGAATGTGGCATAACATCGAAAACATGTAAATACAATAGCTTTGGTTCCATATGTCCGACTGCGAATGTGATTTGCATAGACGGCGAACTGGATCACTCCATGTAGCGATTAGTGTGAATGCAAACAAAGTGTGCTGTTTCCAATACAAACAGCGAAAAGTCATCACATACTCCATATGCATATTGCACATATGGAATACTAGTTTTTTGCAGTATGCGGAAGTAGGAGGAAATAGCCATGACGATTCCGCGTTTGTATGTATGGGAATCCTTCCCCTAGCTCATACTCCTTTCTAACAAGTGACGTGTGATGCCGTGTGAAGCTTACGATACAATCAGACGGTACATTCCTAAACTCCTCAAATCTCAAAGCAGTCGGCCGCAGCACCCGCAGTAGAGACATAAAGTAGTAGATGCATTCAGTCATAAGCATTCCCACAGACTAACCTCCCAGCCTCCAAACACACCCCCTACTCTCTCCTACCAGGGGCGGATCACGTGCGGATCAAATATAATGCATGCCCTGAGACCCCCCCCCCCCCACACACACACACCACCACCAGCACACCCTCCACCAATTTGATGACATTTTATCACCGACAGTTTTCAGCACACAAAAGAAGCACACACACAAAACAACACTGCAACTTACATTATCTTTGTTGAACAAATCACATTTAGTCAGTTATGAGTGCAAATCCATTCGGGATCGGCACTTCAGGAAAAAATGAAGATGTTTCAAAGCCAGGATCCGCTCCTATACTTAATATTCGTAGTGATGAATATCCGATCCCGTTATACCCTTTTCAAACAGTAAGATTTGTACCGTCTTAGATATATAGGATCATTCTCTAATATGTTGAGCCTGGATGTGTTAAAAGATGTATTTAAAATAATTAGTAGAACTAATACTGTGAAGACTGGTACCTACCTTGCTAGGAATGATATGAGTTCCGATGAAACAAGCAGGACATTGTTGCGTTATGTTGAGCAAATTGTCTAAACCTGATGTATTGTCTGAAGTGTCGATATATATATATATATATATATATATATATATATATATATATCTTACCTCGGTATACAGCCTAAGGCTAGCCTCAGGCTAGGGAGAAGGAAGCACATCCGGGTCCAGCAATTAGCATAAGAATCTTGCGGTACATGTACGTACGCGAGTTGTTCAGCGATACTTTTCTACAAATTTCTCCACAAATACCCTGAATTTGCGGATGCCCTAGCCCACGTCTATCCGAGGCTTATACCTCGGGAAAACAACAGTTATCCATCATCTATACCCAGGTAAGACTCGTATAACTATACTATATATATATATATATATTCCTTGGTGTGAATGAACATAGGAGCGCGTCGGTTAGGGACGAGGGTGGGTGGCGGCGCCACCGGTCGGAGCGTGGTCAGGATCGACAGAGCAGCAAATACATATATATATATAATCAATAATCAATAATAAATTGAATTTCCTCCCGCGCCTTTTTTACTCGCATAATACTTATGCTTCACATATATATTATTTACATATATATAAATATATTAAACCATATATATATCGAACCATACTGTGTACCTATATACATACATGTAGATAGGCACACAATGTAGACCATATTGTGGACCCATATATATGTACGTATATATACGTATATATAATTATATATGTGAAGCATAAACAGTGTGCGAGTATAAAGACGAGGAAGGGATTATTGTATTATATTATTTGTTATATTATATTATTATTATATTATTATTATATTATTAGCCAATAGGCACTCTTCATGTATTTGCTCCGTACTCATACGGAGACTGGTGGTGCCACCACCAGCCCCGACCTTAAAGTTGCATAGTCCGATGGTTTTGAATTCCTACCACTTTTCTGAGATAAATATATTCAATTGATTGGCATAGCCTACCTTACTTTGGTTTGAAGTAACTTTTATTTTAAATGGCTAAGTTTTGAGATATTTGAAGTGCAAATATGTTAAATTAATTTTGGCAAGCTTGCCAAAACTCTGACACCATAGACTTCAGCAGTAACAGGTTCTATTAAATTGCCTCTGTATTCTCTTTTATGTGGCAACACATGTTTAATAAATGCGTCATTATCTAAGTTAGATATGTAGAATGAATTTGAGATAATTGCTTTGGTTTTGAAAATTTGATGCTTCATCGGACTATGCAGCTTTAACTTCCGGCGTTACCACGATCACTTGCGCCCGGAATATATGTACGCAGTATGGTACTGAGAGATGGGCTAACATATATTATATAACTAAGGCCTGTGAACTTGCCACTCCATTGGTGGTTTTCTATCTAAGTCTAGTTCCGCCTACAGCACGGACTGCGATGGCCGATACGGTTGAGCACAGGCTTCCCTTGCAGAAGGTTGGAAGTTCGACACCCCGGCCGAGTCAAACTAACGACTTACAAAATTGCTACCTACCGTGGCGCTCGGGTTTATTAGGATAGGAGAAGTACTGGTTGTCTGAGTATCAGGATAATGAGACTGAGTGGGAAATCGGGTCATAGTGCCAGCAGCCTGGTATCCCAGTGGGGAAGCACTATAAATTCTCCATGAGGGTGAACTGTCACAAGTCTGTACCTATCCTGGTATGACCATATATGTTGCTAGGATGTAAAACCCCAACAAACAAACAGTTCCTCCTATTATACTAAGCATCCGAGCTACACATTGCAGCGGTGATTGTGATAGCTTTTAATATATATTTACATATAATATTTATTCATGAAAGGATCTGAACAGCTTTGGTTTCTAGAATCAAAATTATAATATTCAACTTTCACAGAGTTGCATTATGACATCGAACAAACCGACAGTAGATCTACAACATTGGAATATTTTACATTCTGCCATATTTTCGTGCCTGTGACTTCCGGTTCCGGTTTCACCATGATGCCCGCGCAGCCTGCTCCACACACACACACGAATACCCACACACAAAGCTCAATCCTAAATAGCTTTGAAATTTAACCAATTTCGAATAAGGAGAGAATTGATAGGGTTCGCAGGTGCGTGCCTGCATATAGGACGTGACATATATGGTATCTGTACTCGCCTCACCATCACCAGTGTGATTGCAACACGGTTGGTTGGTTGTTGGAGTTTTACGTCCTAACAACATCTAAGGTCATATCACGATGGGTGCCAACATGTGACAGTGCACACTCCTGGCGACTTTTATAGTGCTGCCCCATTGGGAGACCAGGCCACCAGTACCATGCCCTGATATCCCATGCAGTCACATTAACCGGATACTGAGCCAACAGTCCTTGAACTATTCAAATAATGCCGAGCGCCTGGCTAGGAAGCGACAATCATAAATCTTTAAGTCATTGGACTTGAGTTTGAATCCCGACTGAGTCAAACCAATCACTAACAAAATTGATACTTGCCGCTACCTATCCTGGTGTTCATTATTAATATCATAGCACAAGGACTGGTCTGTTCAGCATCAGGACAATTCGACTGAGCCCTAGTCTCTCAGTGGGGCAGCACTATAAAGTCACCATGAGTGTGCACTGCTCAAACAAACAAGCAAAACAAAAACCAAAGATATGTTAACCGTTACACTACCTGGGATCTCTGATGCAAATGAATCATATTTGTCGCTACTTTTGATAGCGTTTGGCATTGATGGGGCATGGATTGATTGGTTTCCTGTCAGCATTATGTTAATGGTTGGATCAATACAACACATTGTGCCACATAGACAATAGCCATAAAAATGTACCCTTCTAGGGAGCAACGGAATGAGGAAGGCCAATTGCCCGTAATTGAATTTTCCCCTGCTTAATAAATGAATGTAAAATAAAAACTAACAACAAATACTCCACACGTCTGGTGCTATGACCAGGATACTGCACACATAGAACACTCTGTGGTTTGTAAACCCGCCTTTTGTATGAAATGTATGTGCACTACCTGAATATGACGGGATGGCCGAATGAGTTGAGCGTCCATCTCCCGTGTTGGCAGATCATGGGATCGTGGGCTCAAACTCTGGTCGAGTCAAACCAATGACTTAAAAATTGATACGTGTTGCCTCCTAGCCAGGTGCTCTGTATTATTAGGATAGGGCAAGGAGCAGTGGAATGAGGAAGACCAATCGTCCGTGATTGAAATTTCCCATGCTTAAACAACTAATGTAAGAAATAAATATATATAAATGCATCACAACCATGACACTAATGTAGTCAGTTGCACCCATCACTCCATGTGAAGTGCCACATAAACAGGTAGGCATTAGTAGGTTGATGGTAGCAGGCAGCCTAGATAGCCTAATAGTTATGATACTCGCAATTGTGGGTTTTAATGCAGCTCTAAGCATGATATTCCCATTTGTTTGCAATACTTCCGATGACTGTTGTCATTGTAGGGGGGGGGGGTGACATAGGCTGCAGTCACTCCCGTAAGTAAAGAGCTACACGGACGTATAGCTGTAGCTGTGTTGTGTGTATCACAAGGCAGTAGCCAGGATTGAGTTGGGTGTTTTCAAGATAAAAGGTAAATGGCTATTCTCCAGGGTACATGTGCAAATTAAGATCCCCACTATATTTGTAATGCCTCATTTTAACCTGCTATCGTCTATATTGTTCATTCCATCTCATCATCTCATCCATAAATAGTTCATATGCACAATAATTGTTAAGGCTGGAAGACCAGCGCCTCGGTGCTGAAAAAAAGATGTTATTCAACTGGAATAAAAATTTGAAAAAAAAAAGAAGAACAAAAAAGAAGAAGCTGTCAGCAAAGAAAGTCATGTTGGCGCAACCGTGTGAGCGCCAGCAGCACGTAGAAAGCTAGGGTCTTTGGAGGAATCTCCCCCCCCCCCCCCCCCCCAAAAAAAAGAAAACACAACAAAAACACACGACTGTTGCCTTTATTGCATCAAAATGGTGTATTTTTGGTGATATTTGGATTCATATTCCACTCATTCTATTTCTGCATTTTCAAAAGTACTTTAGTGGGGGGGGGGGGGGGGGGGAGGGAAACCCTCCTAAATACGCCACTGTGTCAGATAAGATGTGGGCTCCAGGAATGGTGTGGTTTCTATGATGTCAATAGCCTCTTTGTTGATTCTCAACTATCTTTCTCTACATCTGTTGGATACACATTATTTCTTCTCATGCAATATGTACCTCCCTTCAAAAGGTCTGCCATTTCACCCAAGTATCACGTTGCTATACTTGAGGGAAATTGCACCCATTCATTTCAAGCGTTTATTTCACTTTTTGCACACCTGAAATCAATTTGTTCAATCCACAACTGAAGTGCTTTTAGATGTAAAATCATGAGGTCTAGATAAGAACTCATTCTGCCTTTTGTAAATGCTTCCCATTGTTATTGTACTGTCATTATCGGTGGCTGTAAATATTTTATCCGGCGTGTCAGGCATTACTGTATTAGTGGTAGTTACCCTGAAGTTGAGTTGAAAGTTGCTCTCAGTACATGATTGACTGGAGATGGGACAATAGTAATTAAACTATTTGAAATTTTACCAAATAATATTATGCACAAGCTATGCATTACGCTATTGTCGTGGGGGTGATGTAAATGGGAAATATTGCGCCTAGAGCAGGATTCAGACCTACATTTCTTGCCATTCCGGGGCTAGCATGTTAACAGTTATACCATCTGGGCTCCCTGATGCAATCACCTTATCTATACAGACATGTGCATGTGGCTCCTCGCCTAAGAGGTCAGCGCAGACTATTACAATATGATGGTGCAGGCGTTGGTTGGGGTTGGGGTTGCAAATATAGGGGACACCATACCTAGAGCGGGACTCAAACTCAATGGGGGCGAGAATCCTAATCATGTGTATGTAGTGAATGCTAAATATTAGGCTATATATCCATAAACTGTTCCCTTATGGTGTGTTCCCTTGTTCTGTGTTCGCTTGTGACACTGTGATGCGCCACACAGACAATGAACATGTTGATTCTCTATGTTCCCGGTCATTACATCACATGTGCCGTGCACAAGGCCATACAGTCCCTGGGTCCAACGTATGGGAATGGCCATTAAGCAAAACACAGGCTCATTGTCCATGTAGCTTGTCACAAGGTCACAAGCAAACATGGAACAAGAAACATGCCACAATGGAACAGTCTATGGATGCACGGCCTTAGACTACCCAGGTTCCCTGATGCAACCAATCAAACTATGTTTATCTGTGCATGCATCCCTTTGCCTATTAGTATTACACTCATCCTGGCTGTCAAATGGTTTACATCCACGAGTTATTTACAAAGGTATCCAGGTAATGTACTTACCTGTATAACATACACTGTGTGGTTTACCACAGAATGCTGTCTTTCATTAATTTATCCACTTTTGTATTGGGGCACATAGAAGTAAATTGGCATTTCCAGGGTTTTTCTAGGATCAGCTAGGCAACAAATCTAATTTTTTAATCAAGATGAAACGAGTGTGGAATCGGTCAATAGCATAATCTCCTAGTGTGGCCGCACTAAAATGTCGCTAGGAGAGTGCACTGTTGCAAGTCGGTGCCCATCTTGATATGACCTAAGATGTTGCTTGGACGTAAATCAGCAACAAACAAAGAAAACAGCATAAGGAGTCAAAGTACAATCTAAGCATTCACAAATGTGTACACATCCCTTGTGTTTATCCCGTTAGCTGCTGGTATATTGAGTCAGTAGCCTGATCTCCCACTGGGGCGGTACTATAACCTCACCATAAGTGCGCACTGTCACAAGTCCGTACCCATCCTGATATGACCATAGATGTTGCTAGGATATATAACCCCAACAAACAAGCAAACAAATTTACACAAAGGCAATGCGACACCTACCGGGAATAAGTCGTTTACCCAGAGAATACTTCAGTGTGGCATCAATACAGGTAAATTCGGATGGACTGACAGTCGTATGTGTGTGGGTGTTTATCAGGTGATGATGTTCCTCACAAGTTTTAGCGCACACAATCACATCAAAGACACAAAATATATACAACAAAGCACTCACCAGCGCCATAGAATAGATTATGTCAATACCAATTCCAATGCTCGCGGTACGCCTGGAACTTATTCAAATATACATTGCCAACGATATGATATGTGGTGGTTTCTCTTGTTAGAAGAATAGAAATTAAGGAGTATTGCTATATATAAGAGACTTTTATGATAATTGTGCCGTGTGTTGCCTCGTCGGACAGGTATCTAGGACAAAGGGTGTGTGTGTGTGGGGGGGGGGGGGGGGGGGGGGGTTGAGTGAAGACATGTGATTGGCGAGTAAACGTTAAAGTATATACTTGGAGGTTCTTTGACAGTGTAACTTTGAGATCAGTTGGGATCAAACAGTCTGCAATATGTGAAGATATTTATTTGATATAAAATCCGCTTTGTTGCATTTGTTGACAATCAATTAGATAAAGCACGACTGAAGTACGTTGCTGGGTGAATTGTTTGAGAACCCATTTACAAACAAATCTGCCGAGTGTAGGGCCTATTATACTGACTGTTTCACAAGCAACTAGCTAGCGAGGAACCTGACGGGGTGCGCTTCTGCGGAACAATGTTCACATCTAGTGTGGAAGCCCGCGGGTTCGATCCCTGGCTGAGTCAAACTAAAGATAGTGCATAGAGCAAAGGTTGACCCTTGTGGCCATTTCGCCTGGTGCTGGGTATTATTAGTAGGATAGGGCAAGGGCTAGTTTGTTCAGTGTCGGGATACTGTGACTGAGTGGGATATTATAGCATGACACCAGTGGCCTGGGCCCGTATGCATGGAGCGGTGTTAGCGGCATGTGGTGTGAACCGTCTAACACAGGGTAGCTACCACCGGTTATCAGAGGCGTCAAGAGCTATGTCACGCCGTATGCATGGGGGCCTAAACGGTGTGTGTTAGCTATATGTTAATTAATTTATTCATTATGGAAATCCCTCTGCGACTGTAGCCGGCGAGCACCGCTATTTCACAATATCAGCGGCCAGGAACCAGCAGCCTTCTTAGTGGTGAGCCTGTTGCCGGCAAGCAATGCTATTTGTTTAGTTTACATTTGTCGATTCGTCACTATTAATATCTCCACCAATGCGCCGGCTGCGTTAATCTCGCTTCGATTTTAGGGTTAATTTAATCAAATTTCACTTGTTGCATATGTAATTCTGTTAAATATGATAGCATTGAATAGATTTGGGCCTAATAATATTGCCACCGATGCGGCGACGGCGACAGTATGGATAGCGACGTCGACACGGTGTGTTTTGTTGATATGCGACAGTATGGATATCGATGTCGAAGCGGGGGTTGCTTGCATTCGTCGATTCGACAATATTAATATCGGTGCCAATGCGGCTGCAGCGTTAATATCGCTTCGTTTTTAGGGTTAATTTGATTAAATTTCACTTATTGCGTATTTAATTCTGTCAAATATGATAGCATTGAATAGTTTGGTCTCCATCCTGACACTAACCTAACACTAACACTGCTGTAAACCTGCAAAGGGGTAGGTTTACATTCTTCGACTTTAAACGTGTGGTGTTAGGCCTAACACTGCTCCATGCATATCAACTTTTCGGTTGATATGCAAGCTTGCCAAAACTAATTTTCCATGTTTTCACTCAAAATATCTCAAAAGTTTACCATTTAAAATAAAAGTAACTTTGAACAAATGTAAAGTAGATACTAGTGATCGATCTAATATATTTATCTCAGAAAAAATACCGAAATTCAAAACCATCGGACTATGCAACTTTAATTGATGTGTGTTAATATATCAATATTTCACCACGTTAGTTAAGGTGTGCATTGATAGAGGCGTGCAAATAAAACTGTGTTACTCAGTGTGTATTAGTGAAGGTATGTATGTCGATAGAGATGTGGTCACGAGGTTATGTAACAACAGAAATGTTTCAGTACGTGTAAGCTAATGAGTTAGTGAGTAAAGCGGGCATTCCTTACACGCGTAATGCGGTATGCGGTATGCGAATGCCAGCATTCCTTACACATGTAATGCGGCATGCGTTATGCGGCACACGACTGGCTATATTTAAAAAATAAAAATAAACAATTATTCTCCATACTGTTCTGTATATTACCAAATATTGCATTTATATCTATGTAACTTTTTGTACGTCACATGGGGGTTCCTACCTTTATTATAACCAAATTATAGATAAGTATTCATATTTTTGTGGCTCTGGTAGCATTTTTACCAACCCGAACCCATCCCGAACCCCCACCACCACCACTACCATATGTTTCCACTCAGAAGCCTTGTGCGTGACCGTTCCGTAATGCTCAGTCGCCTCTCCTAGTGTTAAACTAATGGACACATCAGACTCAGGGTTCTATTCACACCCAGCTTGACGCATAACGCATGACGTGCCGATCGCTACATGGACCGATTGGAAAAACGTATTACGCGTGTAAGGAATGTAGCTCATAGGTTTCAATGTGTTTCGATTTGTTGTCGCATTCGCATTCTCATTTGCATTACGCATTACGCGTGTAAGGAATGCGCCCTTTATTTAGTTGTCAGCGGTATAGTGAGTGAGCGTAACGGTCGCTGAGGCACGGGTAGATAGGTGGCGCCACGTGCAGGGCCGAGGTTGTTGCAGTAGATGACTTAATATATAAGCTCCACCAGCCGATGACTGAGGAAGGTGAAGCTGGGGAGTAGATGGAATCTTCCGGCCTTATTATACTCGTATAATCGCTTATACAACATATAAAGCCGATTGAGCATTACATAGATTTCGACCTTGAGTCGGAAACGAGACTTAATCCCAAAGGTCGGTGACCCGATTCAGCTTAACCACATTGCTACCCAGATTATGATGTGTATCAGCCATTAGTATTGTGCATGGACAGATGTATGTTACTGGTGTGTTACACCAATATACTGGAGTGTTGCGCCAATAGAAGTGTGTTAGTGGACATTACCATTACCAATACAAATGTTACAGTGTAGGTATACATCGTAGCAATATGTTAATGGAGTGTTGTGTCAATACACATGTTTTAAATCAGCTTTATGCTGATTGAACTGTTCTTATGAGGCTGTGTCTTTGTGGAAGTAGACATATTGCTCCACATTTGATACCATGTACGCAAGACAAGAAGACAAGATGGACGCTACTTGATATCTGATCCGGATATTTATTAATTTCCCATGTATATGAGGTAAGACATTAGTTATACATGTAATGGTTTTTTAACACTATAGACCATTCGAATGTCCTCATATATTATTACATTGATAGCAGTGTGCTAGCGAAGTAGTGACAATACAAGGGTGCTAATGGGATATCTTGACATGGTACCTCCGGCATTGCATCCCATAAAACCGCCATATGAGTGTGCAATGTCACAAATTTCAATGTCACAAAAGACCTTACCACAGAATGCATATTTAGCATCGAAAATCATTAGCCTCATACCTAACCTGCTACTTCGAAGTCGACTCGTTCTTGTGCGTAACGTATACACGTGTACAATACGTGTACACATGTACAAGTGCACGAATGTATAAGTACAAGTAGTGTACAAGTAGTAGTCATTGCCTGAACATGTCATAGAAGCGCCTTCCGTCAACGCCTTCAAAGGCAGACTGGATAAGCATTGGAGGGGGCTGCAATATTGCACACATCCGGTACTCGATGCATTTAATCCTAGTAAATCAAATTTTGACATGCATCGACCTGATACAGGCTATAGGCCTAACAAAATCAGAAGCGGATGAGTATGAGTATGAGTATGAGTGTATAAATATGTGAGTCATACAACTATTTCATATTAAAATGTAGTTTTAAAGGTGTGTGTTGAGGTTATTGTTTTTTTATTCGGCACCATAAGCTTTACAGTGACCCTATACTTCTGGGCCTATATGCAGGAGTCGGTGGTATTCGGTGATAGTGAGCCGAAACGGTGGTAGTCGGGAATTTCCCGGGTAGCGGGGAAAAATTCTATGCACGAAGCGGTGATAGGCCTAACACCAATGGCTTACCCGGTGGTACCTTACCCCTGGTATATAGGAGGTATAGCGAGTTCATGAGGCCCAAATCTATTCAATGCTGTCATATTTAACCGAATTAGATACGCAATAAGTGACATTTGATGAAATTAACCCTAAATTCGAAGCAATATTAACGGTGCTGCCGTAACGGCCGCGATCTTAATAGTTATATTTTCGAATCGACGAACATAAAGTAAACAAATCGCCGCCGCCGCCAGTATGGAAAGCGACTTCGATGCGTGGCGGTGGTTTGTTTGCTCTACATTCGTCGATTCGAAAATATAACTATTAATATCGCCGCCAATGCGGCAGTAGCCTTAATAACGCTTCGCATTTAGGGTTAAATTGATCAAATTTCACTTATTGCGTATGTAATTCTGTTAAATATGGTCGCATTGAATAGATTTAAGCCTAATATATGGGTATGGACGCAGAGGGATTTCCCAATTCTATAAATAACTTCACGTGTAGCTATAATCATAGTGTTACGCGCTCCTGCGTAGCACTTGACACAGTTCCCGACGTCGGCGATAGCTACCCGGTAATAGGCTGTAACACCAAAACCCGCTACCACCGACTCCTGCATATAGGCCCAGTAGGACTAGTGTTGGTGGACGTCAAGATTTCTGAAACATTTGACTTGTAAGAGTTAGTAAGGAGATATGAACAACACACGACAGTTTCTCCATTACACCCTCCACCTACCGACTAATGAGCCCCATGGAATGTATGTCGGAAGCACTATTTTGTAGCTGCAGTGATATAAATTGGCTTGAGTTTAAATTAAATAAATAATAAATTCACGCACATATATATTTCTGCGGTATAATCATTATACGAATATTATTAGGATGGAACGGTCTCTGTCTTGTGCGTGGATTCGAACCCGTCACCCTCCATGCCTGCACGCTGGATGGTGAGTGTGGGCAGTTACAGAGACCTGGGGCCGTATGCACGAATCGGGGTTAGGCTTAGCCGGAGTTAAGGCACTAGCCGCGGTTAGCTACCTCAGGGTAGCGGGAGGTTGGAGAAATGTGTGGATCGGTATTCACCAATGTTTTAGCCGCTGCGGATAGCTAACTGTGAGTTTATTTATAGATTTGGGAATTCCCTCTGCGTTTGTACCCATCTATTAGGATCAAATATATTAAATGCGATCATATTTAACAGAATTACATACGCAATAAGGGACATTTGATCAATTTAACCCTAAATTCGAAGCATTATTAAGGCTACCGCCGCATTGGCGGCGATATTAATATTAATATTTTCGAATCGACGAAAGTAAAGTAAACAAATCGGCGCCGTCGCCGCATCGACGTCCCTTTCCATACTGGCGGCGGCGACGGTTTGTTTACTGTACCGTAGTGTACGTTCGTCGATTCGAAAATATAACTATTAATATCGCCGCCAATGCGGCGGTAGCCTTAATAACGCTTCGAATTTAGGGTTTATTTAATCAAATATGACGTTTAGAGTATGTAATTCTGTTAAATATGATCGCATTCAATAGATTGAGACCCACACATGCACACTAACCGCACCGGATAGGCCCTAAACGCACCTCACAAGGTGGTTTAGCTTAGCCGCGGTTACCTCACACGGTTAGGGCTAACTCCGACTGGTGCATACCGAATTTTCACATTTAGCCCTGCGGGGATACCTTAGCCGCGGTTAAGGCCCTAACACCGATTGGTGCATACAGGCCCAGGGCTCGCTGACGGTGCAGTAAGGAGGGAGTTAGCGCGCTGCCTCCAGCATCCAACGGTTTCCCCCTCCAGTGGGCGCATTTGAACCTGAAGTCTAGCTTTAAAAATATATATATACATATGTATATATATTCTTTATCGGTTCTGTCAGATCCCGGAACCGCCCCTGTGATAGGGCATCTAGTGCTCTTAAGGCCCTGTCACATTACGGCGCATGGCGGGAGCGTATTGAAAACCTACGTAAGTCCTGCGCGTGCCGGCCTATCATGACATTTGGTGACCTCTCGGGTGGTTTTGAGCTTATGTGGAACCTATGAGGAGCGTACAAGGAGTGTATGAGGAGCGTACTGTGACATTTTTTGACGGTTTTGATTGGCATGTGGAGCGTATGAGGAGCGTATGAGGAGCGTATGAGGAGCATATAAGGAGCATATATGAAGCGTATGCGAGATCCATTTTATCTCTCCTCGGTCCGCCACCTGGTGGCTCCTGGGTGTATAGTGCGTCGCCTTTATATACCGAGACCATAGGTCAGGCATACGCCGCCATACGCTACTCATACGCTTTGCATACGCTATGAATACGCTCCCATACGCAACTCGTAGGTTCTGCGTACGCTGCATACGCCCGAGATATGCCAGAGATACGGCCGTGACGCAAGTTGAGCGTATGAGTAGCGTACGCCAGTGTACCCCAGCATACCCCCAGCGTACGAGGAGCATATGCCGGCGTATGAGAAGTGTATGAGTAGCGTATGAACCATACGCCCCCGTAGGTCGAGATTCTTTGAGCATGCACAACAAAATTTGGACGGACGGACCGGAGAAAGCGTATGGCGGCGTAGAGCGGCATAAGCCGGCACATGATGCCGTATGCGGAGCGTATGTGTAGCATATGCGTAGCATATGGTGGCGTATGACGGTGTATGCCGATGTACATGATGTAACGTGCCTACGCCGCTGTACGCTCCCCCAAAAAACCCTAATGTGACAGCCCCTTTAGATGTGGGCCTGTCGATTGACTGAAATGGGGGCTCCGGATCAGGATTATGTGTTTGGGGCAGTTTTCTATTCTATGAGCCTCCTTTTATTCTATATACGCATGTGTTATGTCTTGACCAAAGAATTAATAACAAACGAGGCTAGCTTAATTAGGAGTAAAATTAGACACTTTAAAAGGTCATTAAATTTAATATTGATATATAATATTATAATAATCAGTGCCCCATAATTCAAAAGGTTTGCGACCCAGCCAGATGCCAGAAATAGCTGCGATATGAAAAAGGGTCAAGTAGGACATCTCATTGATAACGTTGTGAGGAAATGATTAATGTCAATCTAGCAGATTGCCATGACGTCAGTGGGTACGTGTTACCCAATGTTTTCGCTATTTGTCTTAAGATAGAGATATGTATTTAAGGCCCTACTGGGGTTGATGAAAAAGAATGATTAGAAGGCATGTGGAAATCTTTAGTCGTGAATAAAATTATCTGAATTTAACAAATTGGTAATAGAAGGAATGGACTGGTGTTTATATCTTAGTACGTGCTCGTGTGTTATCTCATAATCGGCAGACGACGGGACGCCTACAGTGAGGTCTGTCTTGGAACTTGCATAGTCCGATGGTTTCGAATTTCTGTCAATTTCTGAGATAAATAGATTAGGTTGGTTGTTATAATCTAGGTCTACCTTACTTTAGTTTGAAGTAACTCTTATGTTAAATGGTTAACTTTTGAGATATTGGAAGTTCATAAGTATAAAATTAATGTTGGCAAACACACCGAAACTCTGACACCATACGTTTATGCAGTAACAGGTTCTATTAAATTGACTCGGTATTCCGTTCTGTCTGGCGATAAATGTTCAATAAGTGCACCAGTATCTAAATTACATATGTAGAATCTAATCTAGAGCACTGTTTTGGTTTTAAAAGTTTGATGTAGCTTTAAGGATTTCCACCACTGTGTAAAACTTATAGCTTCATCAAAGGTCAGTTGCTCTCATACCATGCCTATGTGGTGTGGAAGGTTAAATCCCTTGGGTCAGTAAAAGTGTAGGCTCGGGCTTTCTATCGACCAACTGTCTAATGGTGAAAACAAGACTATTCAGACTTATCCATGATAGACAGTATAAATCTTCACGAAAAAAAATAATTTCCCAACCGTCAGGTCCGCAGTAGGGCAGTTTTTCTCTTGCATGCACGATGCTCTTGTCCCAAGTGATGAAATTGCTTAATTCCAATGTAAATTGAATCAATTCGAGCAACAACCTTGTGCAACGTTTTTTTATCATCACAGTCATGTACACAAAGCCAGATTCCTTCACTGTAGACCCGGCGGTCGGATACATGATACCTCTGTCAATAAAAAGTTGTTTTTTGTCTAGTTGAACTATGCCGAGCCTATAGCCGTGTTCACACGGGCAATGTAAATCGATTCGTAGAAAGCGACTTGTATAGTTCGTCTCACATTTGTCGTGTGAACGGACGTCTGAGGCGGATTAAGGCTGAATCGATTCGCGTGATGTGCATTCTGTAAACCACCTCTCGAGGTAGTTTACGTGAGGCGATTTCTGTGATGCGGATAATTTTGCCCGTGTGGACGCACTGATGCGGATTAAGGAAGTGGCATGCATGCGCAGTCGAGACCTTAGTTTGTTGACTTTCCGGTCGATCAAAAGCGCATATTATATCATTTGGTCTATGAACCTGTTAGAGGTGCACAGATATTTTTTCCATCATTTATTTTTAGGGTTTCACTGCCCAGCAGAAGTTTTGACCGTTCCAAACCAATACGATTCAGTCATTACATATCTAGGTCGAACCCACACTCTCTGGTGCCGGTGTCGTCAAACCCAAAATGGCGCTGGTTAGTCTGGACTTGCTCATGCGCAGATATCCACTTCCGCATTAAACCGATCCCGTGTGAACGGGCGCCTAATTCGACTCCTTTAGTTCGCCTTGTCTAGTTCGCTTCACATTTTGCCCGTGTGAACACAGCTTATGACAAATGGTTTTAATAATGTGGCCTCTCGTGCTATAATTAATTAATGAACACCAACAGGTTAATGTAATTTTAAAATTAAAGTGATTATCTATAGGTGAATTAGAAGAGAGCTAGAGCGGGCCTGTCGTTGAGAGGCCTACGTGTATTTCGTATGTTCCAATGTAAATTGCTGTTTTCCGATCGCTGAAATTGGCCCACCATCCAGAATTGTGGTTGATCCGGCGGGGGAAGCCCGGGACGCCCCCCCCCCCTCCTCCTCCTACCTTCCCCCTCCTCCCTTGACCTGCATTCGGGTCCCAGTGGCGATACAAACTGGTTCTTTCATTAATACACCCGTCTCCACCCACGTACTCCCGGATCTACCCATAGGATCCCAGGAAGGTTAAATTAAAAAGGCACCCACGTAAAAAAGGAATATGCAGCCGTCACGTCGAGTTACGACTCAGAGAGGTAGGCCCGCGAAACGGTCGACGCGGAGACCGCCAACCTCACCACGAGCTGGCGGGAGCATCTCGGACGGCTCCCAAGATGGCGGCGCCGTGAGGCGGCCCCCCACGCCGCCTACCCCGCCGGCGAGACAGTCCGTCCGTCCCAAAAGGCCATCAGCGAGGGCGAAACAGGCGGACGGCCTCGTCCGGATGCAGGCGTCGATCGATGCGATCGAGAAGAAGTGGACCGACTTGGAGCGGATCGCATCGACTCAGAGGCAGGAGTTGGCGACACAGAGAGAGGAAATGGCGGCCCAGTCCCGGGTGCTCGCGGAAGCCACAGCCGCCCTCACCGCGGCCACCGCAAAGGCGAGCCGGGAGGCGGTAGCCCAGTCACCCCCACGTGCCCGCCCCTCCCCGCGTCGCCACAGGACTGATTCGACCCCAAGCGTCCGCCACAGTAGACCCCGGACACTTTCTCCGGCTTCTCCGAGCCCTGCCCCCGCGACTAGACGGGAGCGGGCCGTTGCTCCGGGACGTGACGGCCCGATATAGAAGCCCGGCGAGCGATTGGTCCTCGCCCTCCCCGTCTCCGCGCCCCGCAGCCGACAACACCGCGACGCTGGCACGGCCCGCCGCCGCCGCCTCCCCGACTACCGACAACACGACCAGGACCTCTACGGAAGGGCCCCCCGGTCATCGGCCGAGGAGGCGGTGCGCCTCATAGTCGCGGCGGCGGACGGGAAGGCTACCAGCAGGAAAAAAGGTATTTCCTCCAAATACATCTTTCCTTATGATCTCGTAGAGAGGGGGGATGAGGGGAAAAACAATTAAAAAAGGGGAGGCGACCCGGGAGGAGTATACCCTGGGCCTGAAGCGCCTCCAGTATCAGCGAGCATTCCCGGCGTCGGCCCTGGAGGCCCTCTCACGCCACCAGGAGATGGTGGCCCAGGACAACTGCTCGCTCCCTTGGGCGGTGGTACGCCGGTATTCCGAGGAGATATTCACTAGAATCGCCGACGGCCGCCTCCCAGACGGCTGGCGGGACTCGGTGGCCATCAACGCCGCGAGGGTGGAGATTATCGCAATGGCGAGCCACCTCACCCCCGCCCCCGCCGCCTCGGGCGATCACCACTCGGGAAAAGCCCACCAACAGAAGGCCCCTCAGGACGGTCGCACCTCGTACGATCGCGCCAGCATGGGCACCCCCTGCCAGGCCTGGAATAAGGATCCGCAGGCCTGCGACAAGGCGGCGAAGGGCGAGTCGCACGGTGCCGGTTCACAGAAGCTGGCACACATCTGCGGCTACTGCGCTAACGTCCGGAAAATTGTTACCAATCACTCCGAGGCGTCGTGCTACTCCAAAAAGGCGAGAGACAAGACCGGCAGGCGCCCCCCCTCGGATTTTTAGACCCCCACGCCTCCGCAATCCCGCCGGAGCTCTGTACTCGACCCCCCCGCACGCCCCCCCCCGCACGCCCCCGGACTAACTCCTTTGTTGACATTCTCCTGAAGCCACTCGGCTTCCCTCCCGGGCTCCCCCGCGCCGCCCGGCCCCTGGGATACCCCCGGAATGACGTCACGAACCGCGGCGGCTGCCCCGGTTTCCCCGGCCTAGTTCCACTGGGAACTCCCTCTGACGTCATTCTCTCCGCTGGTGGGCAGCCCGGCCCTCCGCTAGCCCGGCCCGTGGGCACGCCGATACCGGCCCGCCTCCGTCCGGGGATTCCCCCACGGCTTCCCCGAGTGACGTCACGGACACCCCAAACACACCCGGCTACCGCTCCTTTACGGAGTACGCCCACGCCGCCTGGATCGCCTCGACGCCGACCGCCACCGGCCCGGCCTCCTGCGGCATCTGTGACGTGACCGAGGCGGGCCCCGTCCCCCCTACCGGGACGGCCGATCGGAGCGAGCCGATAGGACAGGTCCTCGACCATACCCTGCAGCAATCATGGGCACCCGCGGCCGCCTGCGGCCCCACCCCGGCCGAATACAGGCACACTCTGGACGGCTTCTGGCCCGTCCTCTCGGGGGAGGGTTGGACCAGGTACCCGCGCTACGCGGCGGCCTACGCCGCCGCCCGGGCCTCGGGCCTCCCGAATTTTTTGGCTGCCCGAGTCCCGGTCGACTCAGACTTGAACATTGGAGCCTGGCGAGAGAAGCTCGCCCGGCACCCTGATACCACCTTGGCCGATCACCTGGAGTTTGGCTTCCCGGCCAACTACACCGCGCCGGGGCCGCCTACCCCCACCTTCCACAACCATCGCGAGGACCCGGCCTACGCCCACCACGTCACGGCCTACGCTGAGGAGGAGCTCCGGCTGGGCGCCCTCCTGGGACCCTTTAGGGTCCCCCCTTTCTCCCCATGGACCCAGTGCAGCCCGATAATGACGCGGCCCAAGTCG
This sequence comes from Branchipolynoe longqiensis, assembly GCA_030323885.1. Taxonomy (NCBI): domain Eukaryota; kingdom Metazoa; phylum Annelida; class Polychaeta; order Phyllodocida; family Polynoidae; genus Branchipolynoe; species Branchipolynoe longqiensis. The sequence goes on along the minus strand of CM059186.1, from coordinate 59,678,915 downwards.
ACCCCCGGTAAGCGCCGGATCATAGTCGATCTCTCCTTCCCGACCATCCACGAGCTGGAGGCGGTCAACCTCGTCATGGCCGTCAAGACCCTCGGCCCCCCGGCCCCGGGCGGCTACGAGGTGCTAATCAACACGGACAACGCCGCCTCGGCCCTCGCCCTCGAATCGGGCCGCGCCTCCGACCCGACCCTCGGCGCGTGCGCCCGGGAGCTCTGGCTGGTCGCGGCCTTGGGCTCCTACACAATAGTCGTCCGCCACAAGCCGGGCGTCGAGTTGATCCTGGCGGACGCACTCAGCCGGGCCCACTCCTCCCGGGCCGCCTTACAAATCGTACGGGATCATTGTCGAGACATGGGTAGTTCACTCCCCGGAGTTATTTTCTAACGACCTGTAATTCTCTCCCCAGATTACGATCCCAGGGAGCACGAACACCTGATGACCCTTCACACGGCCGCCCTGGAAAAATCGAACCCGGCACGCGAGGCGCTACCTCCAATTCATGTTGGAGCGGGGCGTCGACCACCTCCGCCCCCTCCCCTACGACGTGGGGCAGTTCATTGCCCACCTCCATCGCGAGCTTCCCTCCCCCGCCTCGGTCGCCAATGTGATCTCGGGCGCACGCGCCTGGCTCCGGGAGGCGGGGAGCGACCCCGCCCCCTTTGACGCCCCCTTTGTGGCCCGCGTCCGCCGGGGCGGGGAGAGGCTCTTCGCCGCCCCGGTGAGGAGGGCCCTCGCCATCACCCCCGACATGCTACCCATCATACACGCCCACCTGAGGTCCCTCGGGCATCTCGGGGTCGCACCTTGGGCCGCAGTCGTCCTGGCTTATTTCACATTCCTAAGGCAATCCAACCTCCTCTCGCCCTCCCACGCCCCCTGGGGCGGTCGCCACACCCTTCGCCGCGACGACGTCCGGCTCGCCCCCGGGGGCCTCAGGGTCTTGGTGGCGTCATCCAAGACTATCCGCTCCGCCGCCCAGGCGGTCTCCCTGTTCGTGCCCGCCCTCCCCGGATCACCACTGTGTCCGGTCCGAGCGTGGGACCGGGCGGTCACCCTCGTCCCGGCTGCCGGAGATGCGCCGGCTTTCATGGCGCGCCACAACACGCCACTCACCTCAAACGACATCACGCCTCTGCTCCGGGCCGCCCTCGGCGAGGCGGGAGTCCCGGACGCCTCAAGATACACTCTCCACGGCCTACGCCGGGGCGCGGCCCAGGCCTGTGCTTCGAGGGGCGTGGACCTGTCGGCCATAATGGCCCAAGGGACCTGGGAGTCTGACGCCGTCCACGCCTACGTCCCAAGGCAGGTGACGGCGGTCGCCCCGAGAGCCTTAGCCTTGTGTTTTGGGTCGGCTCCCGGGCTTACCCCCGCAGGCTTCCAGGCCCCTTCCACACCATCCTCAAACATGGACCAGGTGGACTAACATTGCTCGACTCAGATCTTCAAACTTAATGTACACCCTCCCTCAGAAATAAACACCCCTTTTCTTCCCACTCATGTCTCGGTCTTCCTCTGTCCGGATCGGCCCACCATCCAGAATTGTGGTTGATCCGGCGGGGGAAGCCCGGGACGCCCCCCCCCCCCTCCTCCTCCTACCTTCCCCCTCCTCCCTTGACCTGCATTCGGGTCCCAGTGGCGATACAAACTGGTTCTTCCACGCCCACCCACCCTCTATTTTACCTTCCCACTGCGTGGGGGTCGGCTCCCGGGCTTACCCCCGCAGGCTTCCAGGCCCCTTCCACACCATCCTCAAACATGGACCAGGTGGACTAACATTGCTCGACTCAGATCTTCAAACTTAATGTACACCCTCCCTCAGAAATAAACACCCCTTTTCTTCCCACTCATGTCTCGGTCTTCCTCTGTCCGGATCGACGTCCATAAATCAGCTTGTGGTCTATTGGTAAAGCGACAAACTCTGGCGCGGTTTCATGTCTTGGTCCGACTGGGCTGGCTGGCAGAATGAGTTGAGCAGTAGCTTCCCGCGCATTAGACCTTGGGTTCAATCCCCGGCCAAGTCAAACCAAAGACCTACACAACTGACAATAGTTGCTAATGTAGCTGGCACTCGGCATTACAAGAATATGAAAACGACTGGTGAGCTCAGTATCAGCATAATGTGACTGAATGGAATAGCGGGTCATACATATAGTGCCGGCGGGGCATCATCCCAATGGGGCAACAATATAAAGTTGCCATGAGTGCGTACTGTCACAAGCCAAAACCAATCCTGATATGACTAAATTTTGCTAAGATGTACAACCTCAAAAATCAACAACAATGCTGTCAGTTCTGTCTGTCCTGCTATTACCTCAGATGTTGCTGGGACGTAAAACATAATCAAGGAAACATATAGCGCACAGTTATACTAAGTTATAGCTAGGATCGATTTTGTTATGTCAACTTGCGTGACGTCCTTATGTTTGTTGTGGCTGACTAAATGTGGAGTTATTGCAAGACTACATTCCTGGAACCTCTGAAATTGTTCTCTTATACAAACTAGTTATAATATACATTAATACTAATACATTGGAAATGCAGTTTCTCTCACTCAGGTTTTCTGAGTCAAATTACCAACCACACATTGGTACTACCGATGTTTTGCTTATTTTCCTGCAATTGTCTATCTGTATAGACCTATTTCAATGTTTGTAAACATTGTGTATGCGCGTGCAGCTCGGTTGCAGAACGAATGCATACTGCCGCTGAGTTTGCCAGTACGTGCAGTGCAAAACGTTTATTTTATTAAAGATTAATAGAAATGCAAAACCCTAACCGTATAAATTTAATATAATCTATTCGTTGAATATGTTTTCTATATGTGTACCAAGCAGTTTGTTTCTAAGTGGTGTAGTTTTAGAGATATTTCACTTTTTCTGTATGAAGATTGCTCATGACTTTCAGCGTAAATTGCTCTTAGGTTACATTAAATACTTCAGATCTTCCTCTTCGATCGCGCATTAAGATATTTTTAATCGATCCAATGAAAGCTTTAAAATTTATTTTACAAAAATAAATGCTCCACATAGACATAGCATTGCTTACCAGTTTGCTGGTACGTGCAGTGCAAAACGTTGATTTTATTCAAAATTGATAGAAATCCAGAACCCTAACCGTATCAATTTAATATAATCTTTTTGGTAAAGATGTTTTCTATCTGTATTCCAATCAGTTTGTTTCTAGGTGTTGTGGTTTTAGAGATATTTAACTTTTTTTGTATGAAGATTGCTCACTGCCATTGACAATGCATTGAGTTTGCCGGTACGCGTAGTGCAAAACGTAGATTTTATTCAAAATTTATAGAAATCCAGAACCCTAACCATATCAATTTAATATAATCTTTTTGGTAAACATGTTTTCTATCTGTATTCCACTCAGTTTGTTTCTAGGTGTTGTGGTTTTAAAGATATTTAACTTTTTCTGTATGAAGATTTCCCATAGCCATTGAGTTTGCAGTGTGATCGGATGTTGTCCTGCAGCCAAGCAGCGCGCGCACTGACCTAAATAGCCATGCTGACGTCATATGAAATTGGTCAATATTGTTGTAGATTTGTTTACTGCGTAGAGGCAATTGTGATTAGGGCTGGAAGACCAGTGCATTAGCACTGACAACATGTTATTCAGAGGAATAAAAACAAAACAAAAACAAAAATTAGATGTTTACCCGATGTCAGTCATGAAGAATTAAGTTGTTTACATCAGATGCATGTTAAATTGAAAAGTTTGAGTACTTCAGCTATTATGACGATTGTATCAATAGACACAAAAGAAATGTAATGTCGTTACTTAATCTAAGATCCGAGAAAATAATTGCTTATTTTATGGTATGTAGAGCCGGTGGCATAGCTAGAGGGGGCAAGGGAGCAGTTGTGGGAACAAATACCCCCCCCCCCCCCAGGCATATTCTTTAAAAGTGGCACCTTTTCAACAAATTTGTTTACTTTTTAGTTCTCTTGTACGATAAAGTCATATCTTCATTGTCTTTTGCTTTTTAATACAAAATAACAACTGTGTCCTTCCTTTAAAACTCTATCTTCTACTTGTGTTGCTATGTTAAATACACAATAAAATTGTATAATGAATTAAAAGGTATTTGGTATATGTTGTAGTGCCTTTTTCATGTACTCGGTTTACCCAATGTTACTCCTCCAGGTAGAGTAGCTAGTAGTGATTGGGGTAGAGCTGTATGGTCAATGGATGGAAATAGTCGAGAAAAACACAATCGCATGTAGGTTATGTCTATAACATCATATTGCCCGAAGCTGATCCCCTCTCTCCTCAAACTCGCACCATGGACTAGTGAACTTTACACTAGTTTTTCAATCTCTACATGAAAGGGAATGGTATGTCCAGAATAATCTCATCGACACATTCAACATTAGCATCGTCGTGCACAGACATGAGGAGGTCAGCTGGGGTAACCTCGTGGACATCTCCCGCTGTCCCATCACCGTTCATAGGCCAGGCCAGCCCTCTCCCCTCCAAGTGCCAACTCCCACCACCTCCTGGTTCTTCAAGAAGAGCGCCATTAGGCTTCATATTTACATAGAATATATATTACATAGACTGTCGTCAAATTGTTTAATTGAAAAATGTTGATCAAATAGTACATATTTGTTAGACATGTTTGATATTTATCTATTTGAAACACATTTATATTAAGCACATATATTTTATCCAGACTTTCTTAACATACAAATAGAAATATGTATTTATCTTATGGATTATGCAAGCTTATCCTGTATAGTGAACTACTAAAGCTAGGATTCATTACACGTGGTATGCGGCATGTGGCATGCGAACGGTTTGGGTCCGTTCACCCACACCCACACACATAGTGTCAGGTTTCTCTAACACTGTTGTCTATGGGCATTCACATTCGCATGACGCACCGATCGCTACATGGACCGATTCAGGATTCGCATGCCGCATACTGCGTGGAAGGAATCACCCCCATTGACTTAGATGCTTTTCGATTTTTTGCAGCATTCGCATTAACATACCGCATACCACGTGTAAGGAATCCTAGCTTAATATAGCTATGTACAAATAGACGATAAACTGCCCTACATTAATCACAATGAAATAAATACCAAGTTTATCATACAGAGAAATGGAAACTAATTAATTACACTAACAAATATAAAGGTGATGCAAAGGTAAGATTAAAATCCGACCATGGAGAATGCCCCTGTGGCTTGCACTCGGCAGCTGTCATAGTCCTCCGCGCATGGCTTGTAGTACCGTCGGTAAGTCGACTGTGCCTCGGGCATTGGCGGCGTGTCACAAGTGTCTTCTCGGCGGCGTTTCCACTTTGCGATGCGGAAGTAACGCTGGACACGCTGCATTCCCTCCTCCACTGCCTCCCCGTCTGACGTGTCGCTGGTCTCATACTGTACAATGTCCGCCAGTGGAAGACCTATGTCATCGGCGAACTTCACCTTCCTGCTTCGCTTCGCCGAAATGACGTCATCGACACACCCAACATTGGCATCATCATGCGCAGACATGATGAGGAGGTCGGCTGGGGTAGGAGCCCCGGGGACATCCTCTCCCACTCTGCCATCGCCGTCCATAGGCCAGCCTTCTTCCTTCCCTGCGCCACCTCCATGCACTTCCTGGTTCTCAGAGAAGAGTGCCATCAGGTCCAGGCTAAGATCGTCTACCACGGCTTCGTTTGTAACTTCACAAGCGGGGCACTTGTTTGACTCGACGTCCGTGTACGCAGTGCTGTCGGCCATGGCGCCGTCTTCGCTGGTCCGCGGCTTGACGTGTTGGTGTCGGTGGAACATGCCCAGGACCGCCGTCACAAGGCGGGAGGGGTGGGGGCCAGAATATCGGTAGGGAGGCGCATTCGAATATGTGTTGGAGGACATTGAGCACTCCGGCTGAGGGCCAAGTGGAAACCACCACTTCGGATTGGTCCAGTAGTTGGCCAAGTCAACACTTCCTGGAGGAGACCCATAGAGGGGCATGCCGAACTCCACTGCCATGGTCTCTCTCTTTCTCTTTCTCCCTCTCTCTCTCTCTCTCAAGTTGCAAACGGCACCACGGACACTTACTTACAATTCAATGCAAAACAACGACCAGCAGAAGAATACAAAATATATACAATGAAAGTTTAAACTGTGCACATGTGTAGATATGTTGATGTGGAGTGTTACATAGTCTCAAAGGTTTGAAACTGTCAGGTTTACGAAACTCCCGCGTCGTAGGTCAAGTTCAAGGCCACGTGTGAAAATTGATCCTCGTGTGGGGGGTGGTGTCACGTGGTCTCAGTGTGTGGTAGTGCTTCTCCCCGTTTTTTGAAAGTATAGAGATCATCCACGAGAAAACGCCTAGGCTGCGTCTCATTACTGAATCCGTTTCATGAACGGTGAATGCAGTGCACACGGCTCACTGTAGTTCTATGCTCGATGATGGTGTGTAATCAGTGAGTGCCATGTCAGTAATGCTGGGTTCTCACGTGTGCTTTCTACGCGGTTTATCTACACCACCTGTACGTGGCGGTGTTCCACATTTTTTATCTACACCAGGACGTGACTAGATGCATTCTTGTCCCTCAAACACTTGTGAGACAGTGGACTCTGTGGGAGGGAGAGCTGGGCACTTGAATCCTTTTGTAACATTGTAATCTTGGCGCATATATATATCACATCACCAATTCTGATTGGGTGTGCACTGCTGATAACAAACACCTGGTTTGAAGACAAAAGCTCACAAGGCAAAAGCTCACAAGACAAAAGCTCACAGCCTTAGCGGAAAAAAAGAGACAAAAGCTCACAAGCTTTAATCAGAGGCGTTACCAGAGTCAGGTGTCTCTTTTTTTCATTAAGGGTGTGAGCTTTAATCTTGTGGGCTTTTGTTTTGTGAGATTTGGTCTTAATAATTGAGAGGGTTTGTCTTGTGAGCTTTTGTGAAGAAACCAGATTTTTGTTATCAGCAGTGCACACCCAATCAGAATGTGTGATGTGATATTTTGTACGCACACCGCAGATACATATATATGTGAAGTGGGTGAGATTGCTCGACCTCATTTTGCGCGGGGGCGCATTTTGCGCGGGCGCGCATTTTGCACAGGCGCGCATTTTGCGCAGGCGCGCATTTTGCGAGGCAGGGTTCCCTGCTGTAAAGCGTTGCTTGGATACGTCGATTGTGACTATCCTAGCAACGATAGAAGGTCGGGCGTTCGGACCCAGACCCATCGGACGTGTTTTTGCATGCTCCGATGTTTTAGCCGAGATTTAGGCCTTTATTATGGAAATTCCAAACTTATTTAACTTAATTATATGGGAGGGGATTTGACTTATAACATACATTCCACTGTTGAACTATATTTAAATCATAACATAAGTTATATTGCTAAATTCATTCTGTTAGTAAGAGGTAAGAATAAAATGGTGAGCTCCTAAGAAGTGACATGAACGTTCCTTGCATTCCTTACTGTCCTCCAGACTTATATTATTAACCGCTATGGTCAACTTCAGATTGCTATTTGGATTGCTCTATAATCTTATTTAATTAAGGGCCTTCTGCCAATGGTCTGTCAGGAGTCGAACTCTCCACCTCGGGCAATGCTAGTCAAGGGTCAGGCTGGCAGGGTGACAGACAACCGGCTGCAGGAGGCACAAGTCATTCACATGGAAACAATTATTGATATTAACACGTAGGGTCGCCTTAAGCGGGGGTGGAATAGCCCGACGGTTAAACTGGTGCCGTGACCAGGATAGTAAGGAGTGTAATACCTTTTAGTTCACTTCTGTATGCTTAGAAATTGTTTAAATTTTTTTTGATAGATTATTCAGGTAGAGTTGACAGTGATGCACGGTCACTGTCTTCATGCTCCATGACGTGATATTGATAGTTTACGGCGTACCGGGGCAGCATCATTGCGAATGGTGACTTGACCCACGTGGTATACTTGTTATATTTTGCGGCTAGCCTTAATTAATTAGTAGTTTAAATAACCAGCGAGGGGCGAGCCTTGAATCCGCGGTTAAAACATCTGCGCAAATCGTGGCCTGAGGAGCGTTAGATGCACAATAATGGCGTACCCTTGTGTCGCTCCGACTGGAGGAGGCGTACAGGACGTGGACTAGCTATCCCGATACTAGGCTATACGTGCATTATATTTGGTTAGAGTTTTAAATTAAAATTGCTGCTGCGGTTCTCCGACATTAAATGCCGGCCTATTTTTAGTGAATCTTCGCAGTTTGCTTGCGCTAGCCGCATGTTTTTCTTAGTTCCATCGTTTCCTAGCGACGACGCGCGTCGCTGGCACAGGAGGCGATGTCAGAAGCGTTTTTGGAGCATTAGGGCGGTAGTTCAGTAGATCTCAGACTGTTTGGTCAGGTTTGCTACGTGCTGCTCTGTTTTTTTAATTATTTTTTTTATTATTACTCTACCTTTTCAATTTTACTTGTGGTCTTTTTACACATTTAGGCTTCTATTAATTTATTTAGTATACACTAATGTAATCTCTAAAAGTGGTCTATTTACACTTTTAGGCATCTATTAATTTATTTTGTATACATAAACTGTAATTTACAAAATTGTCTAAATTTACAAGCGTATATATATATATATAAATATATTAGGAAAATGAAATAAGTTAAAGAAACACTAATATCAACTGATATTACTGTGTATTGCACTTATTTTGCTCACTACTTGTTCTGGCTTTTGATCTTATTTTATTGGGATTTCTAAATTGTAGTACAAATTCTTTTATTTTTGCATCTGTAACTTCATATGTTCTCTGGATTATGCAAGACTGCAGTGAGTGATCGTCGTTGGAGGAACAATGCACAGGGTAGGATGTGAAGACCATAAGATCAGTCTTCTATTTTAATGCCTTTATTCTTGCACTAATGGTACTTTAGTTCAAAATTGGGGTTTGTTTTGACATTTTTGGCCTAATTAGTGCATATCGGGTGGATTTTCTATGTATATTAAGTCAAACAACAAGGACGAACGCGGGGTATGGCGATATTGGCCTCTCACGGCCGGATTCGTGATTTTACTGTTAAAATGTCGTATTTTTGACACTCCTGGAACTTTTGTTTCAAAATTAGGGTCTATTTCTGCAGTTTATCGTTCTACTTGTCCATTTCTGATGGTTTTGGATGGTTAACCTGGTAATTAATGCATATCGGGAGGACTTTCTGTTCATAGCATATCAAAATAACATGACGAACGCAGGGTACGGCGATATTAGCCTCTCGCGGTCGTTTTCATCATTTTTCTATTAGAATGTCTTATTTTTTTGCATTAATCTTACTTTTAATTCCAAATTTAGGCTTTATTTTGTCATATTAATGTTTCTTTCCATTCAAATTTAGGGTTTATTTCGTCATATTAATAGTACTGTAATTCCAAATTGGGGGTTTATTTTAACATGTTTTGTGCATATATATACATTTCGGGTGGCTTGTGTGGTCTTGAGAGTAACAGCATTACGAGTCGCAAATTTGCGCGGTGGAAGTACACTCGGCTCGCAAATTGCGTGCATGGGAGAGAAATTTGCGCATGAAGGAAATGCAGTTACCATCAACAATTCGCACACAGTTGCTAAGAGACTGATAAACAAATAGCAGAGTATCTGGCAACAGGTATCTTTTAGAAGTTTGGAATACTTTTATAAATTGAGAATACAATACATCATTTATGAACCCATTAATGTTGTTTTTAATATAAAATTCAGGTTTATTTTGTCATATTCATTAATATATATCAATTGGAGTTGCAGGTTTATATAAAGTAACATGACGGTCGAGATCGATTCTATGTCGTTTTCGTCGGTGTTCTTTTTAAAACCTCTTAATTTTGGCATTGTTCTGCCATTAATGTTACTTTTAATCTAAAATTAGGAGTTATTGGTGTTATATTTATCCATATTAACAGATTTCGAATAGTTGTAGTCTCATATAAAGTAGCAGGACGAGGAGGTCGATCATATTCGGCCGTTTTTCGTCGTGTTCTGTTTGAACTGCATATTTTTGGCATTATTTTGCCATTAATGTTAATTTTAATTCCAAAATTACCGTTGACTTTTGCATATTTATTTCAATATAGATACATTTAGAATGTTATCTTACCATTTATTTATCTATTATCTGTATTGCACTGTTCATATTATATATCTAAAATGTTAGCTAAAAGTGCTCTAAGTAACTTATTCTCTGTTCAAATGAGTTGTGTGATTGTATGACTATTATATATCTAAGAAATGGTAATTGCTCTAAATAACCTGAATCTATGCTCAACTCATATAAAGTAATTTTAATGTACTATTAAATACTGCTGTTTGCTACTGTTATTTGTTTTGTGTTTATTCACAATATTTAAATATTATAGGCCTTCTACTGTGCTAGACATTTAAATTGAAAAGTAACATTATACAAGAAACCCAGAAATATGCCCCACCAAAGTTATAATACAAAGACAATTGTGCATTAACTGCCTACCATAGGCATAGCTGTACCACCAATAGCTGTCATGATCACCATTGGTTTCATATACACAGCATGATATATATATGTATGTAACTGTGTGTATGTCACTGTAATGACTATATGTAAAATGGGTGCATTTATATTCTAAAATCTTGTGTTCTTTCTGTCATGATTCTCTGTTCAACTCATATCAAGTATGCATCTGTCACTGTATAGTAATGAGTGTAAAGTAAATTATTATATATCCAACCACCACTGATTACATAGGGCGATAGTCCATCCGTCGAATTTTCGCTTATCTGGGGTGAGTGGTTGAATTTCTATAATAATGTAATGGGGTAAAGTAAACTATTATATATCTAAAATATCCTCTAGAATGCTCTAGGTAACCTGATTCTCTGCTCAATTCATTTATGTGCTTGTATTAGGCCAGTAAACTACATGCTTTGTATTTCTGAATAAATATAAGAATATAAACTCTAATTAATGTAAACCTATTTATATTTCATACACACAACATTTAGACGCACACACCATATCAACCGCTCGATGACAGGACGAGGAGATAGGGATTCACGGTGGCCACACACGGTTGACGAGTCCGGCCGGCAGTGAGAGCTGGATTTGCGGGATTCGCATTGGCCACCCGCGGTTAACCGATCCAGCATACATTACGAGCTGGATTTGCAGGGTGAGCAGCAACCACCCGCGGTTAACCGATCCAGCATACACTACGAGCTGGATTTGCGGGGTGAGCAGCAACCACCCGCGGTTAACCGATCCATCGTACACTACGAGCTGGATTTGCGGGGCGAGCAGCAACCACCCGCGGTTAGCCGATCCAGCCTACACTACGAGCTGGATATGAGCTGGATCCGCGGGGCAAGCAACGGCCACCCGCAAATAACAAGTCCAGCCAGCAGTGACAGTTGGCTTCGCGGGGCGACCAACGGCCACCCGCAAATTAACAAGTCCAGCCAGCAGTGACAGTTGGATTCGCAGGACGAGCAGCGGCCACCCACAGAATCCGGACGAGGGCATCACATTAGGTATTGTTTTGGGCATATTCTATTTATGGGGATGGGTTCACGGGGCTATACAATATGCAGGGACTATTTAAATTATACACTTATATTTTTATCTTGTAAAACACACACCACCACATTAAAAATACACCTTGATTTGTATATAGTTTGTAATATTGTATGTCATATATTATTGGTATATTGGTTGTAGGGCAGGGAATCAGTTAGGCCGCTGGCGTTTCTTTTGAACACCTTTTATATTGAGTATTGTAACCTATTGATTTTGGGGTGATTTCTAAGTAAAACATTTAATTAAAACCTTACATGTTGGTAAAACAATTGAACATATACCACAACACCCTTGTGAGCCTAAGCACTAATCTAGGCATTGTGGTAAAAACAGATTTAGAATTATAGGTCAAAAACCCTTGCAAACATATAATTACATCATACATGTTGGTAGAGAAAAGTAAAATACACCACAGAATCCTTGTAAGCCTTCACGGTTAAACTGGTACACAAGGGGATGGGGCCAAATCAAATTGTAACATATTAACCCTAAACTTAAATTTAAATAGAGATAAAACTAACCAGGTTTCTATGAGAGTAAACATATGTGAACAGTCTACAATTCGTTTTAATTATCAAAATAATAGCAATTTTCCCCGGGCTGCTTTCTTCCAGAGGGAAACAGCCTGTGGTTGGTAAACCTATTATAGTAAATATAAAAAACTGGCACTAACATATAGAAAATGTTTATATTTGGTCATCTAGGAGGACACAGGAATGTTCAAAATTTTATCTGTGTAAACTAGAACATTTCTAACTGTTTTATTAAGGTAATTGTAGACACCTCTTCATAACCAACCACTTGACTAAATTATTAAATGGTGGATATAGGTGTTATGTTTGTATTATGTGTTATTTGTGGCTCCCCATGTTGTTGGGGAAATAAGTTGGTTAACGGTGGGTCCAACTATTGCCATAGGTTGGTTAACGGTGGGTCCAACTAATGCCAGGGGATTAGACAGCAAATTTATTTTAGATGCACCCAGAGGGAATTTTCTTCATGGTTGAACTGGTGAATATATTCTTCATGGTTAAACTGGTTCACAATGAGCATTGAATATGTATGTCTCTAAACTATGAAGCTTAACAATCATTTACTGAACCGGTTCTTCTCTCTGAGGGCATCAGCTTGGTTTTCAAAAATTTCTAGAATATAGGCCTAAAACTAATTTATGGGGAAATAGACATACACATTCAATCAAATTAAACAGAAATTTAAACCATTTAAAATTGTAGAAGTAACTAGCCGTGATCTCTGGGGATAACCACTAGTTAATCATACATGTATATTAGGGATAAGAGTGAAATGTTAATATGAATTGTTTGGTCATGTGGAAGGGTAGGGATTATTCCAAATTCTATTATAGGTAAAGTATTTGTAACGGTTTTCCCATGTAAACATTAAATCCCCTTCATACCCGACCACTAGACCAAAGTGTGTATAGGTGTAAATATGTTTAAATTGTATTATCCAAGTACTATAAACATTCTATGAAGTTGAACATAAAAAGTGAACCATCTAAAGTTGTGTAAGTAACTACCAGTGTTACTATATTAATTGTTGTTATGGTAATAATGAAGATAAATATCTATAAGGTTAAACATCAAAATGGAACCATCTAGAGGAGCTACTGTATAACTACCCATGTGGCTAGAGGTATTTCAAAATGTTTAGTAAATGAAGGAACAGGTACCTACACAAGCTTAGATGTTAACAAGGATGCATACAAAATTAGGGCTACAAGTAGAGTATTAAGGTGTCCTGTTTGGTCGTGTGCAAGGGTAGGGATTATTCCAAATTCTATTATAGAACAAATTTTGCAGATTATTATAGAACAAATTTCGCTAGAAAGTAACATTGATGTGATACTTTAGCATTGTCGCTATATTACATCCATGCGAGACCTCTACGAGGCCTCGTGTGTTCGCATTTCCTAAAGTCTGTATTGCTAACAACTTAACTGTGCTGAAGTATTTGTATATTTAAATATCTACTCCCACGGCCGGAACGTTCACGGCTCGTGATTGACCCCGTATTGGGTCAGATTAGTGTAACAATCGTATATTCGCTATCAGTTTACAACCGTGTGAGTGGGCGGGTGTCCCCTCAGAGTGTGTGCCCGGTACCCCTGGCCACACTAGGACCCAATTTTGGATACCCGCATTAGCTATTTCAATTTTTTTCTGGTAGTGTGGTGCGTCGGCGATAGCCATTGCCGCTACTAGGGGTGTGCCCCTCATTATTATCGGCCATCCTGAGAAATCATCGCGTTTTGGATTGTTATTCTTGTCACTAGGACGAAATATTTACTTAAAGGACATCAGTCCTATTACTAGTTAGCACATGTTAAATTATTATACAGACCATCAGTAAGGTTACGCGGTGCCGTTTTATTAAGTATATTGTATATTATTAAATTTCTAACTCTGTAGTCTGAGAATTAAAATTTATATGTAAACTAAAGAATAGTAACTCTTACCACGTATTAGATAGCTATATTATGTTTAACAGATTCAGCTTTCATTTTATGTGATGTACGCGTATATGCAGGCTTTTGTGCTTTGCCATAGTACATTTTATGTAACAGTGGTTCATTGATATGACGGCACACACCCCCATTGAGATCCCGGGGGCTTGATCTGTGCGATAAATCTGTATTTAAAATCTTTGATAATCCATGCCGGTCTCTGTAATGCTTTGGTTGGTACCCCTGACACCCCAACCACACACCTAAACCCCCCACCATACATCTACACCCACACCACACACCATCACCCACACCACAGACACACACCATACACCTACACCACCAAAACACATACCACACAGAGCTCAGAGAGTAAGAAACTCCGGCCTCGACCCGTCGATGCAGAAGGCACGCAGGATCGCTGCTTGGATTCGCATTTAGTGGCTCGCCAAGCCGAATGTATCACATACAGAAGAAATGGGTATATATGCGCAGTGGCGCAAAACCCGCTGACAAACATTGCCTAGTAAGGAGTGTGTCGGCATGCGGGGCCCAATCTAAGGGAGTGTGCCGGCATACGATGCCTAAAGACGCTACGGTCGGGAGTATCATTAATTGGATGCGGTGCCCAATAGTAATCCGGTGAGGAGTATTTTTATATATACGGGGCCCACCGGCCATCAAACCAGTGATGTAGATCAGACTAGATAATGTGACGGTGCAAATAAGGGAACACACTGCGAGTAGAGACATTACCTGATAAGGAGTGTGTCGGCATGCGGGGCCCAATCTAAGGGAGACTGCCGGCATACGATGCCTAAAGCCGCTACGGTCGGGAGTATCATTAATTGGATGCGGTGCCCAATAGTAATCCGGTGAGGAGTATTTTGATATATGCGGGGCCCACCGGCCATCAAACCAGTGATGTGTCCCTCCAGTATTATCCCATTGCTACAAGAAGAAATATATGCGCATGCGCATATTTGCGAGAAAGTACAACTTTTGCGAATCAGGCTGTGGGCAAACTGACAAATGCACACATTTACTTATGCTCGCATTTACTTTGGGTACAGTTTCGTCTCGCACGACCGTGCGCGTCGGTACGTGTTTTGGCCTTCATTGGGTTTGACCCGACAAACATTAATTGTCGCCCTTATTTGATCTCCCTCAGAGGCGAAAATTGTACTTAAATTACTTAATGGAGCACTTCCCCTAAAAAAAAAAAAATTTTTAAAAGTACAAATGGTCTGGTGCGCCCTTCGGTGGCGCCGTAAATTGTTTTTGTGTCACCCAAAAGCGGAGTTCCTTTAGGGATTTCCGGCTTTGGTTGAAGTGTAAATTACCAATGGTTGAGTTTGCGCTTGAATAGCGCCGTAGATTGTTTTTGTGTGAACCAAAAGCGGACTTCCTTCGGGAATTTTCGGCTTTGGTTACAATGTAGTCATTGTATAGTTGTCATTGTCTAGTAGTCAAGGTGCAAATTTTTTAGAGAAAAAGGGGACCCTGTCGTTGGAACTGTATACATTTAGGGTAACGTCGTCTGTAGCGAATTCCAAATACCCTTCACTTTTAGCGTACGGTGTGATACGGACTTGAGATAGGGATATTACTATGGTAACGCCAGCCAGAGTACTTTTGAGGCTGTAATGAGTTTACGGTATAGGCTACTGGTAGAGGAGAAATATTGAGCTAGCTTTCATCGCGGGAACTGGGCTAGGGAATTTTCTTCCAGGGGTTAGTAGTACATGTGTGGTCACAAGTGTCAAAATGGTGGAGTGTGTGATAAAGGGTTGTGATATTGGATGGTGTGCAATGGTACAGATGACAAGTGACTAGTGGAGTTTCTCTCATTGCCAGACTGACTGGCAGGGTATTCAGCTACGACAGGGTCAGTATTTTTAGTTGGGCTGGTACCAGAATTGAAAGTCGATTCTGGTAGTTTCAATTTTATCAAGTAATGATTCAAAACTGTTTTTGAAGGAATTTAAGTACAAACATAAATCTTGTGAAATACTGAAATTGTTGACCAGAGAGCTGGCTTGTCTCAAATCGAAAAAATTACACAACGAGAAGGAAGTATGCGGTGCCTCGCATTCCACGCCATTTAGTCGTGGATCAAGCGGGGTCGCGATTATGCTTATTATTTGTTGCTACAGCCGCGAACCCTGGTAGTCTCTCCCACTTTTCCTTTCTTAGACGAACATCAGTTCCTGTTGTTCGTCTGGGGAGGCTGTGAAGTGGGTGAGATTGCTCGACCTCATTTTGCGCGGGGGCGCATTTTGCGCGGGCGCGCATTTTGCGCGGGTGCGCATTTTGCGCGGGCGCGCATTTTGCGAGGCAGGGTTCCCTGCTGTAAAGCGTTGCTTGGATACGTCGATTGTGACTATCCTAGCAACGATAGAAGGTCGGGCGTTCGGACCCAGACCCATCGGACGTGTTTTTGCATGCTCCGATGTTTTAGCCGAGATTTAGGCCTTTATTATGGAAATTCCAAACTTATTTAACTTAATTATATGGGAGGGGATTTGACTTATAACATACATTCCACTGTTGAACTATATTTAAATCATAACATAAGTTATATTGCTAAATTCATTCTGTTAGTAAGAGGTAAGAATAAAATGGTGAGCTCCTAAGAAGTGACATGAACGTTCCTTGCATTCCTTACTGTCCTCCAGACTTATATTATTAACCGCTATGGTCAACTTCAGATTGCTATTTGGATTGCTCTATAATCTTATTTAATTAAGGGCCTTCTGCCAATGGTCTGTCAGGAGTCGAACTCTCCACCTCGGGCAATGCTAGTCAAGGGTCAGGCTGGCAGGGTGACAGACAACCGGCTGCAGGAGGCACAAGTCATTCACATGGAAACAATTATTGATATTAACACGTAGGGTCGCCTTAAGCGGGGGTGGAATAGCCCGACGGTTAAATATATAAACAATATATTCAGCATATGCCTATTACAGATTGTAAAATTATATTTATATTTCCATAACCCAGACTTCCGACACTTTGTGTTGTTCAGGGGCAATAGTATGTGGTCGGCATTTTGTTTGTGGCCGTCGCGTTTCATGAAGCGAAATGCTATCCGAGCACTGGACTGGGCCATAGGCCTACATCCTCTGCCTCTGCACAAAGGGCTAAACGTATGTACTTGTATTCAGACTGGTCTACTGATATCTGCGAAACCCTGTCTGTTCTTTATATTCCTATTTCAAACTAGTAACGAGTCGAGCAATGTGAGTCAAAGCAAGCCTATTTAACTGGCAGCATTAATTCTAGTAATAATATTATACTAGGTAGGCTACATAGATTCTAGAAATATTATAGTCCAAACCTAGCTCAGAATAGATTGGTCATCATTTTCAAATGTTACAGACCCGTGTGATCATTTGGATTTGGTAAATAATCACACTTAAAGTGTAGGGTGGGAATTCGTAAAGTCCATGCAGTCAATCAAATATTAGACTGAGGTGATTGATGAATGATAGGAATAACGAGAAGAGAGGACATCAATACACGATATTCACACGCATGCGCTGTGGCAAAGGTCCCACAACCATAGTGTTTGTCGCTGCCATCAGATGTCGCATGTGAAGTGGGCGAGACTACTCGACCGATGGAAATGCGGGCTGGGCGGATTAGTTCGCATTCTGAAATGCAGGCTAGTCACCAGGCTCGCATTTGCCACCATTTGCGGGGACGGGTTCCCTGCTGTAACACGTCGCTAGGAGACGTCGATTGTGACTTTCCTAGCAATGGTGGGAGGTCGAGCGCTCGGGCTCTGACCCGATTTAGGCTCTTATTGTCGGAATTCTAAACTTGTTTTCATTCAATTACAGGGGAGGGGTTGGATCCAGCTTTACTACACATGTTAATTGAAACAACTCTGTTAGTTAGGGTAAGAATAAAGCTCTGAGCTCTTGGAAAGTGATTGCAACATTCCTTGCATTCTTTACTATTCTCCAGTCTTATTGTAGATTAACCACTACGGTCAACTTGTCTTTGATATTCGATTGTTTTATATATATATATATATAAGGGCCTCATGCCTGGTAGGCCTTAAGCCACCGATTAACCCTTCTGCAGGGATATTAATAGACATAATATTATTGGAAACATAACTTATCGTAGTGATATTTTAACATAGTAAACACATTAACGTAGGCTGATTAACAGTGACAGCAGCAGCACCATATATGGTGCCTGCGTATTTCTGGATTAATTAAACTCTGTGGCGGGGAGGATAGCCAGTTAGTTGTAATAATAGGAGACTATTCTGGTATATAGATGCGGGGAAGGGACAAGAACCGTATTTTTATGATACTCTGGCTGTCCGACCCTAGCCCGGGAAGTACATCGACTGAAGCGGTCAACCTGCGGGCGGGACGGGAGGCGCCGACGGGCCGCGGCGGGCCAAGGAAATTCACATGGAAAATTACATATATATCAATATTAACACGTAGGCTCGCCTTTAAGGCCCTGTCACACTATGACATTTCCCACCAACGCGCGTCGAAGTGTTGCCTTTTTGGTCGAAACGTCGGTACACGTCTGGTACGTTACCGGCGCGTCGGTACACGTTGAGGGCTAGCAACGTGTGAATGGACACATCGGCGCACATCGGCATGTGTCGGGTCGCGCCGATCGTTTTGTGCTTGCACAAAACTTTCGACGCGCGCCAACGTGTTGGATCGCGCGTTACCGGCGCATTGGCAGGACGTGGACCCACGTTACCAGCGCGACGGGCGTGTTTGCAGGACGTCGACACACGTTACCAGCGCGTTGGAGGAACGTTGCTCGCATGTTGCTGTGTATGTCTGTGTGTGTGTCTCTGTGTCTCCGTGTGTGTCTCTGTGTCTGTGTGTGTGTGTCTCTGTGTCTGTCTCTCTGTGTGTGTATCTGTGTGTGTCTCCATGTGTGTCTATGTGTGTGTGTCTCTGTGTCTGTGTATGTGTCTCTCTGTGTCTCTGTGTCTTTGTGTGTGTGTCTCTGTGTTTGTGTGTGTGTCTCTATGTCTGTGTGTGTCTCTGTCTGTGTGTGTATCTCTGTTTCTGTCTCTGTGTCTCAGTGTGTGTGTCTCTGTGTCTGTCTCTGTTTCTCAGTGTGTGTGTGTCTCTGTGTCTGTGTGTGTCTCTGTGTTTCTGTCTCTGTCTCAGTGTGTGTGTGTCTCTGTGTCTGTGTGTGTGTCTGTGTGTGTGTGTTCTGTGGCTGTGTCTGTGTGTGTGTCTCTGTGTCTTTGTGTGTGTCTGTGTGTGTGTCTGTGTGTCTGTCTGTGTGTGTCTCTGTGTGTGTCTCTTTGTCTGTGTGTGTCTGTGTGTGTCTGTGTCTGTGTGTGTGTCTCTGCATGTGTCTGTGTGTGTGTGTCTGTGTGTGTGTCTCTGTATGTGTGTCTGTGTGTGTGTCTCTGTGTGTGGCTCTATGTGTGTGTATGTGTCTGTGTGTGTGTCTCTGAGAGAGACACACAGACACTCTCCCTCCCTCCCTCTCTCCCTCCCTCTCTCACTCTCCCTCCCTCCCACACATAGACACACAGACACACACACACATATAGACACACAGACACACATACAGACACAGAGACACACAGAGACACAGAGACACACACAGTCACAGAGAGACATACATAAAGACACAGAGACACACTCAGAGACACACAGACACACCACGACAAACATAGACACAGAGACACACACACACACAGACACACACAGAGATACACACAGAGACAGAGAGACACACACAGAGACAGAGACACATACAGAGACACACACACATACACACACAGACAAAGACACACATGCAGAGACACAGAGCCACACACACAGACACAGATATGCACACACAGAGACACAGAGACAGAGACACACACACACAGACAGAGACACCAAGACACAGAGATACACACACAGAGACACACATAGAGACAGAGACACACACAGAGACACACAGAGACACACACAGATAGACACAGAGACACACATACAGACACAGAGACGCACACACACAGACAGACACACAGAGACACACACACAGACACAGAGACATACATACAAGACAGAGACACACACAGACAGAGACACACACACAGAGACACACACACAGACACAGAGACACGTACAGAGACACACACACATACACACACACAGATACAAAGAGACACATGCAGAGACAGAGCCACACACACAGACACAGATATGCACACACACAGACACAGAGACACAGACGAGACACACACACACAGACAGAGACACAAAGACACACACACAGAGACACACACATAGAGACACATAGACACACATACAGACACAGAGACACACACACAGACACACATACACACACACAGAGACACAGACACAGAGACATACATAAAAGACACAGAGACACACAGACAGAGACACAGGGAGGGAGGGAGGGAGGGAGGCTTTTTCCACCCGCAACGTCGATACCCGTTGACGGCGCGCTAATAACACGCTATTATCACGCTACCAACACGCTACCGCCCGTCCAACTACCCCCCGAAACGCCGAAAAGTTTGATGTTTCTCGACGGGTTGCAAATATTTTGCGCGTTGGCGGCACGCCGGAACACACGTTGTAGTGTGACAGGGCCTTAAGTGGGGATGGAATAGCCGAACGGTTAAACATGCATTGTGAATATTCTGTATTAATACTGACTGACTAGTTTGGTGCCCTCCTAAAATTTTCAAAAGGGTCCAAACATGAAATTTATAAATTTCTTGGAAGCTCCAATGACCCAACAGCAAGATACTTTTGGAATTTTCAAAATATCCCAAAATTTGACTGACATATGTGCATTTGAAAGTTAGTAATTTCCATAGCTTTTGTATGCACTGTGGCAATGGTCCCACAACCGTAGTGTTCGTCGTCGCCGTCAGATGTCGCATGCGTTGTGAATATTGTGTATTCGCTTATGTTGTTTTTTAGTTAGTAAAATCAAGCCCGTATATATTTATGTGCGTATACATATGTTTATAATTAAACTTCTCTATTTAGTTTAATAGGCGTCCTTTATGGCCGGTACACACCTACCGTTTACGATTCGCGCACTAAAACTCCCGATCCGCTTAAAACTGAAAACGGGCCGATTCATTTTTCGAATCGCGAATCGCAATCGCAAGACTAGCGCACACCTACCGTTTTAGCCCTAAAAAGTTGCGAATCGCAATCGGTAGGTGTGCTAGGGGAGCGCACACCTCACGACTTTTGGGCAGTTTTAGATCGTATATGCTAGGTGGGTGCGGAAAAACGATCATAAACGGTAGGTGTGTACCGGCCAGTAGAAAGATTAAGAAATTCTTCAAACGCGCTTAGTTTGTTTAATAGCGTGAACTAAGCGCATTTGAAGAACTTCTTAATCTTTCGCTCCCATCACTCATCACGGTTGCACACATTTACTGTACGAAATGACACTCTATTTTTCCAGACGTTTTCCACATTACGCTGGAATTAGTGGTGTAGCTATCTTTCATTGTCCTTGTTAACATATCAAGAATAATTTAAAATAGAAATTCATCTCGACTACTTTGTCTTACTCCTACTGGATGACTTTGATATTGTCGACTCCCAGGGTAACTGTAACCGGCCTGTTGCCAGAATGTTCCAACCCAAAACAGAAATACCTACCTACAGCCCTGTTAGGTTCCAGGATTAGTAGGTCATCTCACATCACGTGGTGACCGCGAGATGACCATCCAGGTCATAGCCACAGGACTTTTGGCAAGCTTGTCGAAATTATTTTGGGTTCCTTTAGCTCATCAAAATTACTACAGACTAATGATTAGTAGCTCATAATGATCACTTTGATATATTTATCCAAAAAATAAGACAACAATTCAAATGCCTTCGGACCATGCAACTTTAATATTGTTGATGAGTTATATGTTCCCTTGATTGTTAACTCTAACTCTGTATCGGACAGCTTAGGCCATAAGGCTGGTTCCAGACCCTTGACTAATATTCATGCCAGCACTGCCCAAGTGTTGAGCCCATTTAGCCAAACTCTTGATGTTGTTACACATGTTCCACCTGTAACATACACCACAAGAGTGTACCTTACTCCGTCACCGGGGCAGTTCAAAGTTACATTGTTGGAGTTCTGGCCCTTGGCCATCTCCTCAACTAACACAGCAGTAGATTACTTTAATATTTACAATAAAGTTAGGGCTATGGGTCTTCCCAACTACCTTTCAGCTGGGATTCCTGTCCTTTCAGGCCTAAAAATAAAAAATTGGAGGTTAATGCTTACAGATTTTCAGGACCCTCAAGTTGTAGAGTTTGGATGGCCCGCCGGCTATACCCGAGGAACAGCCCCTACCCCAGTTACATGAATCACAAAGAAGACCCCTCCTACTTTACCTTCCTAGAAAATTATATTGTTAAAGAACTGTCTTATACTCGGCCCTTTTACTTCACCCCCCTTTAAACCGTGGGCTCAGATTAGCCCTATCATGACAAGGCCCAAGAAAGGTACATTAGATCGAGGAATTATTGAAGACTTAAGCTTTCCTAAAGGAGTAAGTGTTAATTCAGGGATTAAAAAAGGTTTTTACCAGGGGGAACCTTGACGTATACACTCCCAAATGTCATGGACCTGAGTTTTCAGCTTATCACCTTAGGTTCCAACAGCTACTTGTGGTCAATAGATTTAGCCAGGGCTTACAGGCAACTTTGAATCTGCCCACTTTCATCTCCCCTATTCGGTTTAAAAGTTAATAATGAATTTTATTTTGATATAGCCTTGCCTTTCGGTTGTCATACTTTCTCCTTGGCTTGTGCTCGTACCACAGCTGCAGTCATGTATTTAATGAATCAAAAGAACTATTCATGTCTATGTTATCTGGATGATTTCATAGGGGTTGAGGCAACTTTAGACCAAGCTATGGAAGCGTATAACTACATTATACTATTATGCAGTTTTCTTGGTTTAGACTTATCAGTTAAAAAAATGTTTTCCTCCAACCAAAAAGATAACCTTGTTAGGTTATCAAATTAACGCCTCAGATTTGACAATCAAAATTCCAAAAGGAAAACTAGATGAAGTTATTACCAAATGTAAATTATGGTCTCTGGGTATGGTTGTCAAAAGGAAAAAGTTGCAGAGTCTGATCGACAAGCTTCAATTTATAACAAAATGTGTACTCCCAGGGAGGTTTATTAACCGGCTACTTGCGATGCATAGGTCGCTGTCTAAAAGTTCAACCCCTAAGGTAGACAATAATTTTTTAGAAGACCTTTCTTGGTTCATACATTATGCAAGGCAAGCCAATGGCTCAGTCCGCCATAAGTCCCCAAGACCGGATGCATTGTTCCCCGGTAAAGCCCCTGTCACACCTCGCTGGATTGAGGAAACGGAAAGAAACCAAACAAAGACCGTTGATATCCGGCAAAGTCCGGTTTGTGCCCGTTGCATATCCATCCGTTGATATCCGGCCCGATCCATTACAAGTTTTGAACATGCACAAAACTTGGAACGGATGCTGCCAGATTGACGTTTATGGTTCTTGTCCAGTTTGAGTTTGTTTCGTCCGTTGGCTATCCGTTCATG
Organism: Branchipolynoe longqiensis; assembly: GCA_030323885.1. NCBI lineage: Eukaryota > Metazoa > Annelida > Polychaeta > Phyllodocida > Polynoidae > Branchipolynoe > Branchipolynoe longqiensis. Next base: position 59,655,329 of record CM059186.1, on the reverse strand, counting down.
TCTGTTTCATGTCCGTTTGTCCGGCGGTCTTTGACCCGATATCGCAACATGTTGACACATTTTAATACATTTTGATACTTATCATGCCCGAACACCACCGGACTAGACAATTCTGTCCGTTGCTTAATCCGGCGAGGTGTGACAGGGGCTTTAGGATTGAGTTAGATAAAGCATTCACCCGGTACTCGCAGTACACGGGTGAATACCAACCCTATATAAAAACGGTTGAAAAAGCGGGTTAAGGAAATGAGAGCGTAATTTCACAATCTAAGAAGCAACAATTATTCTTTACATATGTCTTATTGATAGCCCGCTACCTTTGAGTTGAAAAATATAATATAATATCTAGTTTAATAAGATTTAAAATTGAAATCGACGGCGTTCTAGTGCCGCCATCTTGTCTTTTTGCATTCTCTCCCATTTCACCAACTCTGTGCCTATACGGGTAGCCTGTAGCCTTTTGATACTGGAGCCACAGTTTCTAGTTCATATTCCATACTAACCCTATTTTCGCCCGTATTTACACTACGTTGTCCTTCACCCGTGTACTACAAGTACCGGGTGAATCTTTTATCTAGTATTGAGTAATCTCCTGTGTAAATAAATGTAAAATTTTCAACATGCATGAATTTCTGTTTTCAATTAGAGTATATAGTTAGTAAAACAATAACATGTCTGCACAAAAATACCCGATGGGGACGGGTCACAGGGTAGTTTTGATATGGGTACTCATTCTCCATTCTTGGTGAACAGTTCTGTATGCTTACCTCTAGATAAAAGATTCACCCGGTACTTGTAGTACTGCAGCAGTACGGGGTGAATATTGTATCTAGCTTACCACCAACTTGTCCAAGTGCAGTCTGAGGTTTGTACAGAAAGTGGAAGTGGTGAAGCTGATTACCAGCGAGTTGTGCTTCCAGTGTAGTTATAAGTACCAGCGTAAATTTCTTAACCATGACGTCATAATCACGGATCCGTTGTCATGGTTTCATTTATACCTATGCCTGAATCAACGAGCCCAAAACGGAAGACAACGATGTCATGGAGCGATTACTCGAAAACACGCACATCGCATGTGTGTAAGTAAAGGTAGGATTATCATTGCATCGATCCATTATGCAGTATAACATAAGCCTAGTAATGTCATTCATGACAATGACAATGTCTACAGAAAACAATCAAACACACAGAAAACATACTAGGTAGTAGGTGTGATATATTCATTCATTGTTTATCTTGCGTAAAGATGAGCGTGGCTCAATTTGCTGTTTTGTTGCATTGTCTGGCATTTGGAGTGTCCTAGTTTGGGGCTGCACATTCAAAATATGGTTTCATAGACCCAACAATTGTCTCAAATCAGTCTTTTTCAGTCGCTATGTATATAGCTTACCCAGAAAAGACTCACCGAATGAAATCTCGGCATGCGGCTGCACTATAAACTTAAAGTTCAACTTAAAGGGCCTAGTCCCAGAAATTGCTCACAGAATGAGCATTGACCGAGACAAATCCGCAAGCGGATGTTCATATAGACCGAAGGACTGAAACCATACATTTAGGATGATAACACATTTAATCAATTAATTTCTCTAAATGTTAAACCGTAGCCCGTTTTAATCAGTAAAACCCATATTTCCTAACTTTTATAAAGACAGGTCACACGCACAGCCAAAGTCAAGCACAAAATATCAACTTGAACAATAGATAAAGGATTCACCCTGTACTCGCAGTACACGGGTGAACGACAACGTAGTATAAATACGGGCGAAAATATATTTAGTATGGAACAGGAAGTAGAATGCCTGCCTCCAGTATCAGATGGGTACTTATATCGGCACAGAGTTGGTGAAATGGAAGAGAATGCAAAACGACAAGATGGCGGCCATAGAATGCCGTCGATTTCACCTTTAAATTCTATTAAACTATGTTTCATTATATTTTTCAACTCAAAGGTAGCGGGGAAATATTAAGACATATAAAGAATAAGTATTGCTTTTTAGATTGTGGATTTAAGCTCTCATTTCATTTCCCCACTTTTTCGACAGCTTTTATATAGGGTTGGTATTCACCCTTGAACAAGTGATATTAGATGATGGCCAGTCCGACCTCAGTGACAGTGTTATTAGATTTGGCATATTGCAGTGAATATCATTATAGGTAATTCATTATCATGCTGTTTAGGCATAACATAGTTATATATCATTGCATCTAATAACTGCATACTGTTAGAAAAGGTGATCTATGTTAATGCCTCCCGTTATCCTCATTCTTTTAAAATTATTTTAATATTTGTTCAGATTGTTCCACCATGTAGGCCTGTCACTAGATAAAAGATTAACCGCTGACGCTATACTGCAAGTACGGGGTGAATCTTTTATCTAGCCTATCACATGATTATTAAATGGCATTATCTTGCTAAATTGGACAATATTGATTTAAGCTTGTTATTATTTTTTATATATTAGTGGCACGTTGGCTCCTGTCAAATAGCATGGAAATGAGTAGATAAAAGATTCACCCGGTACTTTTAGTACACGGGTGAAGATCAGCCTTATATAAATACGGGCGAAAATAGCGTTAGTATGGAAGTGAGGCTCCAGTATGTGGCTCCAGTATCAAATGGATACTTATATAGGCGCAGAGTTGGTGAAATGGGAGAGAATGCAAAAAGACAAGATGGCGGCCATAGAACGCCGTCGATTTCACTTTAAAATCTTATTAAACTAGATATTATATTATATTTTTCAACTCAAAGGTAGCGGGTAAATATGAAGACACCTCATCAATCAATAGTTCCATCCTCTAGTCGAGGGTTGGATGCAATGGTTCTCCACTTGTCCCGATGTTGTGCTGTTCTGATAGACTGTGAATAATTCAAGCCTGTCCACTGTGAAATATTTGTAAACCATGATGTTCTTGGTCTCCCTCTCCCTCTGCTGCCATTCACCTTCCCTTCCAACAATGTACGGTATATTGAACTCTGACGAATGATGTGGCCAAAATAAATAAGTTTCTTTGTCTGTATAGTGGCAAACAAGCTTTTCTTATTTTTAATTTTTCTGAGAACTTCTTTGTTGGTGATCTTCTTTGTCCATGATATTTTCATCATCCTTCGATAAGTCCACATCTCAAATGCTGCTAAACGTTTGTACATTTTCTTAGAGATTGTCCATGTCTCTGCCCCATACATTAGAGTAGACCACACATAACACTGAAGAATACGCTTCCTTGTTTGTATTAATATCTTACTTGATGTTAACACTCTATACATTTTGGAGAATGTTGTTCGGGCTATTGTTATCCTTCTTTTAATTTCTTCCTCACATCTCCCATCATTTGTAATCTTTTGTCCGAGATATATGAATTCGGATACTTGTTCTATGTTTGTGCCATCTATGGTTATATTGACATTTGGTTTATCTGTCTTTTTTACTTATAACCATTGTTTTGGTCTTCCTGGCATTCATCTTCATGTTGAATAGTATTCCAGCTTTATTGATTCTATTCACTATATCTTGTAGGTTTTTCTCACTGTCTGCTAGTATTACACTGTCATCGGCATATCTAAGATTGTTGATGTTCATGCCACCTATTGTCACTCCCTTGCAATCTTCAATGTGTCTGAAAATCATCTCTGTGTACAGGTTAAATAGACATGGTGACAATACACACCCCTGTCGAACTCCTCGTTTAATCATAACTTCATCCGATAGGCCCTGCTCCATTTTTATAAATGCACGTTGTGTCCAGTATAAGTTCACAATTAGTTTAATGTCTTTGCCAAGACACCTACATAGAATAAATGTTGCTTCTTAGATTGTGAAATTAGGCTCTCAATTCTTTTACCCGCATTTTCGCCACCTTTTACATAGGGTTGGTTTGCACCCCTACTGCAGCAGTACGGGGTGAATCTTGTACCTAGGAAATGAGGTGTACGAGATGACACAAAAGTGTTACAAATAACGATAATATTTATTGTACTGAATAAATATAGGCCTATGCCATAAAATGATTAATTATTGTTTTAGTTAAGTTCTTGACAGATTGCTCATTTGAAATATATATGTACCAGTAGAGAAAAATAGAACAATATATATTTTTATTCACGATTGTTGCAACAGTGAATGCAATTTTACAGCCAATGTTGGGTTCAGGAATATTACTTTCAAACCTTATATATTATATAAATATATGGTTTCAAAGTAATACATATATACTAATATAGTGATATTTGAACTTTTGTCATTTCAAAACCAAAATCATATCTATGGATATGTTTTACTTAATTATAATTTATTTTTTAAACTGGTATGGTAGATAACCATCGTATATTTGAAACTAGAAAGGATTTAACCATAAATAACTCAATCTTAGCAAGGAAATGTATTAAGCGTTTTAAAGCTGCATATTCTGCTGAAAGCATTGACGTGAGATTTGTTTGCTCGCTGTGCAGTCTAACGTGGGTGTACGTGAGGGGAGACGGTGCAAGTCAGGGCTATGCCGTTTCAGAGCTCCGAATGCGGCTAGGGGGTGGGGGAGGGGATATAGGACCGAGTGTCCATCGGGAATTCATTGAGTGATAGTCCCCACTGACGCTCAAACATATTTGACTCAGACGTGTGGATTTCATGGCCTTGTTGCCGCAGTTGTGCATATTGTGTCATTACCTCAGGTGATGCCTATTTCACCTTGTCACGGTGGGATTTTTCTTGTTTACACTACAATGAAAATACCTAGCAACTCATTAACTGACATTGTCTGAACATAATCAGAAACTACTTCAACAACATATATGGGCATTATCGATTAATCAACTCAGGTCACCTCCTACATGTAAAGTTAGAACTCAGGAACGACTGCACATGTTGACGTCTAGCTACTCAATGCTTTATTACAGTGCCCACCAGTCTATGCTGGTTGCCTGTGATGCTGGTCCCGACGGGCATTGTTCCCAGTCCGCCATGATTTGGTACATGTATACAGAACATCTTTCTTTCAGAAACAATAAAAGAACACGATTGATTCGAAGATACAAGAATAAAATGAGCAACAAAATAGAATGAACGAGTTAACAGTTGTTTACACTCCAGTTCGGTTAGTTCGGCAGTCTCTGGTTATGATGTCGGACTTTACATCCATTATTTCCTTATCCAATACAAGCATCTCAACATAGCATGGTGGACACTTTCACATGAAACAATGACTGTTGTCACAGTTAATGCAAGTGAATATTAACAAATGTTCATAATAGTAGTAGTATATGAAGTGTCATCAAATACGGTTCAAACGCATGAAATATCAACAATATAGTTCACTGGTTACATACAAGTTTCATGAAACTGTATAAAGCCCTGTTTACACGGGCGATTTAAAACGCCACATATAAAACGGCTTGCCTAGATCGATTCACATTTGCCGTGTAGACGCGACGCTGTGGCATTTTAGGGCTGAATCGATTCATATGAAACGGTTCATCTATACCACGTCTGGAGGTGGTTTATTTGAAGCGATTCAGCTGGTTCCCGGGCGGCGATAGTGTAAAATAGCAGTGCTCGCTGGCTGCAAGCTCAGCTGTAACTATGGCTGGTGCCCAGCAGTGTTAGGGACCGATTAGGCCGAAATCTATTGAATGCGATCATATTTAACAGAATTACATACTCAAATAATGAAATTTAATTAAATTAACCTTAAATTCCAAGCGATATTAACGTAGCAGCTACATCAGCGTCGAATGGCCAAGTGTAAACTAAACAAATAGCAGTGCTCGCCGGCTACAGGCGGACCACTAAGGCTGCTGGTTCCCGGCGCCAAAACACTTTCAAACTCGGTCCGTGTAAACGCGCCACTACATCGCTTCATATAAATCAGTTTGTCTAGATCGTTTTACAATTCCCCGTGTAAACACGGCTTAAGACTCTGTCAAGATCGTGTCATTTATTAAAATATACACAAAATATATTTTGACACAATAAAGTTTGTAACTTAATTACTAACAGTAATTCTCAGGAGTTTGCTGTCGCTTATCTCACTTTCAACTTGTGATGCTGATTACAGAACATAGTTACCGGATTAATTAACAATTGAACCATAAAGGTGTCATGCATTTGGGTATCTGTTGTTTGTGTTCTGGCCATCCATTCTCAACCAATGCTATGCTGTTTCTATGTTAGTGAGAATGCTTAATGGTTTTGTTATTTCCGCTAGGTTCGGAAGGAATTTGGCAATCATGCCTAAAAGGGTTGTACTGCTTGTTTGTTAGTGGGGCTGGGCATGTCAGTGATTGCTTGGACTCTCTCATTGTTAGGTTTTATCCCTTTCTCAGAGATAATATGGCCAACATAATCTACCTTAGTTTTACATATGCTGGACTTGGCAGGATTTACTCTTAGATTTACTTGTCTAGCTCGTTCAAGGAAGGCCCTAAGATTTTGATTATGCTCATGCAATGAATTTCCATAGCCCAGTATGTCATCAGTTATGACGTTAACACCTTTTAAACCATGGAGAATGCGGTTCATCTCATAGATGAATATATCACTTGCCGTTTTGATTCCGAATGGCAACCTCATGAACCTGAACCTTCCCCATGGGGTATTGAATGTACATACTTTTGAGCTTTCGGTGTCAAGCTGAATCTGCCAGTAACCACTTTTCGCATTTACTACAGAAAAGAATTTAGATCCCTCTAATTTCGATACAACTTCTTCTATTGTTTGAGTGGGATATGGTCCCGCTTTATAGCCTCATATAACTTAGTAGGGTCCAAACAAATCCGGATTGTATCCAGTTTCTTTACAATTGTTATAGAATTAACCCATGGAGTTCGTTCAGTTTCCTCTACTATCACTCCCAGCTCAATCATCCTATCTAATTCTTCACTTACTTTACTCTCAATGGCATGGGGAATTCTCCTAGGAGGATCAATTACAGGTTGAATAGAATTGTCTACATGGATCTTAGCTTCTACCTTAATGGTACCTAGCCCCATGAACACATCGTTAAATGTCTTTACCATTTGGTCTGCTTCACTGCTGTCCTTGTCCCCTTCCAATCGGATGCTGTCGATGCGTGACAAGATGCGCAGACGCATACACGCATCCTTTCCAAGGATAGGGCATACTGTCTTGATGACTTGAAATCGCAGCTGTTGATCCCGAACCTTCAGCACAGTGTCAACTCTAGGGTTGATCCTCTGCCCTGAGTATGTGACTAAACGACATCTGGGTTTAGTCAACTCAGCGTTGTGTAGTTTGTTGAACACATCCATGGGAATGATATTCGCCTCTGAACCCGTGTCTAATTTGAAATTAACAGTGACTTGTAAAATGGCTAAAGCTCGAATCTGTGGTTGTGTAGGCAGGCTATAGTGAAATCAATACAGACAAAGAGAAAGGAAGAGTATAAAGTGTAAAGGAAGAGAGAGAGTCAAGCCCTCTGGTTTATTATTTATATCGTTACATGGGTTCATTGTAGAGTATCACCCCACCCCTTTCCCCCAATGGGAAACAAGCATTCTTGGCCCTACCAATAGGGATCCAGCATTCCTGGTCCCCATTGCTACCAGTGGTCTGCGCACCACCACCAAGCTGTGTGGCCCCCATAGGCACCATCAACCTTGACCCTGAGTGTGGTGATCCTACCCAGCAGAGGGGGAGGGGGGTAGGCCCTGAGTGCGCTTACACCCAGCCCTGCCAGCACCACTATGTCTATTTACATCCCACTCAGGCACCACCAGCACTTACATATATATACACATACATGCGCTTGGTAATATATACCTGTCTAGTAATAGAACATTTGCATTCCCCCTGATGCCATAAATCAGAATATTTTACAACGTACTCCGCCCCTCCACTTCTTACCACCTATGCCACGCAGCGAGGAGAGAAGTTGACATCACTACGTGGTCTTCGTTTTACCTTATTGAATCCATCAACCAATAATTAATAATATCTTAATATCTAACATTTTTAATGGATAAGGTTTCTAACTTCGAATAAAAAAAACAAAAAACTTTATAATCACCGTTTGAGGCCACTTATGAAGAATATAACGCATTTCTGACTTTCAATATGATGTTAAAAGATACATGCGAACAATTTGCGACCATTTTTAGTCTAATCCGACCTTTTTCCAACTCTGTGACACCTCAGAGGTCCTTGTGACACTCTAGAGGTTAGTGTTCAGTCTGACAGCATCGACCGTACATTTGTACAAATCGGGTTTGGCATTACTACCATTTAGTTACACATCGATATGCTTGGCCCACCCATTTCGTCTTTCCGGCTGTCAAACTCGGAGAAACCCAACGACGCCGATGGTTGCTCGACAGGTCTCCATAGAGTTAACATTGCGGATCTCAGCTCTATGAGAAAACAAGGCTTAAGTGGTTTGAATCGATGACCTAGTTTCACAGACTATTTTCTTGCAAAACCCAACCAAATTCTTTGATTTCACCAAAAATAAGTCGTTTTGAGTGGAAATATAGGCAGAAATAGATTCAAAATGTCTTTTTGTACCACCGAGCGCGGTGGCCTAATCGGTAGAGCGTGGGCCTCGCGTGTGAAAGGTCGGGAGTTTGGTTCCCGGTCGAGTCAAACCAATGACTTTAAATTTGGTACTTGTCGCTTCCTAGCCTGGCGCTCGGCATTAATAGGATAGGGCAAGGACTGGTTAGCTCAGTGTCAGGATAATGTGACTGAGTGGGATATCGGATCATGGTGCCGGCGGCCTGATTTCCCAGTGGGACAGCACTATAAAGTCGCCATGAGTGCACTGTCACTGTCACAAGTCGGTACCCGTCCTGATATGACCTTAGATGTTGCTAGGATGTAAAACAACAAACAAACAAACATCTTTTTGTATGTTTTGTACAAGTATCTAACATCAAACATCAGTTTTAACAAAAATAGCACGAACAACAGAAAGCTGTATACCCACAGCATAGACTCAGCGTCAAAAGGTAAACAAAGCAATGACAGTGGTTCGCTTTGAACTTTGAAATTACAATGGCCACGTCTATATTATTAAATAATAGTAGATTTCTAGGTTCTTAGCTTAAGTTTTACATGCTGTCGCGGTTCCCATACATTTTCTCAGCAGTTGCCGTTGTTTTTTCATCTTAATTGTCTCCATCAGCCTAATGTCGATTATTTCTTTGATTTAATTATATATGTGCCAGTGTTCTCCGAACTAGTGCATTTGCGTTGCAATATTGACGATATCGATCCATTCTTGTAGAGTCGCTATCGATCTTGGTCATCATTTTGCAGAAAGTTACCTTTTTTCGCATTACATATATCTGATTTTTATTCAGTAAAGTATTTTGAATAATACATTTCCTCAAGTATTTTCAACTCTCAAATCTATCCATATAGATTATATAACAATATGCATTTTCTAGCTCAAAGACTAGCTCAATCAGATCCAATTTCCATAATGTCAATGACAGCATAAAGTTAATAAATTGTATGACAATAAATGGCAATATTGGACATTCAATATTTATGTCCATGAATTTTTAAATGAACCAACCTTTCATGAATAAATGGCAATATTTGACACATTTTTATGTCCATGAATTTTCAAATGAACCAACCTTTCATGAATAAATGGCAATATTCAACACATTTTTATGTCCATGAATTTTCAAATGAAAATGTTATTTTATAGGATTTATTGGCCAGATCCAAGCAAAAATTTAGTAATGTTAGTAGTCTAATCATCACTTTACTGTATATTACTACCGGTACACAGGTTTGTAGTGTCAATATAGGTTTGTAAAGCCTAAATAGCTTTGTAGTTGAATTGTTTTATATGAATAATTTAAGAAGGAAAGAATTTTATCACCTTTTAGCTGAGCTATCCCTACAGACTCACTTTTGTAAAGTGAATAAGAAAGCATAACCACTGTTTTACGTACATACTAAGAACACAGGGAAGAAGAGGGTGAGAGACAGGGACAGAAAGGGGGGAGACAGAGGGGGGAAGCGGAGAGAGAGAGGGAGTGAGGGAGAGAGAGCGAGGGAGAGAGAGTGAGAGAGCGAGGGAGAGAGAGTGAGGGAGAGAGGGGAAGAGATGGGAAGAGAGGGAGAGAGAGGGGAAGAGAGGAAGAGAGAGGGGGAGAAAGGGGAAGAGAGGGTAGAGACTTGTGTCCTTAATATTAATAACAATTATTCTTTATTTTCAATTTACTTTAATTGTACTTTAATTTATAACAATTACATTATGGCATGCCATTATTAAACGCGGACACAAAAATTCTAGTTTAAAAAATATTTATTTATATAAGACATTTTGACACATATATACATATATATACATACAAACATACAAAGATGAACAATACAACATAAGATTTTACTAAAAATAGAAACTATGACTACATATCTACACATATATACACATATCTACAAATATTTACAATCACTTGTCGTTCGTCCCATTGGAGCCTGCCCGTTGGAGTTCCTGGCATGGGGGCGACTCATATCGGAGTTGAACTCGCCACGGCACTGGCACCGGAAGTCGACGGCCAGTCCACACCGACAGTGGCCGCACGACCTGGGTGGGCAACGAGTCCTGGAGGGGCCCTGGTGTGGGCCGCCATGCCGAGTGTCCGGAGTGCAGCAGGCAGCTGTGCCATCACCAAAGACAGCCATTGCACCAACTGAGGCTGAGGTGGGACCGGCTCATGATGCATGTGGAGCGGCTATACGGGCAGAGGTTGAGGCAGAGGCTGAGGCTGAAGATTCGGCTGTGTCATATACTGCTGCACATACACCTGTGTCTGCGATGCCCAGGGTGATGCCGGTGGTGGCTGGTGAGTCCACTCGTGGGGTTGAGGCTGGTATAACTGACTTGTTGACACAGGAGCAGGTGCAGCCACATGAGCTGCCGCAGCCACAGGAGCTAGGCCTTGTTGGTGTTGGCAATCCACCTCCAAAACCTACGACAAGATCCGTTTGATTGGCACACAGGTCTCCACAAACCGCTCCTCGGCATCGTCAAGAGCATATCGCGCACATAGTTCGCAAATGTGATACGCTGCGTCATCGCCAGTGTAGGGGGCGGCTGCATGACCTTCAGCATGTCCCCAGACTCGTCGAACCTCTTCTGGATGGCAGCGAGGAGGTTTGCGTCGTCTGGGGCTGACCGCTTCCCCTTCCCCTTTCCCCGCTCTCGGACTGGAGCGGGAGGAGTGGCCGTAAGGTCCTCCTCCATCCCCACGTCCAGATCCGCGCCGAGATTATCCTCGAGGCCGACATCGCGATGCGCAGCCTCTATGGCAGCGGCCACCTGCAAGACAAAATAATAAAATAACATAAGTAACATGAATGCAAATCAATCTTTCCACAAAAGACAACACAAGTCAACAATAAAGCACAATTATTTAACGATAAATGACGAAATTGATTTATCAAGATTCATTACGTAAATAACATATATAGATTGTCGGCTTCTCGATATAACAATAACAACACAACAAGTCAACAATAAAGAAAAACAACAAATATATAACATTAAACAATTAACTTGATTTATCAAGATTATTTACATAAATAACATATATCGGTTTGTCGACTTCTCCAGAATAATAGGGGTTTTACAAGAATCATAACGCCCACACTAGTGAGAAGGATAAAAGATTATGTACTTACACTTCTGCAGGGCTCCGGCCGGTGACGGACGACGGACCACAGGAAACCGAACTTCCGCATTATCCACTGCTCCCTCTCAGTCAGTTTAGCCACTCCGTCCCCGATCTTCTTTTTGTGCAGCCGCATGTTGGTGTCCCGGAGTGACTTGAACCACTTCTGGAGATGGACTGCTGTCGTCCCCAAAAGCTTCGCCTTGTCCTCCCACATCTTCCCCTTCCTGTCCGAGCGGCGGTAGTCTGTCATCTTGACATTCCACATGACTGGATTTTCCTGCCGAAAGTCAAGTATCTGACCCTCCTTGAAGACAGACAGAGAACAGTCGCTCTTCTTGGCCCTCCTTCTCTTGGCAGAGGACAGGCCGGAGGTGCTGGTGGAGGCGGAGGCGGTGGAGGCTGCAGACGCCGCCCGTGAGCTGCCCCGAGAAGCAGGAGATGGAGAGCTGGAGCGGGGACGCCACTGGCGCGTCGTCTGCATCTCCACTTCCATCTCCAACTCTTCCAATGGAGAGTGGTGTTGTGGAGAGTGGTGTTCTGGAGAGTGGTGTTCTGGAGAGTGGTGAGGAGGCAGGTGAGGAGACTGATGATGGTGAAGATGGCAAAGTCTGCCTCTTCCTGCCTCTCCCATGGCCTAGTCCTCCTCCAGTGATGAGAGCAGCCGTAGTGGTGTTCTTCTTAGCAGGCATGGTGGAAGAGTAAGGGGACAGCTCCAGCTCCAGGGTATTTATACCCAGGTGGCGACCCACCCCCAGTGACCTCTCGGTGATAGCATACGCTACGCTATGCATACGCTTTGAATACGCTGCCATAGGCTAGGGGAAGGTTACGTGTAGGTTACGCATACGCATCAAAAGCTCCTGCAGTGCAAAAAGGTTGGGTTACGACGACCTATAACGTTTTTCAAATTTTTGCGGTAAGTTACGCATATGCCGCCGCCATAGGTCGTAGTGTGACAGCCCCATTAGGTGTGGCGCAATCATTCCCAATTAGTGGCGCCGAACAAAGAATTTTACCATCCGGCTGAGTTGAAGCACTCCACCATCCGCGTTTCCATTGCTCCCTCCGCGGGGTTCTTTGCTGTGATTGGTCAATTCTGTGGATTACACTAGAACTAGCAACAAGCGGTTCTATTCTACGTGCCTGCTGGCGCATAAAAGCTCCAGTACCAATATCACGAGAATGTATTGTTTTATCAACCAAAAATACATTAGTTTATCCTGGCCAGAAACAATAGGATCGAATGGCAAAGGTTGCCCTCTACCTTTTAACCTCTCCATATGAGTTAATCTAGGTGCCAAATCATCCCAACTAATTTTAGAATCAACTATTTGAACCTTTTCGCAATTAACAATTTTTCGATCGTTCTCAGGCCCTACCACGGTTACTACCGAACCCTGTGATCTAACTACTATGTATCCTGGATCATATTTCCTCTCTAAAGGTCCGGATTCATTCACTAATAAAACAACTTCATCACCCGGTTTTAATTTAATTGCGTTCAGCTTTTTATCCGCACTTGCACTATTGTATTTTCAACTTTCCCGTTGATTGTCAACTGCCTTATTTAAAGCAATAGACAAGTCATCTATCCGATACGCTAAGTTTGAATCCCTCGTACCTGTAGAACGATACAGTAAAGAACTATGCAGGTCGCTTGGTCATGTATACCTGTTTAGTAATAGAACATTTGTATTCCCCCCAATGCCGTAAATCAGAATATTTTACAGACTGTTCCAATCGGAATGTCTGCGAACCACAAATATGTATCTCCACCATCGTCGGCTGAAATCGCTCCAATGAACAGGTCTTCCTCCTGCTGTTCGGCCTGCCACTCCTCTGCCTCATTGTTGTCATCAACTGTTATTTCGTTCACAGCTGTTGTCTTTCCACGACACACTTTAGCAAAGTGTCTGATTTTCTTACACGCCGCACATACCTTGCCTTTGGCCGGACAGGCATCACGGTCCCAGCGGTGAGAATACCCGCACCAGCCACACTCCGCCCGTGTGCCGGCAGTTTTGTTCTGATGATCATGAGAAAACTTGACTGGAGCTCGCTGGAACTGCTGTTGTTGCTGTTGCATTCCTGCTGCCCGCGGTGCTTGTCACGCTGGCTAGTAGTGTTGGATGGCATCCAATGCGAATTCAGAACTGCTGTCGGCAGTGAGCTGTTTCGCCCAATGCTCACTCATCCTACACATTTCCTCACAGAGGTCCACTGTTAATTTGGGTGTCTGCAATAGACGGTCCCTGAGGGTATTACATTTAATACCACTCACCAGTCTATCCCGCATAAGTGAAGCTTCGATTACACCGTATTCACAATGACCGATACGGTGCCACAATTCCCGTATGTAGGGGTCCATGTTTTCTTGCCCTTGATTATATGTGTTAAACTTGTATCTCGTCACCGTGATATTTGTCTTGCCTTCAAAATATACACAGAAAGCCTCCTTCAGTGGCCTGACTTGCCTGTCTCTGCTGCGGTGAACCTCATAGACTGATGCAGCTTCTGCGCCTCTGCGCCGGCAACATGTAGTAACACACAGCACTGAACCCTTTCGCTTCGGCTCAGCATGCCCGCTACCGTGGCGTAAATGTTGAAAGAGTGTATCCACGCCTTCCAGTTGGCTGCTAGATTTTCCTCCAAGTTTAATCGTCCGGGTGGCTTCAACTCGGAGAGAGACATTTCCGTCCAAGGTTCCGCCTCTGACACCATGTAAAGTTAGAACTCAGGAACAACTGCACATGTTGACGTCTAGTTACTCAATGCTTTGCCTGTGACGCTAGTCCCGACGGGCTGGTTCCCAGCCCGCTGTGCCTTGGTACATACATAACACTACAGACTTGGGTCGAATAATCGAATACATTTCTCCATGCTCGGGGTGGAAAGAATGGTGGCTTAATCCAAAACCTTATTTTTTTTATTTAGATAACCGATATAACTACAGCAAAATAGGATTTAGAGTATTTTATGATGGCATAGTTTAGTTATATTTCCATTTAATTAATCTAGGTTATTACCCCAAAAAATGCATGACTGGTACTGGTAGCTGTTATCCTGCAGGACGGTACCACTGCAAATGTGATGTAATCGCTCCTAGCCACCCCAGCCAAGAGGTGGGTTACTGGGGTCGGGTTGTTTTGCACACGGCATGTGTATTTGTCGATGCCACTCGTGGTGTTCGATTTGAAATTCTGACGACTCGGGTGATCCAAGTTGCCCGGGTCGTGTTCATCGATTACCCCCTATATGTCCAATACTCACAAAAGGATTTACTGTTATTCTGCGAGGTGGGTGAATGTTGGGTACTACACCGGTGTATAACTTACAGCGTCATCAAAGGCCAGTTGCTCTCATACCATGTCTATGTGGTGTGGGAGGTTAAAAATCCCTTGGGTCGGTAAAAGTGTTGGCTCGGGCTTTCCGTCGACAAACTGTCTAATGGTGAAAACAAGTTGTTTTGGTTTTTTTAGTTTTTTTTATACTGTCCATAGCATATAAGCCCGGGTACCCAGGCTTGTTTTCAATGCTGGCTAGTTGTAGTGTTGGTGTTATCTTACCACACAGTGGCTGCTGATAAGGTATTTGATTGCCTGCATTTCAGTAGCAGATAGATAATTGGTTGGTATGGTTAATAGCCTATGTTAGTTTTTTTTGGATTTTCTTGGTATATATGTATTTATTTTTTCTACTCTTATTACTAGACTAGCCTACTCCTATTTACATATCATAGGCTTGTACGTAGCTGTGTGGTGTGTTATCTGGCTACTTTTGGCATGGTTACCTTCCATTGGGTGTCCCGCTGGTGGGCCGTGACATATCACATGCCCCTTTGCAGTGCAGCTTATTAGGGGTTTCCTAGCCATATTTTGCACAGATATTTTTTGTAAGTTTTTAGGTCAGGAATTTGTCGTTCCTTTACCGTTTGGGCATTCCACACCTTGGCAGTCATTTCCAGCGTGCTTCTCTCATGAGCTTTTATTTGGCTTCTGGTCTGCTTTAGTAGTGGCGCATTATTTGCTCTAGTAGCCCTTTGTGGTTTTGTTAGAAGTTTAATGTTTTGACTATAGCTATATGCTAATGTTTTCAAATGAATTATTCTCCTATTTTCCAGTAATTTCACTTTGGTTCTTTTGTGTATGTCATAGGTGGGGTGCAGCTTGTCTACTCTTAGACAGATTTTTAGGGCTCTGTTCTGCAGTGTTTGCAGTTTTTTTAGTAGTTCTTTTCTCGCACCCATGTAGTTTACATCTCCATAGTCAAAATAGGGAAGCACCATGCCCTTGAAGATTTTTATTGACATTTCTTGCGTCATGTAGTCTCTTAGCTTTGCAAATAGCCACAGTTTGTGGTTTACTTTTTGTATAATTTTATTTATACATAGGTTGTAGTTTAGTTGGCTGTCCAACTCAAGGCCTAGGTATTTGTAATGGTCTACATTTTCTAGTGTTTGGTTTCCTAACTTACAGTGTAGTTTTCTTTCTGGCATTTGTTTATGCGAGAAGAGTACTGTTTTTGATTTGCTTGTGTTGATGGTTATTTTGTTGGACTCACACCACTCATCTAGTTTTAGTAGGAGTTTATTTAGTTTAGTTATTACCTCCTCTTCTGTGGTGCCATTTGCATATATGACTGTGTCATCTGCATATAGTTGGAGGCATTCAGTTTGCAACCATTTTTCAAGATCGTTTATATAGATTATAAAGAGTAGTGGCCCTAACACTGACCCTTGGGGTACACCACATGTGACAGGTTGGTTGTCTGATAGTGTATTGTTTATTTTTGTTTTCTGTTGCCTGTTGTTCAGGTAGCATCTTATCCAATCCATAGTGTTTGATTTTATGCCCATGGCTTTTAGTTTTTCCAGTAATATTTTGTGGTCTACTGTGTCAAATGCTTTGCTGAAGTCAATGAAGGCGGCTCCAACTAATTGTTTTTGGTTCATTGATGCCATTATGACATTTGTTAGGTTAGCTATTGTTTTTGATGTGGAGTGCAGTTTCCTGAAGCCCCTTGTCTTTCGTTTAGTATATCGGTTTTTTCCAGGTGTTCATTGATGTGTCTATGTAACACTTTTTCAATGAGCTTGCCTGGGGTTTGAAGAATTGATATTGGCCTGTAGTTTCCCCAGGTTTTGTTTGTCTCCACCTTTTTGAATGGGGGTGATGGTTGCCATTTTCCAGGCTGAGATAAAACGCCCCTGCTCAAAGGAGATGTTGAATAGGTCTACTATGGTGGCCGGGATGGCTTGGAGTGCCTCTTTCAGTATTTTGGTTGGTTTATTCAGACTTATCCATGACAGGCAGTATAAATCTTCAATCTTCAAGATAAGAGTGATATAAAGGCAACTACAATAGAATCTACATGAAAGATAGTGAGCAAAATATCGATACAAAAATCTTCTGGGTTTGATCATTTTTTAAGGAAACTAATTATAATCCAGTTATGCAACATTCATGCCATCAATTCTCAGGTAACCTAGTTGCCCTGGTTTTATGCTGGTGTAGTATATTTGGACATTTCTCAACTTCTCAATTTTTATTAAGCCTCGATTTAGCAATACATAATCAAAACCGAAGGTTCTGAGAATTTGATTGTCATATATTTATATTTGCAGAGCGCAAAATGACTTGAATTTGTAAAGGTGTTATAATAAATTGTATATATTTATAATATATATATTTATAATATTTCATTTTTATTTCAGGTCATCAAATAAAAATGATCTAATCTGACGAATAGCCCTTCAGCATGGCCATGCAGAACATCAATACGTGTGCAGTTCATGAGTTGTTCAGCATACAGGGTATTGACCGGAAACTAGCATACACTATCATCAAGTACAGGTTCTCCCGAAATGGATTTCAAGCGATGGAAGAACTTCTGACCGTGCCTGGCATGAACAAGCAGAAGTATCAAATTCTGTGCCAGAAATTCTCATTGGTGATCAAACCACCTTCCAGTAATGTTATTCGGCGACCCTATTCTGGACTATCTATAGTACCCATCCAGTTTGTCTGCACTGGCAAAGCTATAGAAGAACAGGCAGCAAGGAAGGATGCAGCTTCCAGGGCAGGCAAAAGAGACCAAGGGGGTCAAATGTTGCCAACCTTCCAGGATAAAACAGGTTCTTCAAGCTACTGTGGAAAGATGGGGAATCTTCAAGTCCGAGACCAAACCACTCATGGGAAAGAGATACCGAGGTTTGTGCATAAGTGCCCATCCCAAGTAGTTATGTCGACTGCCCACAGGGTGTCATCATCGCCACAAACAGATAAGCCTAGTGATGGGCATATTGATGCACTGAGAGCCACTACTTCAGGAAATACTATCAATTTCATGTGTACTCTTGATAAACGAGTAACTGAACCCGTACCTTTCACTGCAATCCCAGGTGAGGCATGGACATTAGCGAACAAGAAGTACAGTAGAGCCATTAGCCAGGCCACTTGCGATAATGGCATGGTAAGTCATAAGGTCAAAGCAAAGAGAAGTGCTTCTCTGTCTGAAGGAAATGGCTCTGAGTCAACTGATGAGGAAAGGGGATCTGGGAAAGCACAAGCTAAAAGCAAGCGCACTGACAACTTATCTAATCACTGCACCGCATCTACCACAAAGAGCAGTTTGAAGACATTCCCCACCTATACACTAAATATTGCGTACATGTCTTCAGACAACATGCTTTTGTATGACCAATGCAATCGGATGACAAGTAGTGAGCGCACTTATTACATTACAAACTGGGTGACAGATGTGGAGAATGCTTTCTTCAAAAATCACAAACCTCTCAAACTTGAAAAGATAGCACAAAGTTGTAGTTACAATGAGAAATCACTCGTTGATAAACAGAATGAAGACCTGGAAATAAATACCAGAGCAGGAAGACAATCACCCTTAAATATGAAAACTTGTGATCGTGTATATGTCTATAATAAGCATATGATAAGAGCCCGCCCGGCAACCATGGCACCAAGAGAGGACAGAATAGAGCCCCTACACATTCTACATAAAAGGGCCGTAAAGTCTGGAATTAACCAGTACAAGAGAGCGCTAAGGAATGAAGTAGTTCAAAGTCCAGACAGTTTTAAACAAACAACACACTTAAGACATCTCATGAACAACTATGTGGTCCAACGTTCAAAGACCACTTCAACTAATCTCAGAAGAAATAAAATAGAAACGAGGAAAACCAGGTAAAAGTAGCTAGTATTGTTTGAGCAAACTGACATCCATTTTCTGCATTTTTACATCAATTAGGATATATGCATTAATTACCTTATTTGCGTGTAGTCTGTCCCATTTCCTTCGTTGAGAAGGACTGTTCACTATTGATTAACCATTATAAGTCACCCACATCCCAGGATTTTCAGGGGCAATGTGCATACTATTGGTCTGTATACATGCCCCTGAAAAAAGTCAGTGGAAGTAGGGGTAACAAAAAGAAATAAGAATTTTAGAACAATTATGATATTTCTGAACTTTTGTTTCTCCTACCCAAAAAATGAGTTTTGGACTTCACATTTTGTGCTTTGGCTACCTTATATTTTTTAGAAACCCTGAAGACTTTGGAGAATGGCATTCCTGTTGGCTCTATCATGTATGGCAAATTATCAGGAGTTACTTTTATTAAAGTTATATAAAAGCATTGTCTACCAGTATTTATGAGAAAGATTCTAATGGACATCACAAGTGAAATTTAAACTCGAATAGTTAACCATTCGAATAATGTTTCCTGATGTACACATTTGGACCCTGAACTGAACTAGGTTCTGTGTGCTGGCATTCCAACTCGGAGAATTTAATCAATTGTCTCAGCAGTGGGAAAGCATACCACAGTTTCCACATTTTGAACAAAGCTATATAGTTATGACGTGCAGTTATGATTCTGAGAGCAATCGACATCTTGGTTTGTCAAAGTTGCATTGGCTCGTCAGACTAACCTTCAATGCAAGCATCCACTGCCTCAATCATGTACTATCTGCTGATTATGATCTATTAATATACATTGGATACTGGGGTTCATGACTGGATTTACAATTGCAAATTCATAACCATCCCTTAGATGTTGCCAGGACGTAAAAATCCAACAACCAACCAACCAACCTAACGATCCTCAGACGTGAAAATGCATATAGTTGCAAATAACCGAATAAATCAAATCTATTTTAAACGAAATTGGGTGTTTATTTTTTTTTTAAACAAACACAAATAATTGTCACTCGCTTTGAGATTATTATAATAATAAAGTAATATTGCTTGTCTTTCTTTTTATTGCCTTGGTTACATTATATTTAAGTCAGTGTGGAGTGTTCAGGGTAAAAACGTCGAGCTCAAAACTGGCTTAATCATACAAAAGTGTCCGAATAACTTGATTACACAATATTTAAGCCATTGTAATCTGAGTGTACATTGTAACATCTGAATGTACATGGCAATGGCTAGCGACAGCTCACTTATGCTTAGGTCACAAATGCTGCGATCGCCATACAGTGCTGTAGTCTGCGGTGTCGCTTGCAGTTTATGCAAATGTTATGGCATTACAGTCTGCAGTTGATCTATTCACAAATCATACGGTCACCACAAGGCACCTTGGGGTTTGTGTAAAACTTTATACACATATTTAGTATATAAAAACGTAACTTTCTTAATATTTATCACAAACATGAATATTGTACCATATTGATATTCGTTTTAAGCCCTTTTCATTGATGTCAAAAAAGGTGAATGTATGGTGTTGTGGTGTCCTTGCGGCGTTGTGATTTTGCTAAGTTAAGATAACTTCAACTTTAAAAAACCACAGCCCCTTGCAGCGAGCAAAAAACCATATGGTCACTGTATGGCGATATTAACCCACCATACGGTCTGCCCGATGCAGTGACTTTCGGTCGCTGCAAGGCATTTGTGACCGAGACGTTAGTTAGTGTCAATCAGAGACTATTTTTAAGTTGCATAGTCCAGTAAAAGCATCAAATTTTATTAAGCAAAACACTTATCTAGATTTTAACCTACATATCTTAAGATCCACGTTTTCGCAGATTACTAAAAAAGTATAGATATCCCCGACCATTAATCACTACATTGTGTTGAGCTATGTGATTGGCTCTGTGCCAATACACAAACGAATCACTTAGTGACACACAGGTAATATTTTGTAATCTGCACGCCTAGGGGTGGGTTCGAATCCTGCTCTAGGCGCAATATTTCCCATTTTCATCGCCCACACAACAATATGGCCACAGCAAAATAAATTAAAGTCCGATGGTATTAGCGAACTGGAATGGTTACCGTGCTTTATCAACACCATTTAGGAAGTGAATACAAACTTGATAATTGGTTTATCATTAAAAGTTTATTTAAATCTCAACACTGTTAAACAGATTCTTATCACATTTTCCACACAAGTCCTTGCGCAGCCAAGTGTTCATGTCTTGGGTGCTCCAAACGCATCTGGCATTCGCTCGATTGAGTATCTGCAAAATGAATAACATTAATAATTAATACAGTCAAGCAAAATGATCAGCTATACAGATGTCACATGAAGCATGTTCTGCTACATATATAAAACATGACCTAGTTGTTATTTTAACTACATGGCAGCAGTATCG
The DNA here is from genome assembly GCA_030323885.1 of Branchipolynoe longqiensis. NCBI lineage: Eukaryota > Metazoa > Annelida > Polychaeta > Phyllodocida > Polynoidae > Branchipolynoe > Branchipolynoe longqiensis. The sequence goes on along the minus strand of CM059186.1, from coordinate 59,634,071 downwards.
TGCTTAAGGTTTTCCAGGAAATGTATACATTGTTGGGGGTAGGAGGAGGGGTGGGGGGTGGGGGGGTTAAGCAGCCTTCGGTTCGCCATGATGCTAAATTGCCTCCACTTGCTTAAACAGCTGAACAAGTTCCCTTATATTGCCGATTACATTTAGTCTTAATGGGTTTTAAGGGGGCCGTTCAAATATAACGCAAAGCTATTTTTGTCAAAATTAAACACCCACCCCCTTGTAACGCTAGACCATATGATCCCACCCCACCACCCTAAGCGCTACGTAATATGTGAATGGCCCCCATACCTGATACTATTGATAGTACATTTAACCTGTTGCGATAGCAAAGTGACGATTTGCGTACGGAAGGCAAATGTTCACTTACTTGTGTTCCGAGAGATACATTATAGGTACGCCTGGAATCTTACGGATTCTTCTCTTCAGATCCTTGTCACACGTCGCCACAATGTAGCACTTGTGCTGCAAATGGAACGAGAACTTTAATGTCAAACTTACATGTGACAGATTTAAGGAATGGAAGAGGTGCAAGGTGCATAAAAAGTAGACTCACTTCTTATTTGCCCAGCATTTTGCCACTTTGTAGCTGTTGCGCTTTATGATGCAAAATGCTAGTGAAAATACATGCAGTTTGATTGATTGATAGACTGATTGGTTCCGGTGTGGCGGTTTCAGCCGTGTCCCGTACTCAGCCGTGTACCGTTGCTTCTGCTTCTGCGCGGATTTCGCATCAACTCGGGTCACCCAAGCCACTTATTGGCGCATGCGCACATCCTACAAACTCGGGTCGAATAATCGAATATGCTTCTCCGCACTCGGGTGGACAATTTTTTCTTTTCTTTTAAATAACCGATAAAACTACAGCAAAATAGGATTTAAAGTATTTTATGATGGCCTAGTTTAGCTATATTTCCATTTCATTAATCTAAGTTATTCTTTTTTTGCACACGGCATGTGTATTTGTCGACTCCACTCGCCGTGTTCTATTTGAAATTCTGACGACTCGGATGACCCGAGTCGCCCGGGTCGTGTTAATCGATTACGGCCATGATTATTAGATTCTGACACATGCGCAGAAGCAATGGACACGGCTGAGCACGGGACACAGCTGAAACCGCCACACCGGGTGTTTTCACGCCCTGTTGGAAGCAAAGGCTACATTCTTCGGGAAAAGTTCAGAGAATTTATTTCTGTCAGTTGGTTTCACACCCCAAAAATTTGAAATCATATTTATGTTTACAATACAATTTAGACGAAATTTTGAAATGGTCCAATTCGTGCACTTGGATCTCCCTAATGCGTCCGATTAATTTAGCTGTCATTTAACACATTTAAATAAGCAAGGAATCAATAAATCAATCTACATGTAACCTTTAATTCGCGGTGCCAAAGCTTCAAAATCTACATTTAATCAACTGTTTTATCGCTTTTTAATTTTTTTTAATGTCTTAGCAAAATTTTATTGGAACACAACTATAAAACATGTACAGTTCAGCATATTTGGTACCAAATATATCAGCTGGTAGTAATTTATTTAAATATCATACAAACTTATACAGAACCATGTTTCTCCAGTCTATCAGTGATATGTTGACATACCTCGGTAACTCGCTTCACAAGACAGTCGTCAGCATATGTGCCCTTGTGCATACAGGTAAGACGCTCAAATCTTGGATCTTTTGCTATCCTAAAAGAGTCAACATTATTATCGTTATTATTACAGGAAAACCTCTCTAACCGACCACCACAGATCGACCACTCCCCTATATCGATCGTTTTATTTGGGTCCCTAACGATCGCCCACATGATACCATTGAAACGATTAAAAAGAATCCCTAAACCGACCACCTCCCTAAATGGACCATTTAAAGTTGGTCCCATGTTGGGTCGATTTAGAGGTTTTACTGCATTAGTATTATTATTATTATTATTGTGTAAGACCTCAAATAAACATGCACTAATTTGCACAAAGATAATTCGAGAAGAAACAGAAAATTTCTAAATGAATAAAAATGTGGAGGGGGGAAACGAAAAATAATATCAGTACTAATGCCAATATTGCTTAATATCTACAATATTAATGATTATATCTTATATTAGAAATGTAGATGATAATAGTAAATTCCTAGCCATTCATACAATACTAGGAATATATAAACACCCGATAAATTCTCTCGGCTAAATCTATCAATGTTGCTATAATCACTAACATTATTTACACATTACTGAAGATTCCTAGCCTAAAAATGTCTGGAATTAACTCATGAAAAATGTAATTGTAAAACCATTGTACTAATATCTTACAACTATTGAATTTAGCTGTTAGTATTATTTTTTTATAGCTTGAGCGAAGTAGGCAAGCACATTTCTTGATCAATTTGTAAATATTTGGCATGTTCCAGTTCACGACAAATCCATGACCCTGATCAGATAGAAAAGCACTCACCTTAAAGCAACTCTATACTTCACGCCTAATTTCTCTATTTCGGCCATGACACAGTCTGTAATGTAGGGAGTACCTAAAACAAGAGCAGATAGGATCTTTTTTTTGACTGAACCTTAACACATACATTACGCTCGTCTGCTAAAGGTGCCCCCCCCTCCCACCTCATTTCTAAGTAATACCAAACCAAAGCTTAGTTTCAGCACATTGCAATAATATAAAACATGCTTGAAAATGTTGAAACATGGAAACAAAAATAACACGTTGTAGATTGAAACTACCAGACAACGATACCTAGATATTTGGTTGGTTGGTTGTTGGAGTTTTACGTCCTGGCAACATCTAAGGTCATATCAGGACAGCTACTGACTTGTGATAGTGTGCACTCATGGTGACTATAGTGCTGTCCCACTGGAAAACCAGGCCGCTAGCACCATGATCCGATATCCCACTCACATTATCCTGAGAGTTAACCAGCCCTTCCCCTATCGTATTAAGGCTCAGTGCCAAGCTAGGAAGCGACAAGAATAAATCTTGTACGTCATTGGTTTGATTCAACAAGGAATTGAACTCCCAATCTCCCGCACGGGAGGACTGCGCTCTATCAATTCGGCCATCGCGCCCAGTTCCTAGATATTACATGCCTAAGCAAGTTACTATTATTGCAGACAACAGGATATTCATTAGATTAAATATTTATGCATAATCCAATATTCTCAAATACTGCCAACAGGTACATAAAATAAACTTACATTTCGCATAGAGACAATCCATCATTGACTTGATCATGTCGAGTTTGTTTTTAATTGAGAAGTTGATGAAATTGGTGTCAACAAGGATGTGATATGGAGGGCCAAGTTGTTGATTATATTTGAAGAAAAGGGCCGAGGAGGCTTGTGGTCTGTGGTAGATTAAAGAAAAGTACATTACTGTCACATATCAGTTTAAGCTTTTTTTAACATAAACGCTAATCACAAATCACAATATAGTTACATCGAAAAATCGTACCGGTCAACATGTTATTCTTAGAATTTATATTTTATCCGAATAAAACAATTACAAAAGGGAAGTGTCTTATTTGATTGATAAGTCGGACACCTTATCTACATGCTTATCACTTGAAAGCTGATCCGCATTAAGTAAGTGTACACAAGTCGCAACAACAAAATTCGTCCTTTGAAAAATATATCAAAATTAAACAACGGACAAAATATTTAACGACAGAACTTACAATTCACGAATCTTCATGTTTTGCGGGTCAGCTTTTTTCCTCTTTTTGCTCAAGCGGTCTTGTTTCTTTCTACATTTGAAAGATAACCAATTTAACAAAATGTACGGATTATTCTTACATTCTATTCTATAAGCGTTTGTACATAAAATTATATATTTTAGTCTTCCCACCGTCAAAATTATAGGAGACATAAATCGGAGATTGATATCAAACTGAAAAGCCAAAAATGTGTTCGTGAAGCAGTAAATACAAATGTGGAACCCAAAGAGAATGACCTATATTTGTCCAGTATGATACAAGGATTAAGGTAATCCATATCACAGCTTCAAATGATCCCAGATTTATAATCTGACTAAGATATATGGAGTTGTCATTTTTGAATGTAATATTAAAGTTGCATAGGCCGACGGCATTTGAATTTGTTAGTTATATTTTAGATAAATAGCTCAGGTTGATCATATCCTAATATTCATTAGTCCCAAGTAACTTTGATGAAAAATAGCTAGTTTTGGAGCAATTTGAGCTGAAAGAACCCAAAATAATTTCGACCAGCTTGCCAAAAGTCATGTGGCTATGACCCAGACAGTCATCTTGCGATGACCACATGCTGTGAGATGACCTACTAATCCTGGAACCTCGGAGCTGTAGGTAGGTATTTCTGTTATGCACCCTAAATAAGGCACTTCTCTAGTGCATTAGCTAATACAAAAAAATCTTAAATTCAACAAACTTCAAATGCACATATCTCATTCAATTTTTGGAATATCTTAAAAATTCAAAAAGCATATTGCTTTTGATTCATTGGAGCTTCCAATGAAATTATAATTTTAATGTTTGGAATAATTTGAAAATTTTACTGGGGTACCTATCTGGGAGTGAATCTTTAGTTTTATTTAAAGCGGCCAGCTATCCGCCCCGTGGAAAACAAACGAACTCGGAAATAGTTCAGATGTGTGCCACAGGGGTGGTGCATGCTTAGTACTAAACATTTCCACTTGGTGGTGTACAGGAGAGTGACCTAGATGAGGGTAAAGCGAGTTCAGCATATCCGGCGAGCGGTGGTTGATGGGAAGTCCCACGTGCATCATTATTGCATGACTACGCGCAGTGCAAAACGTTAGTTTCATTCAAAATTTATAAAAATCCAGAACCCTAACCTTATCAATTTAATATAATCTTTTTGGTAAACATGTTTTCTATATGTGTACCAAGCGATGTGTTTCTAGGTGGTGTGGTTTTAGAGATATTTCACTTTTTCTGTAAGAAGATTGCTCACGGCCATTGAGTTTGCTGGAACGCGCAGTGCGAAACGTTAGTTTTATTCAAAATTAACAGAAATCCAGAACCCTAACCTTGAGGAAATATATTTGTGTAATGTGAAATATATGTTAGTACAATTACATTGCATAATTCAATGAGAAACAGATATAGATGAAAAACGTTTTTTTGTTGTTGAATATAAAAAAAGTTCTTCTGTGGATGGGGTTTGAACCCACACAACCAAACAACTTCTGATCACAAGTCCTACACTCTAACCACTAGGCCACAGAGACCACACATAATTACTACTCTCAGTTCAGGCTATTTGTGTATAGGACATCACATATAAAACGTGTGCGTGTATGTGTTTGTTTTGTTTGTTGTTGTTTTACGTGCTAGCACCATCTAAGGTCATATCAGGACAGGTACCAACTTGTGACAGTGCGCACTCATGGCAACTTCATCGTGCTGCCCCACTGGAATACCAGGCCACCAGCACCATGACCTGATATCCCACTCAGTCACATTGTCCTGACACTGAGCCAACCAGTCCTTGTCCTATCCTAATAATGCCAAGCGCCAGACTAGGAAGCAACAAGTATCAATTTTAGTCATTGGTTTGACTCGACCAGGATTCAAACTCACAACCCCACGATCTACCAACACGGGAGACGGATGCTCTAACTCGAATCCTGGTCGAGTCAAACCAATGACTTTAAAATTGATACTTGTTGCTTCCTAGTCTGGCGCTCGGCATTATTAGGATAGGACAAGGACTGGTTGGCTCAGTGTCATGATAATGTGACTGAGTGGGATATCAGGTCATGGTACTGGTGGCATGGTATTCCAGTGGGGCAGCACTATAGAGTTGCCATGCGCGCGCACTGTCACAAGTCGGTACCCGTCCTGATATGACCTTAGATGTTGCTAGGATGTAAAACAACAACAACAAAAATGTATGTACGTACATACATCCATATGTACATACATACGTATGTACATATGTACATACATCCGTACATACATATGTACTTACATAAGTATGTACATACATGTTTGTACATACGTATGTACATACATACATATGTATGTGCATACGTATGTGAGTACGTATGTATGTATGTATGTACATACATACATACGTACGCATGTGTGTACGTACATACATACGTACTCACATACGTATGCACACACGTACGTACGTACATACATACCTTTTATATGTAACGTCCTATACACAAATAGCCTGAAGTGAGACTACTAATTATGTGTGGTCTCTGTGGCCTAGTGGTTAGAGTGTTGAACTTGTAATCTGAATTTGTTTGGTGGTGTGGGTTCAAACCCCATCCACAGCAGAACCTTTTTTACATTCATCAACAAAAAAACGTTTTTCATCTATATCTGTTTCTCATTGAATTATGCAATGTAATTGTACTAACATATATTTTACATTACACAAATATATTTCCTGATTGAACTACTCTAAAGAAGATTGAAAATACCCCAGTTTTACTCTCCCTTATCTCCACTCACCCAGCCATTTTTAAAACAACAGCTGCCAGCTAGTCCCAGCCTCAGAACTGACCCACTTCTGGTGGTGAAGTGGGTCCCCTACTCTCCCCACACATATTTGGTTCTTTAAACATAAAAACCAAATAAGGTTGTGCTTGGAGAGCATTTGTCGGAGTACGGTTCCCGTCGCCAGCGACCTATATCTGGCCCCTTTAAGTTTTAACATAAGAAGTCATAACAAATGCTAACATATTGTTTTGTTGCGTGCGGGGGGGGGGGGGGCGAAGTCACACAAATCTAGAACTCGACGTAGAATGAATTTGTAATGACCGGTTGCAGTAGCGAATGTTTATATTGACTAGTTCGGTTGAGTTGGCAACTTTTTCCAGTCTTTTATAATAGAGTCCATAGAACTACGATTGGCCCAGCCTCAGGGCCAGGCTGAGTAGGGAAAATGACTTATTATCGCCGATCTGTTTGTACTTACATTCGCGTGTCTTTAAGATTAATCATTCTCTTCATTGTCGCAAATTTCTTCGTTTTCTTTGTCTTCCCCTGGTAGAAATAAAGACGGGAACCATATGAGAATACATTTAGCTTTAGTTAAGGATGGTAGGAATCAAAATAAACAAGACCTACGGTAAACCTACCATGCTGCCTCTTGTCAGAGCCACCTCCCGACGATCAGGTGGTCACCTGTGACTGTGGCGCCGTCTGTTGGAGGTACAATGATAACACACACGCTAACCAGCCATGCCTTCCCCATTCCTCTCTAGATGTCGCCACTATAGCGTTCAAGCCCTGTTCACACGGGCGATGTAAATCGATTCGTAGAAATCGACTTGCCTAGTTCGGGTTACATTTCTCGTGTGAACGGGTGTGTTAAAAGCCGTGTTCACACGGGCAAAATGTGAAGCGAATTAGACAAATCGAATCAGGTGAGTCGAATTAGCGGCCCGTTCACACGGGAAGTACTTGGGGCCGGAAATCGATATCTGCGCATGAGCAAGTCGATACTAACCAGCGCCAGTTTGGGTTTGTCGACGTCGCCACGAGAGAGTGTGGGTTCGACCTAGATATGTATGGACTGAATCGTATTGGTTTGGAACGGTCAAAACTTCTGGTGGGCAGTGAAACCCTAAAAATAAATGATGAAAACAAAATCTGTGCACAGCTAGCCATAAAACCCAAACAAGGTTGTGCTTGGAGAGCATTTGTCGGAGTACGGTTCCGTCGCCAGCGACCTATATCTGGCCCCTTTAAGTGTGCTATGTGCAAACCCCTGCCTAGTCTGTTTTCGATACTTGCTAGCATACTCATTCTTTCTTTCTAACTGCTATGCTACATGTATGTATGTGTCCCTCCCCATATTAAAGAGATATACATACAGAGAAAGGGAGAATTATAAAGACTCGATCACTAGTTACAGCTATGTTCAACTTCAGTTATTTACACAATTCAATTACAAGAACAAATTTCGAAAGATAATAAAAAGGGCATTATATTTTGAAAAGATTTTGTAGTGTATCTAGGCCAAATCACATGCATGGATCGAGGGGATATATAGGGAGCAAGGAATGTGTTTTGGGTGATTATTATGAAGGGTTGTGTGGATAAAGTCAGGTGTTGCGGTTTCCGAGGCACACCAGTTTGCCATTGACACATCCATTCAAATGCATTGTCAACGGCCGTGAGCAAATCTTCATACAGAAATGTCAAATATCTCTCAAATTACACCACCTAGAAACAACCCAGATAGCACACAGCCGTCGGGCCGATGTTGGCTATTGGTCGCACTGTCGGCACATATTTTCCACCGTCGGGCCGACGGTGGTGGCCCGCCGCTGGGTTTCAATCTTTTTGTACATTTGGGCCACCGTCGAGCGACCATCGGGCCGACGGTGCTGTTCCGCCGCTGGTTTTCAATCATTTTGCACATTTGGGCCACCGTCGAGCCAACGGTGGTGTCCCGCCACTGGGTTTCAATCTTTTGCACATTTGGGCCACCGTCGAGCCACCGTCGAGCCGACGGTGGTGGGCCGCCGCTGGTTTCCATTCATTTTCCACATTTGGGCCACCGTCGAGCCGATGGTGGTGGTCCGCGCATGCGCAGTTCTTTAAATTTGGTTTCCGGCTCCAGCGGAAAACGTGCGATCGTTGAGCAGCGTTCTTTTTCTATAAATATCTCCAGAAATCGCAGGAATTTTAAGGAATTATTTAACATGTTTGTTTATTAATATTTGTCAAAGTTTTGTAATTTATTACGACGTATTAATGGAATTATTCGTGTTAATACGATTTGAATTATCCGGTATGGAATGTTGACGAAGCACCGCCATCTTGGTTTTTTCCGGCAAACGGCGTAGGCCCGACACAATATATTTATTCAAAATTAATAGAAAACCTTATAAATTTAATATAATCTTTTTGGTAAAGATGTTTACTATATGTCAGGGATGAAAGTGGTCTCCGGGAAAAAAAGCGGAAATGCTGATATTCTCCCATAGGTTTAGCATTGTCAGGGAATCGCGGAAAAATACCGGATGTCAGGTCTGAACTAAGCCTTGTTGTGATTTCATTATCACCCACATCTAACAGTTTCTTGCTTAGGTTTCATGTTCTAACTACATCTAAGGTCATATAAGAACGGGATTCGAACCACCGAACTGTTGTCATATACATCCCATCTTTTGGGATTTTGTTTAACTTTAATCGGTGGATATAAGAAATCTCGGAAATCCGCGAAACCGCGGAGGTCTTTCATCTCTGTATATGTGTACAAAGCGATTTGTTAATAGGTTGTGTGGTTTTAGAGATATTTCACTTTTCACTAACCGTAACCCATACCCATACAGAAAAAGTGAAATATCTCTAAAACCACACCACTTAGAAACAAATCGCATGGTACACATATAGAAAACATCTTTACCAAAAAGATCATATTAAATTTATAAGGTTTTCTATTAATTTTGAATAAATATATTGTGTCGGGCATATGGCGGCAGCCGCCGTCGGGCCGACATTGTTTTTTCCAACCTCCCGCCGTCGGCTTGACGGCGGCTGCCGCCGTCAGGCCTGACGTCACGCAAGTCTGAACGGCAAAGGCAGTTTGGTGTCTCGAAAATGGCCACCCCCATAGGCGGTGGCCATTTGCAATGGAAAAGCTGCTCTGTGATTGGCTGAAACCACTGGACACGGCGGCCATTTCCGAGGCGCTTTTTGTCTCCTAACTGAAAAGAGAGGCATCGCCGAGACGTACCCTGAACGCAAATAGGCCAAAAAGCATCGCCAAGACGTCGTCGAGGCACCTCCGAGACGGACCCTAAACGTGGCCCTGGTGTGCCTCGGAAACCGCAACACCTGTTTTAGGTTAAGCATATGCCTACTCTGAGTAGGGGTGAATCTTTTATTTCGGCTTAGGACAGTCATTAGATGACAGAACAGTACATAAATCATGCTTATGGAAATAATAAATTTAAACACCAATTATGTCTATACCCTTTATTACAGAAAAATTGCAAGTGCGGCCCGCAAATTTGTGGATGCGGGGTCCAGTTGGTGTTAGCTCAGAGGGGGCGGGGATGGATTTACAGGTGATAAGGGTCGGTCTAGTTCCTTTGTGAACGTGCTGCTCGCATTAACCATCCGTCACCCCCGAAGAGGACACAACCAGAAAAGATACCACTAGCTTTTCGCCGTGAATATGGCCCTTGTTGCCAACACGGCGTTAAACCAATAGCAATCGATCCAGCCAAGGTGACTACTATATTTGTTCCATCTAAATATCATTGAATATGTCCTCATGCCAACTTCTATTCTCTCACCCAGTCCATATTTTAACTTCTCCCTTATCACAAAGTACAACTCTTACTCATCCCCATTCGAAACATCAACGTAGTTTATGCACGTCACAGGTGTGGCGGTTTCAGCGTGTTCCCGTGCTCAGCCGTGTCCCGTTGCTTCTGCGCATGCGTGGATTTCGCATCAACTCGGATCACCCGAGACACTTATTGGCGCATGCGCACATCCTACAAACTCGGGTCGAATAATCGAATACGCTTCTCCGCCCTCGGGTGGACAAATTTTTTTTTTTTTTAAATAACCGATAAAAAATACAGCAAAATAGGATTTAAAGTATTTTATGATGGCCTAGTTTACCTATATTTCCATTTAATTAATCTAAGTTATTCTTTTTTGGCACACGGCACGTGTATTTGTCGACTCCACACGCCATGTTCTATTTGAAATTCTGACGACTGGGATGACCCGAGTCGCCCGGGTAGTGTTAATCGATTACGGCCATGTTTATTAGATTCTGACACATGCGCAGAAGCGAGGTACACGTCTGAGCAGAGGAACACGCTGAAACCGCCACACCGGTACTAGTCTACTCTAGGACAATCAAGCAGACCCTGGGGAAAGTGTAAATGTCTTTTCCAATGTGGAATGGTATCTTAAAACCATATAATCCGATGAAAGCACAAGAAATTCTAAATATTTATCTAGATTTAATCCTACACATCCGACATAGATAATGGGTCACTTATTAATAGATATTAAGCCAATATAATAGAACCCATTACTGCTAAAGTTTCTAGTGTGCTTTCTTTATGTGCTTGCAAAAATTGATTTGGCATGTCTTCACTTCAAATATCTAAAAAGAATTAACCCTTAAATTAAGTGACTTTAAACTAAAGTAGATCATAACCAATCTAATATATTTATTCCAGAAATCATCGGATTATGCAGAAATAGCATTAAACAATAGTAACTGCTGCTTAGTGGAGAGGCGCAAATTATATTAAAAAACCCCCAAAAAACATCACTGTAGTAAGGTTGGTGGTTTTTGTTTTATGTCCTGGAAACATCTAAGGTTATATCAGGACAAGTACTGACTTGTGACAGTGCGCAGGTGTGGTGATTTAGTGTTGCTCCACTCGGAGACCAGGCCGCCACCATCACCACCATGACTTGATATCCAACTCAGTCATTATCCCGACACTGAGCCAACCAGTCCTTGCCCTATCCTAATAATGCTGAGTGACTGGCGAGGAAGCGACAAGCATTAATTTGTTAAGTCATTGGTTTGAGTCGACTGGGAACCAAACTCCCAATCTCCCTCACGCGAGGCCCGCGTTCTACCGAATCGGCCACTGCGCCCGGTTAGTGGCGTAAGAAAAGGAAATCCCATAAAGACAGCAGCAAGATTAATGTAATATTCCATTTTATTCAAGGAAGATGTACAAAATAATTAGATATGATTACGGACACGGCAGTGTCACAATTTTCAATTTATTAAAGATAATTGTTTAACCGTCAGACATAATGCCTAGACACGACATATGAGGGGAAGTCTATCCAAGAAGTCACTAAGATCGGGAGTCTACATGGAAACTAGCAATCGCATTTAAAGTTGATGCAGTGGCACATAAGTCATGTCAGCTTTGCTTGCTTCTCAGACAGCTTACGCTCCTCTTCAGCTTCTCTTTGCATACTTTGTCGTTCTCTCTCGATAAATTCCTCCATGTCCTGAAAGGCAACAGCTAGAAAGTCTTAATATGTTGCTAATTTCATCCGCAGACATCCTGCTATGTATTATTTATATCTAATCTCATTGGAAAATCATTGTAACGTCGCAGTCTATATAAGAGTAACATAATTCAATATAGACATTGCTAGTACTACATTGCTAATATCATACCCATTGCATAGTTAAAACATAAAAAGAACTCCCTAGGTAGAACTAGTTTAATCAATAACCATCGGTTGACGTCATACCTAAACATATTTATTGCTTTGCTTGATTAAACTAGGCAATCTGATCATTTGAGGAATTGTCATAAAAACCAATACAAATATCAAATTAAGTTACTCAAATACCCCTACAAGGATGCAAGAATTTGTATATGTGTGTGTCGTTCTCTGAAGTTGTATGCCACTTTTGTGACATGGAAGCCAAAAGTGAAAACATTCCAAATAATATCAGAAAACATTCCAAATAATATCAGAATCCATATTTATATTAAGATTTATATGTTGTACATGTCAGAGTTGTGTACATGTCATATTGTTTTTACTTTTTGTGAACAGTGCATGCCCATCGTAACTTTACAGTGCTGCCCAACTGGGAGACCAGGCTGCCAGCACCATGATACAATTTCCCACATTATCCTGATATTGAGCTACCAGTCCTTGCACTAACCTAGCAATATCGAGCGCCAGGCTAGGTAACGACAAGTAGAAATTTGATAAGTCACTGGCTTGATTCGGTCGGGATTTGAACTGCTGACCTTCCACACGGGAAGCCTGTGCTCTACCAATTGGGCCACCATGTCCCGGTCCCCGCGAAACTCAGTATACCCACTATGGATTATACGGCCACCATTACGTAAGTGAATTGAAATCTCACCTCCAAAGGCTTGTAAATCACGTGCATGACCTGTGCTCCCGCTAACATCGTCAGAAAAGCGACAGTGCCAAACCGAAGATAAGTAACCCAAGTCACCCCCGCAGGCATAGTGCAGCTGGGTGAGTATCTATCACAGAGAAAGGGTGTGTATGGGGGATGTGAGTAATCACTGTCAACGAGATCACTGGCACTGAAGCAAGTGTTCTTCCAACACTGATTATCGATTTTCCAACTCGGCTTCGATAGTACGATGTGCAAGCTTTTTCTTGTATACTTTATCTGAAAATGAGACACAATTATTTGTATATTAATAATGACCACACTTTTAAGATATTAATTACGCTATTCACGAAGGGGAATATTATATTGTACATATGTGTAAAGCATTTTATTCTGTGCATAAAATAGTGTAAACAGCTGTGAATATGCATGGCTACAAGAGTAGTGGCTGGGCACGGGAAAGATTCTTTATTAGAAGAATAAATATTTTACCTCCCAAAATATAAATACCCAAACATGTTACAAACATAAATAAATATATACGTTAAGTAAAGCTGCTTAGTCCGAAGAAACAACATTTATTGAACCAAAACTTTTATTGAACCAAAACATTTATTGATATTTTATCTAACATATGCAACATAGATACTGGTTTACTTTTCAGAGTTTTGATATGCATGAGCAAAATTAATTTCGAATGTTTGCACTTTAAATATCTCAAAGCTACTTTTATTTTCAAACCAAAGGAAGGTAGATTATAATAATCAATGAAGTAAGAATATTTTAGTAAAACTAGACTTACCTGGAAGTTGAAGTATTACTAAGATTCTTACGAATCTACGGATACGAAGGTAAGGATCAGGGGAGAGGACAATCCCACACAGCCTGGAAGTAGCTTCAGTATTCGAAGTTGGAGGGAAATAAAAAAAACCTAACCTTACTAAAAAATAAAACATCAGCGAACCTACCCTGTCCACACCTAGTTCTGGTTAATTTTTGTTTGTTTATACTCGAGTAATATTTTTGTATCATATCCTTAGGTGTGGGTAGGGTGGGCCCCTGATCCTTACCGTTGTATCCATAGATTCATAAGAATCTTAGTAATACTTCAACTTCCAGGTAAGTCTAGTTTCACTAAAATAGTCTTACTTCATCTTCCAGATACCAGAAGTTAAGTATCCGGGGAGACTCTTGGTAGCATGGGTTCCCCCCCCCCCCCCCCCCCCCCCCCCCCCCCCCGTCTCCTCCTCCGTTACTTCCTTCCTTCTTTCATTCCCGTCTTCTCTCATCATTCTGGCAAATATCAAATCTAGTCTTTCGACATTAGACATTGTTTAACTATTCCTCTCAAACACACTCATAATCCAGTCTCCATCACTGTACCTGTTCCTATGGCTTTATTTATTTCTGAACTTTTGAACTTTCATTTATTTCTTCAATAATACAACTTGTTCAACTTAAATTCTAATTTCTCCTATTATTTCTTGATAAAAGTCTTTGTACCTCTCCTGGATCCTCTAGTCTTGTGATAGTATCTCACTATCTCGCCAGGAGGCATTGCACAGGATAGCGTTCAGACTTGCTCCCAACGCCTTTGCTGAGGATGCAGATCCTCCTCTTGTACTACAGCCTTTGTACTTCTAGGTATCAATACCGGCTAGTCTCATCGCACTCAAAGTACATCTCGCTAGCGTCGCTCTACATATAGGTCCAAGAGGGCCAATATACAAAATCAATAACTGGTTATTTTGTTTTCTTAACTCCGCTGTTCTTACTAGACATCTTTTAATAGTCCTTACAACACACAGACGTCTGTCCTCAGTATAAGTATGAAACCTTATTCAGTCCAACGGTTGACCCAACTGATTATAATTTAATAATGTTTTCATTTTAAACACAATTACCGTCTACTCAAACCTCATTCTATCAATTGACAAACTTAAAATAGTTTGTCCCCTTTGCGAGGATACTAGTAGCAACAACAATGTTAATTTGTATGACAACTTTAAACTTAGTGATGAATTGTTTCCTAACTTCTTAATCCAATCTAGCATAACATTCATGCTCCAATAACTATCGTATCTAGGTTGAGGAGGTCTCTCATGACTGCTCTTACAAAACCATCTTATTAAGTAGTGTTCCCCCACTGTGTTACCATCTCTTCTTGGCAAAATTACACTCAACGCACACCTGGCCATGTTAATTGCACCATAGCCTACGCCTGTCTCAAAATACATCCTTAAGTATTTCAACACCTCCGCCATCCTCGGATTTAATACACCAACGCCTCTTTCTATGGCCCATAACGCCCACCTGTTAATATGAGTGAGGTAACCTTTTCTTGTCAAATTTCTCCACGCATCTCGAAAATAACTTACTGTCTTATTATCTATCTCAAAACTTTTGAGTGTCCTAGCTAGAAGATGTAGGCCTTTAATTTTATATTTTCTAGATTTTGCTGTACCCCCTCACCACCTGGGTTGCTTGCTCCACTCAGGTTGCCAACTTGCCTTGCAAACGCCATCACTTCTCTTGCCTCCAGCCCTATTATTCCGTGCCATGGTTGTGCTGGCCAGCCTGGAGCCACCACTATCGCCTTGGGCCGATCCCTTCCAATCTTCCTCATGACCCTCGGTATTAGGCTGAATGGCAGAAAGCAATAAATGAATATCTTTCTAGTTGAACGAAAACGCATCAGTTTTCCAATTATCTGGTTCTGGCTCCCAGCTGACATATTTTCCTAGTTTAGCCTGTAGTCTTGAAGCAAACATATCTATCCCAGGAGTGGCCCATCTGTCGCAAATTTCCTCAAAAACGTCTTCACTTAAGCTCCATTCTAGTTGATCCCTGAACTTTCTAGATCTTAGATCCGACAGTACATTCTCTACTCCTGGTATGTGCGTGATCGACAGCCAGTTCCCATGCTCTTGCGCCCATTCCCAAATCTTTAATAATTCTCTTAAACAGTCTTCCGATTTCGCTCCTCCCATGTTCTTCACATAGGCTAGCGCTGTTGTGTTATCTGTTCCCACCCTTATGTAAACATTCTTGAATCTACAAAGGCTTTTTAGCCCAAAATATATGGCTCTCAACTCTAGAACATTTATGTGCATAAGCTCATCTGGATGCCAATGCCCACCAGCTTCAGTTGTCTCTGTGTGGGCCCCCCATCCTGATTTAGACGCATCTGTGAATAATTCCACCTGTGGATCGTCTCTCCTAATTTTCCTACTATTATCTAAGTTCCTTAGCCACCAATTAATGTCTGCTAACCCTTCCTGGGAAATCCACATTTCACTGTCAAAGTCTCCTCTACTCATCTTAAGAGCTTTAATCTTATGTCTTTCAATACTATTAAAATGTACTCCTGCATATTCCATTCCTTGTGCATGTCACCATTAGGCTCATTAATCCAGCTATTGTCCTAATTTTATGTTTCTTCTCCTAACACCTCTTCTATTGATTCTAGCATATTTTCTTTCTTTTCTACTGGTAATTTAATCTGCATTCTCTCCGAATCTAGCTCAAACCCAAAAAACATTAGCTTTCTCATGGGTTCTAGTACTGACTTCTCATAGTTTATCTTAAAACCTAGTTTCTTGAAACTCTCTTCCAATTGTGAAATTGCTAGTTTACATTCCTCTTTAGTTCTGCCAATAACAAAACTATCATCCAAATAGGGGACCCTATTAGCCCCTTCTCCGCCAATTCTGCATATTTTGTGAAAATACGTGCCCCTGGTGACAGCCCATAATACTTGGTACTCGAGTAACTTCCTGCCTAACCGGAATCTCAGGAATTTCTTATGGGAATTCAATATTGGCACTGAATAATATGCATTTGTTAAATCTGCACTCGCCATCCAATTCCCTTGCTCTATCAACTCTAACACTGTTTTCAAATTAAACATCTTAAAATGTTCATAATTTATCAGTTTATTTAAATCTGTCAAATCTAGAATCATTCTGAATTTTCCATTCATTTTCGGTCTAAGAAGAATATTAGACATCCATTGGCCTGGACAATTTTCAACAACTTTTAATACTCTCTTCTGTATTAAAAAGTTCACTTCCTCCAAAACAATTTTTTTTTCTACATCATCCATCCTAAACGGAAACAGTTCTCTCACCTGTACTGGTGTTTTAATAAAGGGTATTGTTAGCCCCTCTGCACACTTTAAATCCACTTATCTGAAGTTAATTTCTTCCGATTATCTAAATAATTTATTATATTTCCTGCTACAAATTTGTTCTGTTCCTCCTCATTACAAACTACCCAGGTTCTGACGTTAATAATGAGATACCCACCTGGCTATGGTAGCTCAGTTTGGAAAACCCCGGCTGGAATTCCCTCTGCCTCTTGCACCTCTGGCTACTGATGGGACGTTCTCGTACTGGGCATAATCCTCTGCCGTTCTTCCAAAGTGCTTCTCTGGTGCTTGCTGTCTTGCACCCCAAGTAGACGTCTCTAGTCCACCTCTGAATGGCCTAAATCTGCCTTTCCCCCTTCTGAAGTACAGGTTACTGTGACTTCTCGCCTGGTTGTCTTGGAAAAATCTCCCCTTTCCCTTGTAACCTCCTGAATTCATGCAGGTCCTGGAAGCTCTCATCGATTTCATCAATTGTCTGTTCCTTTCGCCCAGCTTGTCTCCCAGCTTGTTTGTTTGTTGTTGTTGTTTTACGTCCTAGCACAATCTAAGGTCATATCAGGATGGGTACTGACTTGTGACAGTGCGCACTCATGGCAACTTTATAGTGCTACCCCACTGGGAAACCAGGCTGCCAGCATCATCATCATCATCATCATGCTGTCGGTCGCGATGCGACAAAGACTGCTTTCATTACTTGACTGCCGCTCTCCATTTAGCTCTTTGCTGTGAGAGTTGCGTCCATGAGTCGGTCTTAATGTCTCTCAGATCCAGGTCTCTCTTGATGGTATCCTTGAACCGGAGACGAGAGCGTCCTCTCTTTCTGTAGCAAGAAGACAGTTGAGAATAGAGGATCTGCTTTGGTAGCCTGTCTGATGACATCCTCATGAGGTGTCCCGTCAGCCGGAGATTCTTTTTGATCAGAAGATCTTCCATAGAGGGCAGCCCCGTTCGTTCGAGTATTAACTTATTTGTCACTTTGTCCTTCCAGGTTAGCCTCATGATTGAACGCAGATGTAGCATCATGAAGGCATGCAGCTTTTTCACCTGTCGTCTGTACACTGTCCAGGCCTCGGCTCCGTATAGTAGGGTGGATAGCACGATTGCGCGTTAGATCTTACCTTTGACCCGAATGGACACATGGTGGTTGTTCCAGAGTCTCTGGTGTAGTCGGCCGAAAGATGCGCTAGCCTTGGCCATCCTCCTCTGTATTTCAGCATCAATGCGTCCATCACTTGATATAGTGCTTCCGAGATAGGTGAATTCCGGAACAGAGTTCAGCTTGTTTCCGTCAACCATGATCTCCTCCTCTCGGGTTCTTGTAGAGTTGGGTTGGTACAGCACCTCCGTCTTCTTGATGTTAATCTTCAGGCCAAACTTCTTTGATGCATCGGAGAAAGCGTCCACTATTTTCTGGATCTCTTCAGCAGAGTGGGCAACCAGTGCACTGTCAGCAGCGAATAGTAGCTCTCTCACCAGTATCTGAGTAGTCTTGGTCTTCGCTCTGAAGTGTGCGACATTGAATAGGTCAGCGCTCTGTCTGGAATGTATATAGATGCCATTCCCCATGTCTCGGAAAGCCTCGTCGAGCATTGCTGATAGGAAGATGGAGAAGAGCGTGGGGGCCAGTACATAACCTTGCTTGACCCCATTGGTAACCCCAAACGATTCCGAGACTTCCCCTCCAGCACTAACGTTCGCCATCATTCCTGTATGTAGAGCCTCGATCATAGTTGTGGACTTCTCTGGGCATCCATACTTCCTCAGTAGCTGCCATAGCCCGGTCCTCCCAACTGTATCAAATGCCTTAGTAAAATCGACAAATACCATGTACAGTGGTCGGTCCTGCTCAATGCACTTTTCTTGTAGCTGTCGGAGACAAAATATCATATCCACGGTGCTCCGTGCTTGGTGCTTGTTTGTTTCTTGTTGTTTTATGTCCTAGCACAATCTAAGGTCATATCAGGATGGGTAGTGACTTGTGACAGTGCGCGCTCATGGCAACTTTATAGTGCTACCCCAATTGGAAACCAGGCTGCCAGCAACATGACCTGATAGCGCACCCAGTCACATTATCCTGACACTGAGCCAACCAGCCCTTGCCATATCCTAATAATGGCGAGCGCCAGGCTAGGAAGCGGAAGAGACAAGTATCAATTTTTAAGTCATTGGTTTGACTTGACCAGGATTTGAACCCACACTCATGGGTTCGGATCTCCTGATCTCCCAAAACAGGAGACGGACGCTCTAGTCATTCGGCCACCCCATCTGGTTGTCTCCGAGACGGTTCTGGAAAATCTGCGTACGCGCCTCTCTTTTCTTTTATGATCTCTTTTCCTATTCTTGAGTTCACCACTTTCTTGACACTGGATTTCCTATCCAACCTCATCTAGCTGTGGGTGCAGACCAACAGTCTTATCGCATTCAACATGTGTATAGCATGATCATTTAACTCTGGGTCAGTCGATCCCTGCTGTAGAATTATGTTTAATACTGGTGCCACTGCCGTTAATGCTCCTACAACTCCCTTTTTTTGCTGTCAACAGTGACGATTCACCATTCTTCCGGCCCTCAGCAAATTGTATCTCTTCATTCACCCACTACGCCTGAAATCCTGTATATTGTCTTGCTATTTCTTGTATCGTCTTCAATGGTTTTGGCCCGCTGTCATTTGGCCCTTTGTAAAAGTGCTGAATCATGCCTGCCATCAACTCGCTGATTATCACTCTCGGTGCCACTGGCCTCCTAACCGTCTTGTACAGTTCTTGTATTTCAGTTAATAAGGCTCCCTCGTGAAGCCCCGTATCCAACTTGAACTCCCTACATGCTCTTGGCTTAGTTGTTGTGTGCTGGTTGCTGCCGTCTTAGACGTAGCCAGCGTTACCACCATTTCCACTTTTGGCTTTGAAGGCGCTTTGAAGCTGCCGAATGGTGAAGGTGTAACAGTAACAACCCCTTCTGCCTTCTTTTGTCTCTCTTTGCTCTCAATAACATCAAATGTTTATTCATATCTAAATCGAGCGTAGAATCGCCTTTGTCTTCTTCATACACCATATAATCCTCCTCTTCTTCCATGTCATACAGCGCATCCTGATCCAGGTGATTGTACGCGCCATCATCCTGACCTAGATACGGTGCCTTGCCATGGCACCCGCCCGTGACTCTCTCGCATATACCAAATCCAATCTCTTCTGCTCAGCTTCTTTTCTCATTTCCATTAATTCAGCGAACATCATCCTAAACTCTGACATCTCGCTTACTGACTCTTTACTCGTACTTGGAATTGATGAGCTTGGCTCAGGATTTTTCTACCGTTATTTTGATTTAGAATCTAACGTTGTTACTTTCTTCTTTTGTTTTGGTTTGTTCGAGTGCATACTCGTCACAGACTCAGAGTCTGAACCGCTTAGATTGTGCATAGCGGATTTCACGTTAGACTGTACATCAGTCGACATCATTCGTGGCATAACGTGTTGTAGCGTCAAAATGCAGTAATTAGCTAGCCTTGGCGACCACACCGTCTACTAATCATATATATATTATGTGTGTTTGTTCCGGCCAAGAGGTGACCAGCACTGACTCTCGCAGCCTTTGTTCTCTAATGACAAGCGCTAGAACTCATGAATATGCCTTTTAGGTTGGTCATTTCTCGAATTCAAATCATCATCCAACCACAATTCTACACACCAACTTTCATAATTCATAACATACTGGTTCGTTGTCAAACTTACCTTTAAATTATGTCCTCCTCCGACTCGATCTGTCTCCTCCGCTGCCGAGTTGTTTACTGAAGCTACTTACGGGCTGCACAGTTTCCAGAAGATGAAGTAAGAATTTAATATATTTATCCTAAAAATGACAGCAACTCAAAACCATCTGACTATGCAATTGCATCTGAAAACAATTAAGACAATATTGTACTAGAAAAACTATGCTGCGTTTAGTATATTGTAGTAGTTGTCAATGACCTCTCAGGTAAGGAGCAACAAAGACAGGGAGGCGTGGATAGGGTGATTGCATCAGGGATCTGAAGTAGTGTAATGGATAGCACAATAGCTCCGGAATGGTGAAAAGTGTGTTGGAATCCGGCTCTACTGCTCTAGTCACAATATTTACCATGTTCACCCACCTCTACGACAATATGCGTGTTACCAACATGGGGAAACGGATGCCGATCTATGTGAGCTTACAGAAGTTAACTTCGCCGGCGTGCCAGTTGATCATAGAGAACTCGACTGTGGCTCCAAGTGTGAAGAAGATGGGAAGGAATCTGTACATGCCCAGCAGGCGCCGACCGGGCCAAGCGTCCAGAAAGCGCTGCAGGACCGGGCTGTAGGGATGCATGACTGGAAGCAAACACTACCACACATTACCATTTTCTCCCCCTATTTTTTGGGGTACATTAGTTCGATTAGGCAGGGGACATTTCAATCACGGACAATTGATCTTCCTAATTCCAATGCTCCTTGTCCTATCCTAATAATGCTGAACGCCAGGCTAGGTAGTGACAAGCACACGATTTAAATTATTGGTTTGACTCGGCCAGGATTCGAACCCCTGGCATTGCATTAGAAAACCAAGTCACCGCTGCAGGGGTTCGAATCCCACGACCTACCAAAACGGGAGGCTCACGTTCAACTCATTCGGCCATCCCATCCGACCTGGTGAGCTGCATGTGTTCTTCCAGATCTATAGAAACTACAGTTCAGTTGCGAAGGGGTTGTGCACAGATTACACAATAGACGGGATCACGGTTCCGAGTGCGCATGTGCTGAAAACGTCATTGGGAGCAAACCAAAGGAGTATGGCCATTTAGTTTACCGATACGTGTAGGGCAAAACTGCCATTTTATTCAAAATTAATAGAAATACATAACAATTTGGCACAAACATGGATGGAAGGATGCAATATAATAATATAATGAATGTGTTTAAGACACAACTCTCCATAATTAAGCATTTGGAGCTAAGAAACATACAATTTCAGTCACTTTACAGGCTAATGTTTACATCACCATTGATTAGCCAGAAGTAATTCTTGTTCTAAATATTAAAATATCAAATGTTTCAACAAAAACTTCTTTCAAAGAAATATATAACCAATATCTGATTAACCCCACTCATTTTCTATTTCTACATTTGTCATTAACCACAGGATATAAATAAAAGCAAGAATAAAATAAGTAAAACTGACTCTGGCTATGGCTCTAACACTAGTCTGAGTGCCCAGATTTGTCTAAATCTAAATGCACATGGCATAAGATGTGCTGATTATATTGATGTAAATGCAATGTTGAATAAAAAATTAATATCTTAATTTATTATATATATTTTTTTAGTTGGTGTTCTATGTTTCAAACAAGAGCTGAGATGAGCTGAAACTAGCACATTTCATAACTGCACCCAGTGTATTAGCATGTGCCATGTGCTTCCCGTGGGTTTGTTTTGCTCTGACACATCCCACAATGCACCGCGCAGCTGGAACAGTGATGTAGTCTATTTGTTTTTACTTAATTATAAAGAGCCGAGGAGGGTGTGATGGAATATCATAATTCTTCTCCAAGAAAGTATGGTATTTTTTTTTTAAGTTAAAAAAACAACTGAGAAAAAGGTTAGATACTAATATTTGTAGTCCCGCCCCCACCGCCCATAAAGTTCTAGTCCTGTCAGTCCTTATAGAATATTTGTAGTCTCCCCCCTCGCCCCTCTCCCCCATCATGTTCTATTCATGTCAGTCCATAGCGAATATTTGTAGCGCCCCAACCGATAAAGGTCTGATCATGTTAGTCCATGTCGAGCGCCTTTGCTAAGGATTTTTAAGCATGACCGATCACTATAACTTCGTTTTTATTACGAAGAGTGAGTTGATCAGTCATGCCTAGGTCACAAATTCTGCGGTCGCCGTACGGTACTGCGGTGTGTCTTGCGGTTAATGCAAATGTTACAGTGTTGCGATCTGCGTTTGATCTATTCACAAATCGTACAGTCACTGCAAGGCACTTTGCGGTTTGTGTCGCCGCAACGTTTCTTGCGGTCTCGACGCATACAGCATAGAGCCTGGTGCAGGAGGGTGAGACATTTATTTGTGTAAATAACTTTGTAAAAGAAACTTGATACATAGAGCCTGATGTAGGAAAACCGCAATCCCACCGCAAGCTGACCATACAGTGTTGCAGCATGCGTGTGGCCATTTTCCTAAGTTAAGATAACTTCAACTTAAAATAACTGCAACCCCTTGTGACAAACAGAAAACTGCAGGGTCACGGTACCGTCACCGCAACCCACCAGGCGGTCGCCGCAAGGCATTTGTGACATAGGCATTAGTAAGTCTTAATCAGACGATTCACGTTCCTGGCGGTGCTTAAAACCCCCCAAACACAAAAAAACACCCCAAATAGTAAATGTTGATTTTTAAATATTCACTGTTCATGCACATGTTGTCATATATAACGTTATATAAACAAGATATGCATAGGCTATACACGCATAGTAGCCAGGGGCGCCACCATCGCGATGCATTCAAAATAGTGTGCATCCTGGAGGTACATGCCCGCAACTAGCTTTCTCCCTATGCATCACCTGTGGGAATATTGACTGAGGTACTTCTGGTTTTGAAAATAGTTTTGATTCAGATACATTTTGATGTGTTTTTATAATAAAGTTTTGCTGATTTTTACTACTGAAGAATTGACTTTGAAGTTTTCAATCTTGTAAAAAAGAAGGCAGGGCACTATTAAAGTGAATTTTTAAGACCATAAAACGATTTATCAGACCTTGTTTCACATAAAATGGGTCACTCTAGTCAGCTGGTTTCAAGCGGGAATTTCAAGCAGCCTTCCAGAAATATACTCTAAAACAGTTTGTATTTCATGAATTATGATTGCAGCATGTGAAAGAGCATCCCAAAACACCCCTATATAACAATTGTCATTGTCCTAAGTGCAAGCATTGATAATATATCAACGTTTATCATCTAATTCTACTCACCCTGTTGGTCTACCCTAGGCTAATTGCTTCACCATTGCCATACAAACCACCCCAAAAATTGGTGCCCCATTTGACAATTCAATTTCAATCCAATACTTTATTTCAGACTCAGAATGATGGTAGTTACCTAAATTGGTCCATAGTAGTAGGTATGTGAGTCAAAAATTCAAAATCCTCCAATTCCAGTGTAACTGGGCTCATTTGAAAGAGGATGAAGAGACAAAGAAAATGACACTTAGATCATTGCAATCCATTGAGAAATAAATAAGTTATGATTTTTTTCATTATTTTTAATTAGCCAAATTATGTCCTCACAATTAACCTTAAACCAAATGAAGAAGGTGTGATCAAAACATACTGTGTTGTTAGGGAAAATGCTGTAACTTTCTTATTTCTCAACAAATTCACTAAATCTTTTAAGTATCTGAATTGCAGAAGAATTCTCTATCTAGATCGATCACAAAAATCATCATTGAAAAGTTGGAAAAAATTATTAATAATGATCAAACAAAATAATTATTAGGTTAATGCCATATTTTTTGTATTTCTTGAGTCGCCATTTTGTTTTCCCATTTGCTAAAAAAAACTTTCCTCGAGATCGTTACTGCATTTCTCTTGCAAATTTCCTCATGGTATTTCACAGATACATCAATAAATACATATAGAATGGGAACTATGTATTATAATTAGGGACCAAACCTTCTTTGATGTCGAATTTTGATGATGATGTGCAATTTGCAGAATTTCTTGAGTCGCCATTTTGTTTTTCCCATTTGGCATTATTTGTTATAAAAAAAAATTCCGCGAGCTCGTTTTTACACTTCTCGTGCTAATTTCCTCCTGGTATTTCATATATACAACAATAAATACATATATACAATGGGATCTATATATTATAATTAGGGACCATAGCTGCTGTGATGCCGAATTTTGATGGTGATTACTTTCAAAAATCTTTAAAGTTTGGTGAAATTCTTCCTCTACCAGAAATAAACAGTCTTTCAGAAAGAAAATGTCCGCGAGCTCGTTTTTACACTTCTCGTGCTAATTTCCTCCTGGTATTTCATATATACAACAATAAATACATATACAATGGGATCTATATATAGTATAGTTATACGAATCTTACCTGGGTACAGATGATGGATAACTCTTGTTTTCCCGAGGTACAAGCCGCGGGTAATCGTGGACTAGGGAGAAGGAAGCAACATCCGGGTTCAGCAATCTTCACCTAATTATTCAGGATAAAAATGAGCTTAAAATGATGGAAATCTGATGTTTTCGTTTTGGCACAAGCGAACGTAATAATCGTGGCAGGGTGTGGCGGGTGGGCCCTAGTCCACGATTACCCGAGGCTTGTACCTCGGGAAAACAAGAGTTATCCATCATCTGTACCCAGGTAAGATTCGTATAACTATACTATTTTACCTCGGTACAACGCCTCGGCTACTCGAGGCCGAGGGAGACCTTCACGTAGCCTCATTTTTATCCCCAATTATCTGATGAACATGTATTTGTATCAGTAGTAAAACAAAAGTTTGTACATCTCACCGGTTCTTGTTAGTTGGTGAGTAGGCGGGTTGCCACCCCGCTTGGTTTCTCTAGTCGTTTGTTGTAATGTTTAGCAAACGACTTGGCCGTCTTCCAGCCGGCGTGTGTTAGGATTCTTCGAACCGAGATTCCTAATTTTCTCGCTTTGGACACCATAGCACCCCTTGTGGAATGCGAAGCATAACGTTCCGTGTCAATGCCAGCCAACTTGAGTATAATAATAGTCCATCTGGCTAGTGTGTCACGTGAGATGGCTTTATGTGGCTTGATAAAGCTCACTAAGAGTTGTTTGGAATTCCGTATTCCCTTTGTCTTGGATATGTATGTTCTAATGGCTGAAACTACACACAGTTTCTTATCCTGTGGAAAGCTATCTAAATGAATAGAGGAGAGTGGATCTCCTGTCCTGTTAGACTTTAACAGAATGTTTAAGTCAAACGTGGCCTCTTTTTTGTCAATGTCGAGGCCTTGCAAAGAGAGGGCTACAATTGTTTGTCCTCTATGTCCTGTAACTAGTAATAATAGTACTGCTAATTTATAGCCTAACCGTTGGACCGTGAGCAATTTATTCTCCGGCCAGGATTGGAAAAGTTTAAACACCGTAGAAACATCCCAAAACCGACTATATTTCGGCTTTGGGGGGTTTCTTTCATAGATTCCTCTCATGATCCAATGAATTACTTCATGTTTGCCAATGGTTTGTCCTTCGATTCTTGGCACAATTATGGAGAGTGCGCAGCGCGCCGCATTTATAGCCCCATAACCAAGTCCATCATCTTCCAACATGCGGAGGAAGCGGCCTACTTGAGCGATCGTGGGGGCCATCGGTTTAACTTTATGTATTAAACAATGTACTCCCCATTTCCTAAGGTAAGTAGTATACATTTTTACAGTTCCTGGTCTCCAGGCATCCGAAATTAACCTTTCTTGGGTGATTTTATCTAGTCCGTATTTTTGTAAATACGCCCTTAGAAAAGGAATGCCAGTAGGGGGGTTGTTGACACGTCCCCTTGTGTCGTCACTTTTCCTTGATGTTATAGGTTTACCTGCCCTCTTGGGAATTTTAAAACCTTCTTGGCTTCCCATTCGACTATGGCTCGCCACGGCTGAGTGTTCCAGTCTGGTACTATCAATACCGCATGGGTTTTGTCTAGCCTGATCTTTCTGGCTACTCTGCTGACCAGGCTGAATGGGGGAAAAAAATAATAAAATGCGTTATTCCAAGTGAGGGAAAAAGCATCCACTCGCCAAGCATGTGGTTCTGGGTGCCAGGATACATATTTATCAAGTTTTTTGTTTTTACGTGAGGCAAAAAGGTCTATGTCTGGCAAGCCCCATTCCTGACAAATGGTTAGAAATATGTCGGGGCTGAGAGACCATTCTAAATGGTCATGGAAATGGCGGCTTTTATTGTCGGCCAGTGTATTTAGTTTACCTGGGATGTGAGCTACTGTAATCCAAACATGTTGTTTTTCTGCCCAATCCCAAATGAGTTTTGCTATATCGTTGCAAGCTGAGGACTTTGTCCCACCCATATTACGGATGTAGGCCATTGCGGTAGTATTATCAGTTAAAACTTGGATGGTAAGTTTATCTATTTTTACTAAGCTCGTAAGTCCTAGATAGATGGTTCTCAATTCTAGGACGTTTATGTGGTCATCTATTTCATTATCTAACCAGCGGCCCCCAGTAGCTTCATTTCCTCTGTGGGCACCCCACCCCTCTAGTGACGCATCAGTAGTAACTGTTGTGTTGGGCTCATCCATGCGGATGGGATTATGGGAATTAATTAAATGTTTCATCCACCATTGGATGTTATCATGTCCTGCTTTGGAAATGGTCATTTGGCATTCAAAATTTCCCTTAGCTTTGGTTAGGGCGATATTTTTATCTATTTCGAGGGATTTAATATGTGCTTTCCCGTATAATACGGCTGGTGCATAAGCCACCATTAGACCAATGAGCACAGCCACTTGCCTTATTTTTGGTCGTTTTATGTTTAAAAGGTCTGAGGCTGTAGCACTAAATTTTTCAATTTTGTCTGATGTTAGGGAGATTGTCATTTCTCTTGTATTAATAAAGAAACCTAAGAATTTTAATAGGGATGTTGGTTGTAGAACCGATTTGGTGTCGTGAATGAAAAACCCTAAGTGGGTTAAGGTATCACATAAGTCCTTTATGGCTAAAAGGCAATCTTCCCTTGTGCGTGCTACAATAAATGAGTCATCAATATATGGAAACATGACATGGCCTTTCTTGGCCATTTCAGCAAATACGGGTTTAAGTAACTTTGTAAATAAACGTGGAGCACAGGCTAGGCCATTTGGCAAGCATGTAAATTGGTACAATTGGCCTTGCCACATAAATCTAAGAAATTTTCTATGCGACTCATAGATCGGTATAGTATAGTAAGCGTCTTTGAGGTCTACGCTTGCGAGCCACGAGCCCTGCATTACTAGGTCACGGGCTGTTTCTAACGAAAACATTTTGAAGTGCTTATATTCGACTAATTTATTTAGAATAGTTAAGTCAAGGATCATTCTAATGTCGCCATTAGGTTTGGGCCGTGAGAAGATATTTGAGATATATTCTCCTTCCGTATGTTGAACGGTAGTAATGATACCTTTGGATTGAAATTTATTTACTTCTATGTCTAATGCCAATTGCTCATGTTGAGTTAAGCGGTATGGGAAAGGGACTTTATGTTGTAAAGGGGTTTCTATGAAAGGAATGAAAACCCCTCTAACAATATCGAGAACTGACTGATCATGAGTCAGTTGTTCCCAGTCCATAATGTGATTAGATACATTGCCTGCACAAAAGGGGCTTACACTGGGTTGCTTTTGAGGCTCTATTTGTTGGCCGGTTTGGGGAACTGCTTCTGGGGAGGATTGTCTCTCCTGAAGGGGCGGTTGCCATCGTTCCAGCCGTACTGGTTCCTCTGGCCGCGTCCCCTCGATTGGTAGCCGTAGTTCCGGCTGCCGAAGCGGTTGGTCGATTGGCCGGTCCGCCGCCCTCGAAAATCCGATCTGGATTTCTTGAACTTAGCCACATTGGAATCCTTCTTGCCGTCTAGGTGTTTGGATTGTTTCGCCTGTGTTTCTACCTGTTTGAACAGGTACTGTAGCTGTCCTCCAAACATTTTGGAATGGTCCAGCGGTTTGCCTTTGATGGGTTTAGGCGCCAGGAAAAGAGTGTATTCTTTTCCGTCGTTGTCGACGACCTTCTTGGAGCGGGCAACCTGCTTGCCAGCATCGGTAGTAACCGACTTGAAGACATTTTCGAAACGCCTGTACGACAGGAAGTTACTCGTGGCTGTTAACGACGCGATCGCCGCGTTCATGTCTTTAGTGACCGTAGTGAACTTGTTTCCGGTCATCATCCTGTTGGCTACCGGCATGATTGCCGCGAGTGCCACCAGTACACCTTTATGAACGGTATGGAGACAGGTTTCAAACTTTTTCCTGTCTTCGCTCATGGTCACATCGTCGTCCATCTCTTTGATGGTTGCCTCGGGGATCCCTTTGATGCCCGTGTATTCTTCCGCGAGCTTTGTTAGAGTCTCCGCGGGCTTGAAGGTGTCAAAATGTCCTTTGACATTCTTCCTCAAAAGCGTGCAGGTGTTGATGCGCCGCTTTCTGACCGTCCTGATCTTCTTTGCGACCTTAACGGTGATGTTCGCAAAGGTACCGGGATGTGGGTCATCCGATTCGGACTGCGTGGTAGTCGAATGATCGGAGGAGTCAGAGGAAGAAGACTTTGACTTCTTCTTCTTTGATTTGGACTTTTTCTTTGTCCTTCTGACCTTCTGGACCTTGTTCCTGGCCTTATAGTACTCATCTCCGCCAGACGAGTACTTTTTGGGGTGTTTTCGTTTGCGCCCCAAGGCCACCTCCGAGTCGGTAGTTGGTTGGTCCGACAGATCCTCCCATTCCGATGGTTCTGATGGGGAGGCATCTGCCTTTATTGACGTTTTGGGGGTAGGGAGCAGCTGTTGCAGTTGCTCCCGTATGAGCTTGACCATCTGCTCATTCGCCACCAGCTGCGAGGGTCCCGGTTCAGGGGAGCGATCACGTGACGCGGCGGACTGGCGTCCCGAGGCCGCGTCCCCTTCACTGAGGGTATGTGGTGCACCCTTGTCACCCCCGCTTCGCGGCCATCCTGAGGGTTCTGAAAACAACCAAAAGGCGTTTGTAAAAACCACAACTCAAGGAAAACTGAACCAGTGGAACAGTGCTATGAGGCCGGAGGGTCATTCAGGAGTAATAAAACTGTATTTACACCAGTTTTAACCCAGGCGTGTGTAAGCTAAAGTATCGGAGGTATGACGGTCGCAAGGGAGCCGAACCAACGCGGGGCGGGACCAGTGTAGATCCCGCCCACACTCTCTGTACCATAGACTTCTCCCACCTGTGGCTACGACACCAACAAGTTGGAGAAAATATTATGATACTCGGAGGTACGCCTCAGAAAAAACTATCATAGCGACGAAATGGCTCCAGCCAACATGTCTCTCCGTTGGGCAACGGGCGGCAATTTCTACCTAAGCAACGAAATGACCCATGTCAACATGTCTCTCCGTTCGGCAAAAACAAAATGGATGCCTCAATCTACGGCACCGGCTAAACAACACGCTTGAGAATATTACTTATTATCAAATAAGATACAGACAACAAGTCTATAAGCGTGTGCTATGTGTATTCATAAACAATCTTGCCAGTTTATGTTCCGGCACTTACAGTAGAAAGAGTAGTAATCCGTGTGAAAAACTGCTGAGCTGCTCGTAACGTTCCTCCAGTTATGAGCGGAATATGCTAATTACTGAACCCGGATGTTGCTTCCTTCTCCCTCGGCCTCGAGTAGCCGAGGCGTTGTACCGAGGTAAAATTATAATTAGGGACCATAGCTGCTGTGATGCCGAATTTTGATGGTGATTACTGTCAAAAATCTTTAAAGTTTGGTGAAATTCTTCCTCTACCAGAAATAAACAGTCTTTCAGAAAAAAATGAAAACGAGGCTAAAGATTGGGAAATCCTCTATGACGTCATGCTCATTATATATGCAAAAACATATTTCTAGCCAATCAGGAGGCAGTTATTTGGACCGATGTACTTGGGTCGACCAATAGAAAACGGAGATCGGCGTCACAGGAAAATGGCGCCCGCTATGACGGCGATCGGCGAGTTTAGCTCACGTACCTAATAGTAGGTACATATATAAAAAAAAGTGCATAATATAGAAGTAATAGTATGAATACTACAATATTAACCATTATCCAAATGTTGGTCTACATACAGTAGTTTGTTCAAATGCCTCCATATGGCAGAGGTAAATCTGAGATCACACTCTCCTATTTTCACAAGTCCCTCTATTATAGCATTTTCTGACTTGTCAAGTCTAATAATAAATTTGAATATTTGATTCCTGATAACAGCCTAGAACTTAGAGGGCTGGCACATCAATATTGGCAAATAGCTGACTGGTACTTAGATAAAAGATTCACCCTGTACAGTGTACTTGTAGTACACGAGTGAACGACAACGTAGTGTAAATACGGGCGAAAATAGCTTTAGTATGGAACAGGAAGTAGAATGCCTGCCTCCAGTATCAAATGGGTACTTATATTGGCACAGAGTTGGTGAAATGGGGGAGAATGCAAACAAACAAGATGGCGGCCATAGAACGCCGTCGATTTCACTTTTAAATCTTATTAAACTAGATGTTTTATTATATTTTTCAACTCAAAGGTAGCGGGGAAATATGAATATATATATATAAAGAATAAGGGTTGCTTCTTAGATTGTAAACTTAGGCTCTCATTTCATTTCCCCATATTTTCGACCGCTTTTATATAGCCTAGGGCTGGTATTCACCCATCATGTATTGCGAGTACAGGGTGAATCCTTTATCTAACAACTAACTGTGATCTTCGAATCGTCTTAACTTGGGTTCTATAAAAGATATTGTGATACTTTAAACTGTTCTGAGCTCTGGTTTGGTCTAGCTATCTAACTATCATACCGACCCACCCATGGGGAGGCTAATGACTAACACGTGTAAATATATACACATATGGAGATTTAAACAATACTCGTACTGAACCTGACTTTGCCAAAATCCAGCAAACGGAAACGGAAATAGCCTTCTATGGGCGCCGCCATTTGTAAACTCCTGCTCTAGAAATCAAAATCCAGCAAACGGAAACGGAAATCGCTCGTCAAACTTCGGTACGGAGCAAGCAGGATGGACGACAGCAATTGGCCTAACGCTTTAATGATGTGCCGCCACAGAGTAGCACATGTTGAATCGAAGAACAAGTACACTGGTCCCTCCCCACAGAC
This sequence comes from Branchipolynoe longqiensis, assembly GCA_030323885.1. Classification (NCBI taxonomy): domain Eukaryota; kingdom Metazoa; phylum Annelida; class Polychaeta; order Phyllodocida; family Polynoidae; genus Branchipolynoe; species Branchipolynoe longqiensis. The sequence goes on along the minus strand of CM059186.1, from coordinate 59,602,179 downwards.
CTTCCATATATGGTGTCAGCTATTCGCCTATTGGTTAATAATATATCAAAACAAATGCCCGCTGCCATAGAATGTGCCGATACGTGCAGTTCAAAACTTAGATTTTATTCAAAATTAAAAGAAATAAATGACAATTTGGCATAAACATGGGTGCATGAATGAAATATTAATAGTTTATTCCGCGGAAACGACGGCCATATGGCATATTCGATTATCACGACCGTGACTCGGATCACCCGAAATCGAACACCGCGAGTGGAGTAAAAAAATACATGCACATAGTTATATCGGGGGTCGGTCCTAAGCATAGCTTATTCATATTAATTGTAAGGCCTTCTGTTTTATTTATCTTTTTTATTTTGTTATTTATCGTACCTAACTCTGGTCCAGCCTGTGTATGAACTTGTTTCTTTTCTAATTGTGAAAATGCTTACCCACAAAGAAAACAGCCTTTCAAAATGTTTTCTAATGCAATGCCATGGTAATGTGTTGTTTAGCAGCCCTGTCAGTCACTCAGTCAGTCAGTGTCACTGTGTCAGACTGACTGAGACCTAGTGAGTGACAGTCACAGCGTCAGTTCTGCTATGTATTCGTCCCTCGTTACTCTGCCCTCTGCTCTGGGATTGATGGCTACTACTGTGTCACCGCCTGGGTCAATTTTGAAATGTACCTTAAGCATTTTCATATGTATCTACTAAATGATTGACACGGTTCATATAAGAAGAATAAGTTAGACGACATCCTCACCTTTCAGAAGGGCATGTTGACACTGACTAGAGACAATTTATTATCGCTCATTCGTTGAATAAACCCAATGGTGGCTAAAAGAGTCTATGATTGGCCAGTAAAATACTAGCCAATAGAACCTACTGTAACGTTATACTGTAGGCGTCGCATTGCCTGCCTTCGCAGATGCAAAGTGAATGGCCCGCAACCGCAGCAGAATGTTGTCAACATATTTTACCGGACAAAGCCAAAAAGGTAAAGATCGATTGCTTTACCACGTCCAATTTTAATGTATCTTATTTATAGTGAGCCCAAGAAGCGCATATTGTAAAGATACTTTAGACTACCTATAAATATAGTGAAAAGAAATAAAGAGGTCGCCCGCCACTGATACTAGTGGCAGTTGTGCCAGTGTTTCGCCACTGACGCCGCGCTTTTGGCGTGTTTGTTTGTCTATGCCGCGGTGCGCCGTATTTTAGTTTGAAATGTTTACGTGGCAAACATGAGTTCCAACAATCAAGTACACCTCAACGGTCCTGACCACTCGTCCTGTGCCAGTCGGCGATCAGTTATACAAGTTATAACCCGCCAATTCTGTAGTTCACACTAAATAAACGCTTTCTTCCGTGGTTTTGCTATTGTTTACACGATTTGTCCATTTGTGAGATGGTGAGTGACTGAGACGCTGCGTATCATCACGCTCGTGAATTAGAACTAGCACGCCCATCCACTGGCACTGGATGATTCACATGAAATGAATGATTTATCATCAACAATTTTTAGCGGAGATCTGGGGGTGGGGGGTTGGCCAGGCCTATTTGTATTTGTCATGCTTAAACCAGACTGGTTGTATTTGTAGTATCGACACATAGCTATGTGAGTATTTATTTATAAAGCATTTTATCTCAATTGAACATATTCCAATGGAAAGAGCTTGGAGAGACCTTAAACTTGGTAGTGATATAATTTGTCTAATGTAAATATCAAGAAAGTTACATCAATTTGAACTTGAAAAATATGCCTAATTATGGGCCCTTTGTTCTATAGTAAACCAGCCAAAGGTTGTGACCCATATTACTTGTTTTATGAGCCAGGCTGAGGCGTGAATGCCAACTGCCAATTTGTGTGAGACAGAGGGGACATTGTAAGCAAGTGCTGCGGATTAAATAACTCTCTTGGCCATCTATCAAACATCCTTAAAATATCACAACATGTAGAGAACTAGTAAAGGAACAATATGTGCATAGTTTGATCGGACATTTTAATCACCTTTGAGTGATTTGATGAAGATTTTGTGGAGAAAAGTAAAACTTGAAATTCAACCATCAACTTTTGAAACTAATACTGGTCCAATTGAAACAATTAAAAAATGACGATGTAGATAAATATGTGCTGTATGTCATGAAACCAAAAGTTAAATTGTAGCTAGAAAACCCTCCTTTTGGTGACCTGAAAGGTAACACCTACTGCAAAGCAGCTCCGCGCAGCGGAATGGAGCTAGCGTTATCGTCATTGCCGAACCGCTTCGCGGCGATCGGCGGTATTCGCACATAGCTACGGCATATATAATAGTATGTCCTATATTATATATAGATTATAGTATATATATTATAGGGTCATCAACCAGATGCGCGGCCATTGTCATGATTGTGACGATATCAACTAGTAAACAACCCATAGAGTTTGCCGGTGTGCGCAGTGCAAAACGTCTATTTCATTCAAAATTAAGAGAAATCCAGAACCCTAACCATATCAATTTAATAATCTTTTTTGTAAACATGTTTGGTATATCATAGTATATGGGTACCAAGGGATTTGTTTCTAGCTGGTGTGATTGTAGAGATATTAAAGTTTTTCTATATGAAGATTGCTCACGGCCATTGACAATGCATTGAGTTTGCTGGTACGCGCAGTGCAAAACGTCTATTTTATTCAAAATTAATAGAAATGCAGAACCCTAACCGTATCAATTTAATATAATCTTTTTGTTAATCATGTTTTCTATATGTGTTCCAAGCGGTGTGTGGCTAGGTGGTGTGGTTTTTTAGAGATATTTCACTTTTTCTGTATGAAGTTTGCTCACGACCATTGACAATGACGAGTTTGCCGGTACGCACAGTGCAAAACATTAGTTTGATTCAAAATTAATAGAAATGCAGAACCATAACCTTATCAATTTAATATAATCTTTTTGGTAAACATGTTTTCTATATGTGTTCCAGGCGATTTGTTTCTAGGTGGTGTGGTTTTAGAGATATTTCACTTTTTCTGTATGAAGATTGCTCATAGTTATTGAGTTTGCACTGTGACAGTGTGTTTATTATTGTGGTTACTATCGCCACAATGGCCGCACTTCCGTTTAGCGTGACGTCAGTGCATACCCTACGTAATATTACGGCAGTTGCTATTCGTATGGCGGCCGTACGAATAGATCGGTGTCTATTCATATGGCGGTAGTGACGTGATGTAGCTTGACCCACATCTTAATCAGTGGTACAAATAGTCTAGTTGCTATTAATATGGCTCGTCGTACGCTATCTCCCTCTGCTAGGCAGATCAGCTAAATTTTCAAAAAAACTACAAACAGTATAAATTTAAGCTCTTGCTGAGACAAATTCAAATCTGTTGTAATTTTGAAAATATCTTAATAGGGGAGAAAGTTATGGCATTTCTAATGTCGGCTTAATTGTTAAATAATAAACTGTGACCGTTTTGCCACATTGTTACAGCTTTCTATGCTTTTGGTATTTTAATGTATATTTTCGGTGAGATTAGGTCATGTTCTTTCCACTGATATAAAATTTATGAAAATATTCCAATGCGAAAGTACTTTAATCAAGGTCGGAATGGTGAAAATGCAGGAACATTTGATTATAGACATGGTGACCGGCTCGCCCCTATCGGTATCTGACCTACCTGCCTCTGCTCCTCCCGTCCCCCTCCCACCCATCCTAACCATTATATTAGGCTCTCTAGGGCAAAAATCCCAAATAGAAATGTGCTATGTAATCAATATGTCACAATTCACGTGAAAAAGATTACACTTTTCCATTTTTAAATGTTGGCAGCTATGTACTCCACCAACTAAGAAATATACATTGAGCCACTAAATTATTCATGTCTCCAAGGATAATTTCCCGTCCGACTATCTATATATATCAATTATCAGCATATGGAAACCTCTACAATCTCAATATTTAGAAATACCCTTTCTTAAGGCTGCATACTCCCACGGAAGCATCACCTTTCATCATCCATTTCGGAGTTAGATAATAGTGCATTTGTTGCTGGATAGAAGGTAATATTAAATCATTTTAATAAAACATGTTACTGTTACTGCAGCATATTGTAGCCAGCATTTGTATGTGATCACCAACATTTATTTGTCCTAGTTTAGCCATTTATAATGAAAGTGACTTCAGCTTAATCTGAAGTAGATTGTAAAGATCAATCTAATATATGTATCTCAAAATATGTCGAAACCATCAGCTTGTCTAATTTAAAGTTATTTGTGGCATTAAATCCATGCAGGTGCTATATCATGTTTTCATATCAAACATCTCTAAAAGTTGACCATTTATGTAAAAGTTACTTCAAAATAAGATTGATTATAACGATCAACCAGGTAATGCATTTTTATCTTTTTATAAATGGCGAAAACTTTAAACCATGAGACTATACAACTTTAAGAAAAAATTAAGTGAAAAGGTTATACCATAGCTTGATGAAATAGACTATTATTTCAATGTGGATTTTCAAGTTAAACCAACCTGTCTGGTTTTGTGTTCGCGTTTTCTCTAGGCGAACCAGCGTAAGTGATTAATTAAGAGTGATCACCAACATGGTTATGCTAATAAGTCACATACATAAATTATGTTAACAAACCCTGGTTGTTTTTTTAAAGCAAACTGCACTCTTGATAATTCTGTAATAGTCACCTTCTGTTCTCGTTTAGGTTATATATGGCGACTGGTCATGGGAATTTAAAAATAAGTAAGAATAATTTAAGATCAAATTACTGCACCTGTACACAAAATTTTCTTTAACAATTATATTTTTGTATACTCATTTCCACATCGTTTTAATTTTAAGCCATTTACACAAATATGTGAATTTGAATACTTAATCTTCTGATGTTAATACACTATTAATACTATATTTTGTTTGCCGTGCCATCTATTCTTGGCTCAGCACCAACTAATGGTTTCACCAGATATTTTCACAGCATTTTATGTTTGTGCATATAGGGATTTGGCAGCTACTAACGTGGTTAATCCTTTAAAAAAATATATTACATTTCTTTTATATACATAGCTCTAGATGATAACTTTCCGCTGATCGGCGGTTTCCCACCTTATTGGGTCTGAACTATTCTCATCCCTACTATATATCGGGGATGAAAGATCTCCGCGATTCCGCAGTTTTCCTGGATTTTTCAATCCCGCGGCACCATCAGCGTGTACTAATATGTGGTGCAGACTCTGCAGGACTATCAGCGTATACTACTAATAAATGCTTCAAGGGCCACAGCACTATCAGTGTACACTACTAATACATGCTTCAGACAGTGCAGCACTATTAGTATCAGTATCAGCATATACCAATATATATGAAGCCCGATTTACAGGAATTTTCCGAGATTCCCTGACAATGCTAAACCGATGGGAGAATATCAGCATTTCCGCCTTTTTTTCCCAAGAGACCACTTTCATCCCTGATATATAGAGATGAGAATTTCCGGCCGATCAGCAGTTTCCCAACTGTTGGGCACTGAGCCAACCTTTTTAGGTCTGACCTGTTCTAATCCCTGATAACTTCAGTTGTATGGTCACATGGTGGTCATGGATTTAGACGATTATTATCAGCTCTTTGATCCTACCCCAAGCTTATAGTTGAGTGGTTATCTTTATTACACTATCATGTTGTGTATGTAGATGCTGGTAATTCGGAGTGACCTGTATGTCATTTTAGACATGGCTATTCCAACATGGTCGAACATGGATATTGTTTAGTGGTTTGATTCCTGTGATTTAATTCAGTTTGCACTCATTGCACACCACACATTACTTGAATTATCCCACGTGAACGACATGAACGTCAAGTTGGATATTACAATCTAATTATAAGAACTCTTGTGTGATTACATAACTGATTTTTAATTTTCTTTTATTAATGACCTGATGATGAAACCGATTTTCTGTCAGTAATTATTTTAACATTTAGGGTTATTATGCGATACACATAATGTTCACGAACCCGCCACTAGGGCTGGAAGAGCAAAGATATGACTTATTCTGATGAATAAAGATGTTGATTGTGTTTGTTTTTGCTGGTTTCTGTTATTATTCACAAACACGTAAGCTGCTGATAAAGCAATGTCGAGAATCGCGGCGAAATTACCTTTCTATGGTGTTTTGTTTTTCTTGGTTCATTAAAAAAAAAAAATTGTAATTGTCAACTGCAACTTTCACCCCAGTTTATGATGCCGCTGAGCGGTTAATAAAGTGGACTTGTGTAACAAGTATTGGCAGGTCATGCTGTTGATGTTTCAGTACAAACCACAATATATGCTATATCTTTACATAACAATATTGTTGAGTTGAGTTTTATTTGACCACAAACATTTATATACACCAATTGAGTCAAGGTTTATTTTGTATAGTATAGTATTTCTTTGCTGTAATAGTTTAAAATTTTTTTTATTTAAATGTGATTTATATTATATGTATATTACAATAAATTATATATGTCATAAGTCTAATGTTAAAGAAATGGCAGTATTGATGCATACAACTAGCACAACATTTTATTTGATCTTGAAGCTACGACAGAGTATAGTACAAATTTGTTGAGTTGTGTCTTATCTTGTTTTGTGAATCAGATCACAGTAAGATGCCTTCCTTGAAGAAGATGATGAATGCTCACGTTAAGCTTGAGCCACTGCCGCAGTCCATTATTGATGCCCAAGGGTGAGTACACTGTTCCGTTTAAAGCTGCGCAGTCCGATGAAAGCATCAAATTTGTATAATAATATAAAAACTACTTTAAAAAACACACCAAAGCACTTTTCTAGATTTGGTTCTACATATTAAACATAGATACTGGTGGACTTGTGAAGTATTTGTTGCTGTATAACAGAGAATACTAAGTTAATTTAATATAACCCGTTACTGCTGAAGCCTATGGTGTCACAATTAGTTTGCCATCTTTTCACTTCAAATATCTTTGTTTGCCATTTAAAATACGTTTGCTCCAACTAAAGTAATGTATGTTTTAATGACCAAAGCAGAAACTTAAAGCCATCAGACCATGGAACTGCATATATTCAGGGTTGTTGCAATAAGACTGTATGGGTGGGATAGCTTAATAATAGACAATATTGTCATATCCTACTGCGCATGCGCTGAAAAGGGCGTCGAGAGCAAAATAAAGGCGTCCAGCCATTGATTGAGTTTGCCGACTTGCGTAGGGCAAAACTTCGATTTTATTCAAAATTAATCGAAATACATAATTTGGCATAAACATGGATGCACACATGCAAAATAATGATATAATGAATATATTTAAGACGCAACTAGCCATAGTTAAGTATTTTGAGCTAAGAAACATACAATTCTACACAAAACAATCAGTCACTTTAAGGCTGCTATTCACATCAGCATTATTAATTCTTGTTCTAAATATTAAAATGTCAAATATGTCAACAGACACTTGTTTCAGAGAAATATATATAGTCAATGTCTGATTAACCCTACTCATTTTCTAGCTCTACATGTCATTAACCATAGGATATAAATAAAAACATGAATAAAATAAGTATGGCTCTAACACTAGTCTGTGACCAGATTTGCCTAGATCTAAATGCATAAGATGTGCTGATTAGATTGATGTAAATGCAATGCTGGATAGAAGATTAACATCTTAATTTATTATATATATATTTAGTTGGTATTCTATGTTTCAAACAAGAGCTGAGATGAGTTGAAACTAGCACATTTCATAGCTGAACCCAGTGCATTACTATTAGCATGTGCCATGTGCTTCGCACAGGTTTGTTTTGCTTTGACGCATCCCACAATGAACCACCCGGCTGGAATAACAAACTAGTCTATTAGAGTATTCCCTTCCGTATGCGCTCAATCTCCAGCCAAGTCAAGCCACAAACTTACCAAATATATTTGTCGCTATGACAAAATTTGAAAAACCCAACTTAAAACATTTAACTTTACCTCAGGCTGTCAGGGACGGCTGGTGTTGAGTTAGCAGCCAGCTGATCGGTACATCAACAACAAAATAGCACACTCACCTCATTTGAGCCCAAATCATTCACTTTCTGTTGTAGCCCTATCAACTTAGCAATGGAAGGTTTTGGACCACCGCTTCTACCTATTCATCAACCAAGAGCGGCAGATAACAGGAAGAGAGGTCGTCAAAAGAAAGGAGTCGCAGAGAATAACTCAAGGTGAGCTGTTGTTGTGACCCAAACACAGTTCCCTCTTAATAATTAGTAGGTGTTGGTCTAACTTATTATAATTATGTTATTGTTCATTATTGCACACTTTAATTTTTTCTCTAAACATTGCTTTCACGCACAGTCTAATGGTGATGTTCACACTATTGTTGCTTGGGATTTGTTGGTGTCTGGTTTGTTAGGCAGTATGCAAACCATTGGGGGTGTCTTGTTTATATCGAGGTTGCTGATATTTCCTTTGAAAAATACCACTGCGAGGTGAAAAAAACTTTTTTTCTGTGCCCACCAAAACATCACGTCAACTCTTATAATATGGCTATAGGTGTCGAGTTCAATTGCATTCCATTCAGATGCCTTGGTGGTGGCACTGGAATGATGGTGGTTTTTTTTGTTGTATAGCACAAATAAACCCACCCTACAACGCTCGTGGGATTTATCAGGCTGTTGATAGAAACAACCCATGGGATTCGTCAAGGTGGCCGCTGGCCTCTCTTTTTACACGTATGGGACTATTCAAGAACCACCAAGAAACAGAAACTGGAATTCTTGCAAACAACGAAAGCGGTGGACTCAAGCGGTTGGAGCTAACAGAAGAGGACACAAGCGGCTGAGTGGTTCCAACAGCGAAGACTCCTGCTGCATGGGATGAAATGCGAGAGTACTATAACGTGTGGTCTACTCTCTCTTCAATGCAGTGATGCCAGGCAGGGCCCCTTCAAGGTGGAGGAGGACCAGGGACTCGGTCCGTCTCTGCCAAGCAGCCCTGGAATAAGAATGGTGCCAAATGGCATCTCAGGAGCTTTGCCCGTCAAGAAGAAGCGCGACAGATTCAAAGGGATGACTGAAGAGGAGGTCCTCAAACGAAAACTGCCAGACCGGCTTGCACACGGACTCGACATCCTCATCGTAAGTGACCACTTTGTTTATTTGACCTTGAGCATTTGTAGGTGTGTGTGTGTGTGTGTGTGTATCCACATCAACACACCAATGTGTGTTATTTACCACATTAAAATGGCTACTTGGGTTTCATATTTGTGCAGATTTCTATATGTAGAGGTACCGATATATAGCTATCCAGTTGCTTGTTTTTTCGTTAAAATTATTTAGTTGAGGTAACATTAGTTTTCTTCGTGAGTACAAAAATACCTGCTTTGTAACGTTAATTTGGATAGTCCTTTCATTACTGAACTTGTGATCTTCCTTTTCAGGTAGGAATTAATCCTGGACTGACTGCAGCTTTCTGCGGCCATCACTATTCAGGACCAGGCAATCATTTTTGTATGTATGCGCATGTGTACCTATACTTATGCATACATACATACATACATACATACATACATACATACATACATACATACATACATACATACATACATACATACATACATACATACATACATATACATACATACATACATACATACATACATACATACATACATACATACATACATACATACATACATACACACACACACACACACACACACACATACATACATACATACATACATACATACATACATACATACATACATACATATGCAGTGAAATTAATTTGCATGTTTTTACTTAAATTATTTCTTAATTTAACCCTTTAAAATAAAACAAGTAAAGTAAAGTAGATTAAAATGGTCAACCTAGTTTATTTATTTGAAGCATGTGGAATGTAAAACCATCAGTTTACGACAATTCCAGAAAGTCCTTTCTTACTTAATTTAAAATTAATATGCACTAAGTCGTCGGGTATAGACCGACTGCACTTGCCTCGCTCCGTCTCCCACCATCACCAGCACCTCACCCCCAGCCAACTAGATGTAATTTGAACATGCTGAAATGCCGGCCCCCATTTCCCAAATATTTTGTGGAGAACTTGCCACTCTCGGTAGGATATTATCACCGCCCTACAAAGGACCTATAATTGTACTAGCCTTGTCTTTTTATTCTTTCTGCTCTGAATGGCGTTTGAATTCATTGAATCTCTCAATAAGTAAGTTCCTTCTGAATGAAAAGTATTATTCCCCCCACTCCCACCCCTGCCTCTATCTTCAAAATATATCGGCTATTAATTTTGGGGAAATATGGTGTCCTAATCTTTAATATATTAAGGGTATATATATATTTAATATTTAACCTTTAGAACTATTTACATGACTGTTTTGATCCTCTTCTCAATACTTTGTAGGGAAGTGCCTGTACCTGTCGGGGCTGATCTCGGAGCCCATGAAGGCAGTGGAGGACTTCAAACTCTTGGACCATGGCATCGGCTTCACAAACATAGTGGAGCGCACATCGAGGGGCAGCTCTGACATCAGCAAGTAGGTTTAGTGCTAATTCTCTATTTATATTATTCATTTGTTAATGGTGGGGGGGGGGGGGGCCCAGCTATTGCTAACACATTGCTTTGAAAATGTGTTGAATTTTCTATTTAAAAAATCATCAACTTCCATTGGTATACTACTGTATTCTCGTGGATTAATGCCCTGGGCGTTTAAGTTGGCAAATCACTGAAGTGTGGGGTGGGCTTTTACTGACACATGGGCGTTTAAGGGGTGAGCATTTATGAAATATTAAAGTGGGGGCTGGGCGTTAACCCGCAATAATACGGAATTATTAAATACAATGTGCTTTTATAGCTACTTTATCCGTGTAGTTTCATGGAATTTTGATGCTAACTAGCTTGTGAGTATAGCTGTTTTGATTAGACTTTATATCCCGTACTAATGAACGTCATTGCTTTCCACAGGAAGGAGATACGAGAAGGGGCCATCCTTTTGGGAGAGAAAATGAGGAAGTACCAACCCAAGATTGCCGTTTTTAATGGAAAAGGTATGTTTCCTAAATGAGGCTTGCGCAAACGTCGTTGATTCTTTTATAACACAGTAAAGATGTTTCATGTATATAAAGAAGTTGATAAGAGGTGTGGGTGTGAGGTGGGGTGTATAGGTGTTGTGTAGCAGAACCAATCATAGGTAATGTCCATGGAAATAATTTCAGGGAAAACTATCAATTTTGTACCTAAGGTACTACATGGGGTTTAATGCTATGTATAATTTCGCTGGGATTAGCATCATTTTGGACAATTCTTGGTTTTCACTTGAGTTTAATTTTTTTTTTTTTTTACGTGAATAGTGCCTGTTACTGTGTTAGTGAACAAACACTTTTGGTGCTGTGTTGGGATTACTAGTTTCAGTGTCAGTACTATTTATAACTTTTAAAGGCCACAAATTGATTTCAATAATCTCATTAATGGAATGTGAACATATGTCCCAATTCATATCTTGTGTTTTAAAAGTGGTAAAGACAGTAGCCTTTAAAAAAAGGTAAAACCAGTAGTCGTGAATGATAAACTAAAATTGGCTGGTGAACTAAATATAAATACATTGTTTTTAAAGTTTGCGATAAAAACATGGGGTTGGTGAATGAAAACTTTAATTACCACTTATTCTATTTGTCTTGGCAATCAATTTGTAATTTTTGTTTGTTTTATATCTGAGCTGCTGAAAACTCAGCTCTGATTATTTCAGTACAAGCTAAGATCCCAGTAGAAGGGAACATTAAGGATTGCAGATGGAGTGGAATATAATTATGTCCTTCTTTGATGGCAGTTAATTAGTCATTTTTTGTTTATAGGGATCTTCGAGGTCTTTGTTGGACACAAGAACTTCTACCTTGGGAAACAGCCACAACATTTTCCTGATTGTGAAGGGACGGTATGTAACATAAAACTAAACTTTCTTTGTTGGTGTGGCTGGGATTACTATTTTGTACAGCTAACCTATATTCACTATAATATTGGTCAATACTGAATACAATATATTCTTAATCATTATTCGCGCTGTTGAGTACATTTAGATTCAACTACATCACAAAAGTAGCATTTTGGTAGTTGGAAAATATCTGTTTTAATTAATTTAAATGTTTGGTAATTATTCTATCTGGCATACTGTGTATAATGTATACTTTTAACCCCCCAGCTGATGTTTGTGATGCCATCGTCGAGTGCTAGGTGCTCCCAACTGCCACGTGCCGTCGACAAGGTCCCCTTCTATACCGCTCTTAAGAAACTCCGAGACCACCTCCGTGGAGATATTGCGCAGCTGGATGAAAGCGATGTAACATTCCCCGGGTTGGAGCTCAAGACAGTGGTCAGAGCAGAAGCAAAGCAAGAGCCTGGAAAAGACGCTGTGAAAAAGGACAAGTGCCAGAAGGCCAGTCCAAGCATGGACCTAGGTGCAGTGCATCAACATATGGTTCGGGAGGCAATGAATACAGTGAGGAGAGAGGATGGATTCATGCAACATGGATTAGAACCCATTGGGGGCATGTACCGCCCACCAGCTGGCCATCACCACCAGCAGCAGCAAGATGTATCCATGGAGCAAATGTCCAATAGTGAGTATGGGGTGAGCACACCTTCAACCTGGTTAGGGTTGTTGGGTACCAAACAGGAGAACCTGGGCGGGGTACCAGGAGGATATTCTGGCAGCCACAGCCAGTTCTATTCACAACAGCCCCATAATTATGGATCTCCACAGATGGCACACACACATCCATCCCAAGTGAGGCATGAACCCTTGAATTCGCCATTATCATTTTCTCTGGAGAGCACAGGTTGGGGTGGAACTGCCTGGCTTCCACCGCCACCACCAGCACACCAGCACAGCTTGAAGCGGGAGCAGCAAATAGGTCAGCCTCCCCCATACGCCTATCTACAGCAACATTCATATCAACACCACATGCATCAACAGTACTTGAATCAACTGAACTTGAGTCAACCGTACAATCAGCACACAGACCAACAGCACATGAGCCAGAAGCATACGGGACAACCTGACATGGATCAACAGCATGCTGATCAACAACGTACAAACCAACAAGAGACAGGGCAACATCACACTGGGCAACACCACATGAATCAGCAGCACACGGATCAACAACACAAGACACAGCAGCACACGGATCAACACAACACAGGCCAACCTACCCCAGGCCAACAGCATTCAGGTGAACAATACATTAAGCAAGAGGAGCAAGCCGACCAACCTCTCCGATATTCTTTCCTTGATGAGCAGCATCCAAGTCAACAGCAGCACAATCAAAAGTACCAGCATCAAGGTCAACAACTCATGGGTCAAGGACACTGTGGTCAACAAAGTCCAAGTCACAAAGAGCCCAGCAAGCGACAACAGCACACAGAGAAACAACAGCCAATTCAACAGCAAGCGGGCCGGCGGTGCTCGGGCGACCAACAGCCGGATCAGAAGCATGTGAAGCGAGAAGAGCAAGTTAACCAACCTCCACCATATTCATTCTCACGTGACCACGCAGATGGACACAACACATGTCCTTATAGTGGGCGTGTGTCAGAAATATCGGAACAAAAATCTCCCCCCTCTGACTCGATAAGCGTCATGCAGCAAAAATTAGATGAACAAAACAGGATCCTCAACTTTGGTCTCTGTCCCCCAGAGAATATAATGGCGGCCATGTTTGATCGAGATGACGTTCAAATGAAAGAGGAGCCACAGTGGTGACATCACTCCTCCTAATTAACAGGGGTTACCTGAAACTCGACCATGTTGGGGTTTTTTGGGGGGGTTATTTTTCGTGTAAAATATTTAATACAAATTCTATATTGAAATTTCATTTAGGATATATATGTGTGTGTGTTTGTATGTATGTGGGTGGGTATGTGTGTAATATGGATTACGGAATACATACATAACTACTTAGGTGTGTATGGGGATTTTTTACCGTATTTTTGTTTTTACCGAATGTTCTGCTTAGTATATACGGCTTATATGAAGAAAATATAATGGACCAATGTTGAAGAAAAAGGTTTCCGAGCGTATTTTGAATTGTACTAATAAAGAACAAAATAAATCTGATGAGTGATTTCCTGTGTTTTATTATTTTGAGTAATAAATATGTCACAATTAGTTTGGCATGTTTGAAGGTCTTCCATTATTCTGCACCATAGCACATTGATTGCATATGTCATTAGATAGAACTGTTGATTTCTATTAAGTTGGTGTGATATAACTGTTCATTTTGTGGTTTGCATGAGTCGCTGAAAGTCTTGAACGTTCTTGAATTTATATTTTTGGTACCCTCAACTGTTCTTGAATTTAACTGTGTTCTTGAATCTGGTGGCCAGTTTTTTTGTGTGAACCTAAATTATAACGTCACATGATATTTGAGATGAATTTGTTTTGAACAAATTCATGTCAGTTACCTTTGTTGGATTTTTTTCCCCTCAACAATTAGATTGTATGAAATTTTGGCATCAAGATGTTGCGTGTCTCCTTGAAAATGTTCTTGAATCTGGTGACTAACGTCCAATAGCCTATGATATGAAAATCTATGTGCTCTAGAGGCATCGCTAAATGAAACAAACTTTCCTTTGAATCTGGTGTGCAACTTTTTGTATTAATCCTGGTTCATTTTGTATTCATCTGGTGTGACAGCTGTTCATTTGTATTCATTAGATCATTTGTGTATACCAAATGCACAACCTGTGCAAATAGTCTGGTGCTTGTATAACTGATTAAAGCTAGATTGCTACCTTAGCTAATAGCATATTGCCCTTATACCACTGTCGTATCTAGATCACCCCCCACCCCCCCTGAACAAATAGGTATGGTTTGGTGGTGGGTACAATTCCAAGCCAAATCAAACCAAAGACTTAACAAAATTAATAAATGTCACTACCTAGAATGGTGCTGATCATAAATAGGATACGACAGGGAATGGTTGAATGTCAGGATAATGTGCCTGAGTGACATATCATGCATGGCAGAACAGTTCCTCAGTACGGCAGCACTGTAAAGTTGCCATCGGTGTGTACTGTTAAAAGTCGGTACCCGTCCTGATGCTACCTTCGGTTACTAGGACGGAAAACCCCATTCCACCAAATATATTCTTGGTATAGAAGTGCCTACCAAGATATGTTAATGCTGTGTTATTGTTATCTGTTGTATTTAAACAAAAATTGTTATTTTGTTGTTGAGAAAACCATGAGATTTTGATTATTTGAAGGGACCTGCCTTCACTAGGACTAGGAGAGCCGAGAAAAACCATGCTATTAGCGGGTGGTGTCTGTAGTTCCTGTTTCTATTGTTAATGAAAGTATGTTAGCTTTCAAGTGCAGATACTAGATGCAGTAATTCAACTAGTCAGATTAGTTTGGAAAAGTAACTAAGCAGTCATGCACATTATACAGTACAACCCCGTTAAACTAAGCTCAGTTAAACCAAACGATCGATGAATCCAAAGCCTACCAAGATATGTTAATGCTGTGTTATTGTTATCTGTTGTATTTTTTTTAATTGCTATTTTTTTGCTGAGAAAACCATGAGATTTTGATTATTTGAAGGGAACTTGACTAGGACTTGGACAGCCGAGAAAAACCATGCTATTAGCTGGTGGTGCCTGTAGTTCTTTTTTCTATTGTTAATGAAAGTATGTTAGCTTTCAAGTGCAGATACTAGATGCAGTGATCGGTTAATCCAAACAGATTTCTAGGGTCCCTTCAGGTTTGGTTTAACGGGTGTTATACTGTAGTTAGGTAAGGGAGTAGTGTACTTATATTTCTTTGCAAAGCATCGGCGGTATAAAATTACCCCTCCAGTTATTCCCGGCTATAATGTAATGTATTATATCCCCTCCTGCTCCAGTCTAGTATAAAATAGCTCTCCCCATAATTTGAATGGATTAATATGATTTGCTGTGTGAGGTGAAATGTGTTATGTATGCCTTCTGTAGTGCTATCCATGACATTAACCATGTAGTGGGTTTCCTAGTGTTAACCATGCACTAAGGCCATCATTATCCATGCTTTAACTGTGCATTGCTTTATCTTATCTGGCATTAACTGTAACATGGTATGCATAGTGTTCATTGGGTGTAATACTATGTGTATTGTTATCCTTAGTAGTGTAGTGCTGTGCCTGATGTCTGCCCAGGATAGTGCTTTGAGTGCACGGCATTAAACTGTAAATTATTAGCACAACACTTACTTGTAACACCAGGCACAACAAATTCTTATATTACCATTTATAAGGAGTAATCTTGTACTTTGGACGAAGAATTATACCTGTATAATATTTCCGGAGACAAAATGATGCTGGATGCAATATTGATACGTGGCGAGGGAGGACCCCCCCTATCCTCTTCCCTCTCGCCCGTTGCCCCTTACATACCCCCCCCCCCCCCGGCTGCCGGCCTTATAACCGGCTCCCCAGCTGCTCATAGCCACTCGCCTCCCCTCGCCCCAGGAGCACGCGTCCACTTTTTCTGCAAGCATTACGACCATACCTTTACGCTGGCGGTAGTTTTTTAAAGTGTTTTGGGTTTTTTTTTTAACCTCAGGCATGGTCATCTAAAGCAAACGCTATATAAACTAATTGTTCAACATGTGTTGTTCCAATGAGATTCCTAGGTTTCATAACATAGGCCCTCTTTAGCTGTGTTCACATGTATAGCGTTAGGCCAACTTAGAGGAGTCAAACTAGCGGCGCGTTCACACATACAGAGTTTTCAAAGTGTGTCTCATTCAGACATGTGCGTTTAACCGGCTCAGATCGATGTTTGTTTGTTGTTGTTTTACGTCCTAGCAACATCTAGGGTCATATTAAACGGAGAAAGAATGCATGCAGTAGTTAGCTACACAACAACTGAAAGTGATAAAAAGAAGGGGAGTCATAAGACTATTACTGTCTAGCGTCGAAAACAAGTCATTAGACTTAACCTTTATGGGCAACATAAATACACCCATCAAAAAAAAAAAAAATCAGGATGGGTATCCACACATACATACATCCACAGGTACATCCACATGCCACATATACATCCACAAGTACATACATACAAACAACATACCTAACAAGAGATGGGAAGAGTATGACGGTCCAAACATGTGCTCCAACCATTATCAAAAACAACTACCTGTTAGGAGAATACCTGTTAGGAAGCAGTCTCCATATATATGAAAAAATGGGACGGTCCAAACATTTAGGACGGTCCAAAGATGAGTTCTAACCACTGAAAGCAACTACCTGTTAGGAAGCGGTCTCCATCCATTTGCTTAAGCAGCCTCAACTAAACCAGTTACGTTCACACATGCCACTTAGGCCGACTCAAGCTAGTTTGCCTCATCTAATCTACCCGGCCAAGCGGTTTACTTGAGGCAAACTAGTTGAGTCGACTCAGCCTTACTTCGCCTCAGAGGATCGCTCACACGCGCGATCTGAGTCGACTTAGATGAGGCAAACTAGTTGAGGCGACTTAAGGCCTGTGTGTGAACGGGGCTTTTGTTGGATGAGAAATAATTCCAGGCAGGCACATATATTCATAGCAATGGTTGTAATGTAGGTTTAGCTAGCATGTCAATGAGCAAAACAGCAGTTAACCAGGTAATTTAGTTGTAGGTTTCTGGATGTTAGTTTTTTTTTCATGAGGTCACTGTAGATATACTTTGCATTCATTTCATTTCATTATGAACCAACACGGTCATCCCATTTTGTATGTCATGTGAATAAATGAAATTGAAAAAAAAATCCAATACATTCCGTCTTTTCCTACGTACATTTTATGCTTTCGTTTAATTATAAATCAGTTATTTTCTGTCTTATTTCTTTAGTTGTTATCTCTATTTATATATATATTATATATATATATATAAAATACAGATGAACCTCGATCCAACGGACTAATAGGGGGAGCAGTTGTCCGTTGAAGCCGTTTGTTTGTTGCAGCGACGAAATTTAAGAACCTGCACCACAAGGCAGTGGTTTACAACTCTGCAAGGGAGGGGCGTCAAACTCCCTGAGTTATTGCTATACCTGCAATACCTGCATAGGATACAGCTATAATAATAGGCTTTGGATCTGTTAGCTGCTGTTAATTAATAGAAATCGAGCGCAGAGCGTTAATTAATAGAAATCGAGTTCACCACTAAGATTTTGTGGTGCTACAAATTACAATCCACCATCAGATGTGGTGGATTGTAGCAACTGTCACTGGCTCCAAGATATACGTAATGCTTGACCAGTATACATCCAAAGAAACAATTCCTACAAATTCAGATATTCACTCCAGCGGATTGTGTCCGTTGGATGCGGAATCGGTTGCATCGGTGTCTGTTGGATTGAGGTTTGTCTGTATATATAAGATTGGGCGGGGGATAACAGTATTTTAAGTAAAATAAACATGTTATTAGTTTAGATGTATGTGTAACATGTCATGTTCACCAATATCAATCTTAAAGTGGCTGAACTATTGATATTGGAAAGAATTTTGTCAGCTGAATATGAATATTGAAACATGAAAAAATTCCATAATAATTCCATACCAATGCCGATTCTGGTGCTTACCTAGATTGAATATGAATTGTTAGTTGGTATATAGGCGTTACGGGTTTCTATTTATGTCTGCGTACCCTCTGGTCTGGGCGGGGAATGTGCTCTTCAAATGAGGATGGATGCTTTCTGTCCCTAAACCAATAAGATTTTGTGTGGGGGGGGGGGGGGGGGTACTCTTCAATTGCGGAAGGTTGACAACTTTTTAGATTTACAACCCGTGACATAATTAATATTTAAATCAAAATGCTTGAGTGCAATTTTATTGCATTTATTTGAGAAAATCTCGAATTGTTACTGTTAGTTAAGATTTTATCCGAAAGCAATGCTATGACCACTATGGAAGGGTCTTATTTATGGAATGCAATCTGGTTCTCTTTAATGTAGTGATAGCAAGCAGAATGCATCCAAGGCGGCGATTAAGCAGGAGATCGGTGCTTTGGGCGAGGCTCCTGTAGGTATCCCAGGAGCCATGCCGGTAAAGAAGAAAAGGGACCGGTTCAAGGGCACGACTGAAGAGGAGGTCCTCACACGAATCCTGCCCGATCACCTCTCGTTCGGACTTGACATCGTCATTGTGAGTCATATGTCTTTTTCTTTTGTCTTTAACGAGACTGAATGGCCGAATGCGTTCGTGCTCGTTTCTTTTGCAGGTGAAGGGGGGGTGGGGGGGGGGGGTTCTTGCATTCAAAAACCAATCAAGTCAAACTGATGGCTTACACAATTTATACTTGTCGCTACCTAGCTTGGCAGCTGGCAGTCCTAGGATATGGCAATGACTGGTTTGCTCAGTATCAGGATAATGTAACTGGTTGGGATATTGAGCCATGGTGCCAGCAGCAGTCTCTCAATGGGGCAACACTATAAAGTCCTCATGATTGTTATGTGCTGAAAGGTATTCTAACTCTTACCTCGATTCCATTTCAGATTGGAATCAACCCGGGCCTAACCGCAGCCTATGTAGGCCACTACTTCGCTGGGCCAGGAAACCACTTCTGTAAGCATCATTACTCACTAAAAAATAAAAGTGGTGCGATATTTTGATACCACCTTTGCCAGTTAAACAGTTGGCTTTCTATCGGTTAGTTCTGTCAGTCCCCGTTATCGAGAACTTGGCATCACCACCATTTGGGATAACACTATTTATAGCTGCATATGTAATACAATGAAATCATTAGATTTTCAAAGGTAAATTATTTACCTAGACTTGATCCTACGTATAGATGCTGGTGCACTCATTAAACCTTTATTCCAGTTTGGTGTTCCTGTACTATACTACTATGCTGCTGAGTTTGGAAACGAGGAAGCAAAGCCTATCTCGAATTTCGGTGTGCACACCAAAATTAATTGAGAATATTTTCACTTTAAATATCTCCTCAGTTCACCCTTAAAACTAAAAGTTACTTAAACGATCAACATGATATATATTGGCAGACTAAAAAACATCAGAATATTAATAATTCACCCCAGTGGACCGCCGCCATAACATCGGTTTTGGGTGGAGCCCAGAGCCGGATTTAAGCCAATTAGACCAATTGCTCCAAATTGCGCTGCGTGTCCAGGGGGGCGGGGGGGGGGGCTCCGCACTGGGGTAATCTTTCACTAAAACAGACCTTGGTTCACAGTTAACTTTGGGGCTCTGCAAAAAAATCTTCCCAATTGTCCCAGCTGCCTAATGGTGTCTTCTCTGATAACGGCTCCCCCCACACTTGATTCTGAATAGAAGAATCCTGAATGAGAACTATTTTAGGACCTGATACTAACTAACTGTATCAGCCAGCGTCTAGGCTCACCCAGTCCACGCTTGTTGTGTCTGTTTGTCCAATGGCCTTTATTCAAGGATAGCACACAGCAATGCAGTTTCTATAGGAGCCTTTGCGGTGTTGTTGTTAACTATAATTGCAAAAAGATTCTGTTCTTCCCCCCCCCCCGCCCGCAATAATTAAATAAATTACTAGAGGCTGAAATGGGTAGAGCTCACCAAACGGACATCTTTTTTTCAGGGATAGAAAAAGCATCCTTTTCTATGGAGGCATCCACAACTACAAATCTGGGTCAATCGAATGTTTGAATAAGAAATAATGGTGGATGTAAAACCTTGCATGCCAAAGAAAGGACGGGACAGCAAGCAGGAATACAGACTATCTTATCACGGTTATCAGATGTCAACATAAGCACACCGCACTAAATCCAAGAGAACGGTAAATTAACTTAGGCTGCATAGTCCGATGGAAACACATTTTCAAAACCAAACACATTTTCTAGATTTGATCCTACATATCTAGCTTAGATACTGCAGAAACTCAAAACCATCGGATTATGCAATTTTAAGGACTTCTTTAATACCCATCCCAAAAGTTAATGTGTTATTTAGGTGGAACAAGTTTTTATTTTGTTAATACAATTTTCGAAGGTTGTTTGAATACCGTCTTATCATTTTGCAGTATTACATGTGCTATTCATTCCTCCCGCCATCATTTTGTAGGGAAGTGCCTGTATCTGTCTGGCCTGATTCCTGAGCCCATGCGAGCCCTGGACGATGTCAAGCTGAAGAATTTTGGCATCGGCTTCACAAACATAGTGGAGCGCACTTCAAGAGGCAGTGCTGACCTCAGCAAGTAGGTTAATGGGCCAGTCTTTTCCTGTAAATTAACAAATTTAGCCATAGTCGCTAAATGGAGATTTTAAAATAAAGGATTTATATGTACCGTCGTCAATTTAAGACAGTAGGCCATATTTAAAGTTTTATTCCAAACGGTCTGCTGGTGGTGACTGCTGTATAATGTATAATATATGCCATGCTGTATTATATACACAGACAGACACACACATACAGACAGACAGACAGAAAAACTAACAAAAACCTCCCTAACCTCCCTAACCTCCCACCTCACAGATCGACTACTTCCCTATATCGATCGCTTTATTTGGGTCCCAACAATGCCATTGTAACCATATTCTAACTGCATAAACCGACCACCTCCCTAAATCGACCACTTAAAGTCAGTCCCAAGGTCGGTCGCTTTAGAGAGGTTTTACTGTATATATATATTGCCATTGTGGTTACCGTTGCTCCAGACCAGAATAACTGAGTTACAGAGAGGTTGTGATGCTAAATCCGTCCTGATATGACCTTAGATGTTGCCATGACGTGAAACTCAAACAATCAGTCATGATGCTAAATAGTGTTTGGCTACTAAAATACCCTCCCTGTTCTCTTCCATTAGTTGGAGCAGATTATTTGGATACTTACCTTGCATTTCCACACTCACACTCACTCTCACCTCCAAAAGAAATGAGTCTTAATGACTTGTGTTTTGTCGACAGGAAAGAGATCAAAGAAGGTGGTTATATTTTGCAAGAGAAGATTAAGAAGTACAAACCGAAGATTGCAGTCTTCAATGGCAAAGGTGAGTTTGCTGAACGTCAACTATTATAATACTGTATGCGGCTTTCTGCCACAGAGTCACGTCAGTACGACACCTTGTCATGTCGTTAAAGGCCAGCAGGGAGAAGCACACTGTATTTGTTCTCTCTGCCTTGTTTGGGTAAGCGGATGTTACCAGATGGGATGGACGAATGAGTTAGAGTGTCTGTCTCCATCCAGTGTTGGTAGACCATGGGATCGTGGGTTCGGACCCTGGTCGAGTCAAACCAATGACTTCAAAATTTATACTTGTCGTTTCCTCGCCAGGCGCTCAGCATTATTAGGATAGGGCAAGGACTGGTTGGCTCAGTATCAGGATAATGTGACTGAGTGGGATATCAGGTCATGGTGCTGGTGGTCTGGTCTCCCCATGGGGCAGTACTATAAAGTTGCCATGAGTGCGCACTGTCACATGTCAGTACCCGTCATGATATGACCTTAGATGTTGCTAGGATATAAAACAACAAACAAGGGTAAGCGGATGTAGGTGCATTGCTCTTGGTCTGAAGCAGCACCTTTAACTTTAAGTGGTGGAAATCACCTGAGAAGCGTAGTAGGTTAGTCATGTGCATCGGCGTTCCATCTGCCTTGATTTACTGAATGCGGAAACCAGGCCTGACCAAAACTATGTGTTGCAATAATAGAATTAAACAAACTTCAACTAGTGACATGGATGGGGATGGGGGGAGGCGGCGGCGGCGGGGGAGTGATGGAGGTGGTGATAAATAAACAAATGTTTAAGTTCTCGCTCGCTCACTTTCCACCAAATAGTTTAGTGACCTATCCTATGAAACCAGTGCAAGAATTATTTGGCAGAAATGGTCAATGTGAGAGTTTTGTACATTTTCTTTTCACTGTTTTTAAATGTTGATTTCGTTTAATTCTGTTTTCAGGTATCTTCGAAGTTTTTTGTGGACATAAGAAGTTTTCCTTTGGAAAGCAGCCAGACCACTTTCCAGAATGTGAAGAGACTGTAAGTTGTTTTCTATATTTACCTCCTTTTATTTTTAGTTCGTAAAAAAAAAATTTTAATCACGAAAATAGCCTGCACTAACATAGCTCCATTTTATGTACTTAATACTTTATTGATCATGGTTTCTGATAAAATTATTGTATTTCCAAGATGACATTAATGAAGATATTTTCACAAAAATATATATTTAAAAAAAATAGGACCGCGACAGTCCTATAACAAATAATTTCAACAAACCATTTAAAGAGCTACTAAGCGAGAATACTGGAAGTCGGGTAGGGCAGCCATTGGGGTAGATATATATGATATGTATATGAGTAGTATCTACATGTATTAAGTAGCCATAGTATCAGTTTGTAATATATTTAATTCCTATTGTGTTTTCCCACAATCAGTCGATGTTTGTGATGCCATCGTCCAGTGCCCGTTGCACACAACTCCCACGTGCTATCGACAAGGTGCCTTTCTACGCTGCGCTTAGGAAGCTAAGAGACCACCTTCGTGGAGACATTGCAAAGTTGGATGAAGCTGAAGTAACATTCGCGGGACTACAGCTAAAGACAGCCGTGAAAACAGAACCAAAGCAGGAGCCCGGTACGGACTCTGCACCTACAAGCAAGAAGCCGAAGCGGCAGAAGAAGGCCGGTCCGAACGTGGAGCTGGGCACAATGCAGCACCATCTGATCCAGCAGGCAGTGAATGCTGTGAAAATGGAGGATGGCTTCATGCCGCCCGCAATGGGCGCTCCTGTTGTAGACGGAGAGGGAGCCATGGAGGGACTGTTCCCACCAATGCCCAACCATCCGCAGCATCTGCCACCTCAACAGCAGCAGCAGCCTCAACAACACCAACAGCAGCAGCAGCAACAGCATCCACAACAACAGCATCCGCAACAACAGCATCCACAACACCAGCAGCACCCTCAGGGGCCTGAGGGACAGAACTCCAGTGGTGGATATGGAATGCCTCCCCACCAGGCCTGGCCAGGTAATAACATGATGGACGGTAAGCCGGAGAACATGGCCCATGCGCCAGGTGTGAATCCTGGCAACCACGGCCAGTTTTACTCACAGCCACCTCAAAATTACGGGCCCCCGCAGCCGGCACATTCTCACTCGCTGCCTATAGGCCAGCCGCAGCAGCCGGGCAGCGGCATGAACCCGCCCCCGGCACAGAACACGCCCTGGTCGGCTGGCGCACCGCCGATGCCGACCGGAGCCTCCCCCTGGATACCGCCCCATCCGGACTATATGAAGCACCAAATGCATGGCAGGCAACCTCCACCGTACTCCTTCCCAGCTCAACCGCATCTGGGCCAACCGCACCAGGGCCAGCAGCACCCTGGGCAGCAACATATGGGCCAGCAACACCCGGGGCAGCAACACCCAGATCAGCAACATTCTGGTCAACAACATCCTGGTCAGCAACATCCTGGGCAGCAACATCCTGACCCATACAACAGCAATATGCCAGGGGCCCCTAACCCAAGCTTCCCTTACTCCAACCCTAATTTCTTACCCCAAATGATGCAGCAGAAACCAGACGATCCGAATGGCAGCCGTGACTTTGGTTCATTACCGCCGCACAGTCAAGACTCCGCCCTGTATGACCAAAACGATGGCAAGGTGAAAAATGAGTCGCGGTGGTGAAAGCCATGGTCGTGAAATTACCTGGAACACTACAGATGGAACATCACCAGGGGCTGTATGCAAGAAGCCGTAATAGCTTATCCTGGGAATAACCTCTTTCCGAGCGTTTGCTATTGCAAGGATAGGGGTGTGCCTAGGTTCATAGGCAAGAGCGAAAATTGCATCGGATATAGCATTACCTCGGGTTATTTTTAGATTCAGGATTTCCTTAGTCGGGTTCCAGTTTCCCCTCTGGATGCTAGGTTTGTCCTGGGAAAACAAAGCCATGGGGACCAGGATAGGATTTCCATCACATTTTCACATCTCTCCAAGCACTATCCTAGCTCCATACCACAGAACAGACTATCCTTGGAGCGCTTTCCACTGCCTTTGTTTTAATTGTATTATCGCCCATGTCCCCAATTCCCATTTCCCTATTAATAATGTTATGGGGGGGAAACCCACATGAATTTGTAATCTAATAGTAATGTGCTAAATAATGACTATTTATCATATACCAGACCAGGTGGCCGATTCGGTAAAGCGCATGCTTTCCGTGCGGAAGGTCGGGAGATGAAAGCTGGCCACCAAGAGTTATCCTCACCAGGATAGTGCTATGCCTAGTAAAATGGGGGCATAACTTCAACACCGGAATGGGTTGCTTGGATATGGCTATCACCACTCCCTGCATACCATTTTTATTGTATCTTGGTGATAGATGATATCCTGGAATACAGTCGTTATCACCACTTTTTGCATACGGCCCTGGACCAGACAGGGTGGCTGAATGAGTTGAGCGTCCGTCCCCTGTTTTGAGAGATCGGGCGATCCGAACCCATGAGTTTGTGGGTTCGAATCCTGGTCGAGTCAAACCAATGACTTAAAAATTGATACTTGTTGCTTCCTAGCCTGGCGCTCAGCACCACTAGGATAGGGCAAGGACTGGTTTGCTCAGTGTCAGGATAATGTGACTGAGTGGGATATCAGGTCATGGTGCTGGCGGCCTGATTTCCCAGTGGGGCAGCACTATAAAGTCGCCATGAGTGCGCACTGTCACAAGTTGGTACCCGTCCTGATATGACCTTAGGTGTTGATAGGACGTAAAACAACAAACAAGCATACGGCCTGTGCATGTAGTGAAATGCCGTTTCTGGCAGTTTTCTGTATCCTATTTATTCACGTGTGTAGAGTGGGTGCAGAGCCATTGATGCTGTATGTATGAGAGAGTTTCTGTTCGAATATGGCCTGCCATAACCATGCCATAGTTCTAAAAATATATGGAACAACTGTGCCTGCACAGCGACCAGCATGCAAGTCGGACAAATAGCCGACATTGACACCTAAATACTGTGCATTTAAAAAGTAATAAATCGAATAAGTATACGGTGGGCATTGGGAAAAATACTATTAAAGATGTCGATGTCAGAATGCTGTAACTACTAACAGCTAAGATAAAAAGGCAACTACCAAATCGAAACTTGCTGTTCAGCAATGAAAACAAGCCGTGATGCGACTGACTCGTTATGGACAGGGTAAATAAACCATCACACAGAAAAAAACATTAAAAAATGTAGTGTATCGCAATGATTCCCATTATGGTCACCAAGAAAACATGGCATCTTCTTCATATTGGCAAAGATTGTTTGTCCGGCTGACTTCCCTGATGTAGAACATGAATATTCATGTCAGCAGTGTGAAGTCCTCTGCTACAATAAGCTCTATTGGTTCATCGTATAACATGGAGAACATCTAGAGAACAAACATTGCCACTGTACGCTTGACATCTGCTATGCCAGGGTTGTTTATCACCATTTGACATTTCTGTTTATCATTGAATGGTTATAATTCATCTAAGTTAATGTGGACTAACATGAATTTATTTATATATATGTTGTTTTGTAATTTGTACCCGAATTAATTTCAAAGTGCAACTAATTTCAATTCAGGGGGCCATGATTCAATTAATTTTCTATGGGAATTTAAAGTTGCCAGATGTAGAATATCGACATGGTGGGGTCGGTCAGCTAATCATTAATGAATTGACTGTTATTTAGCAGTTGGACATGTGTTTTAAGGAACGCCCAGGCACTGTTCGATTATACTTAGATAACTGGCAGTCAGTGTCATGCAGTATGGCGGGTCTTTCAACATGTTAGCTCAAGAATCAGGTCTTTATTTGCCAATTGTGGTAGGCAAGGAAAAAACTCCCAAAAAGAGTATCATGAACTTCCCTGAGATTATTTCTTATTTTCCTTTTTGTGTATGTACTATTTTCCCCACATTGATTAAAGCCCTGTATGCATCTAACTTAGTTCTGGGTAGGCTGACTTAGCTAAATGCAGGTATCTGAATTCGAGTTTTTTTAAACAAACATAATTGATAGACAAAGGGAGTTCATTCTAGTTTCGGACTATTTCATTGAAATTACAAATATTTGTTTCAAATAATTAATGTTGATATGGTGATCGGAGGTATTAATGTTAGGCCTAAAAACAAACACAATGGTTGTTTCTCAAGCATTGGTGTATAGATGTTGAGTGCCGTTCAACCATTTTTATAATAGCAATTTTGAAGAAAAGGTCAACTTTGAACAAATCTAGCCACTCTGAATGTGTTTGTTGAGGGTTTTACATCCTAGCAACATATAGGCTCAGTTTTGAAGTCAATTACATAACATTTCTCTGACCAAGTTTTAAAAAAAAAATTTCATCACCTAATTTCCCGAACCAAATAAAAAGATTTAACCACCGTCCCCAAATTCTGACAATTTGCCATAGAAACAAAGACAGTTTAAACAAATGTATTTGGTGTTCCATGCTCACAGGCATTTATGCAAGTTGGAATCATCTTGTTCTTATAATTGTACGGCCTACCAAAATGCTAAGAGACACAAGAATAATCCTGGTGCATTTCGGTAGAAAGTAAATAGTTGCCTGTTCTGCAGGCTGGGCTAACAAGGCGCTGGCACTGAGACGATTGGATGTTCTTTATCCGACCTTGACTACCAGACAAACCGGTTAATATTTAGACGAGGGCATGACCTAATTTGTGTTAGAATTTTATTTGTGTTCTTAATGTGTCGTGTTTTTTTTATCTCAAGTGAATGTTGTATTTATTAGATATTGGCTATCTGTGTAATAAAACATACTTGAGAATCAGCAAAGGAGATATCCTGAACAGCAAATGATTTGACAGTATGTAGTGACAATCAATTATGTATGCATCGAATAACCTAACCTTCTCTTTATGTATGTATAATAAGGATAAACATATTCTTGTTATAAAACAATAAATTAGTAAAAAAAAACCAGCAAAAACAATTTGTGCTCGCAATTTTGGTACCGTAGAGATAATAAATCAAATAAAAGGTCTCCTGGTTAAATCCAACCGACAATCCTTCAAATCCAAACGTCAATCCTTCAGTTAAGTAGCTAGTATAAGGAACATTGACAAATAGTCATTTGTATTAATTAATATGCCATTTCATCAATGGTTCCCAGGCCTGTCCAAAAGATGAGAGGAGTTGTATTGAAAGCAGTCCTGCACTACATTTATTTTCATCTAAGTATTTATGACCCAATCTGACGGATATAATGACTCTGAAACCCCCTCCTGATATGGCCTTAGATACTGCTAGGGCGTAATCCTTAATTTAACAAAGACTGAACTTTTGCTTAATGTATTGTCCCCCCGCCCATCCGCCCATTTGTGATTTCCCGGAGAGCTTATTGGTGAAGGTACGGCTCGAGGAACTTGAAAATAACATTCACTCCCAATTCACCCTATTCACGCGTGACCTAATTCGGCATCAGAACGAGTCTGAGTACACGTCGGTATTGGAAATGGCCATAAGACACTGCATTTATTGGTCAATTTTCATGAAGATTGAGTGATGATCAGATGCATTTCAGTAGGCAATGTCAACAAAGTCGCTCACCTTGGCTGCCAATCTTTTCTTAGATTCAAAATTGCATAACTTTCTAAATATATATATATATTACTGCACATGACAAAACTGAACAGCATCCTCACCACATGTGATGGGCTCTGATGGTGGAGTTTCCGACTTGGCCTGAGCATATAGCTCAAACACTCTAAATCTAATCTATGGTGGAGTTTCCGACTTGGCCTGAGCATATAGCTCAAACACTCTAAATCTAATCTAATATAATTTAACAAATATATTTTAAAGCTTTTATTAATTTGTAATTACTAAGACTAGTTGTTTAACTGTGTTGCACAGATAACTACGCTAACAGTGCTTGCTGCATTATATGATACCACCATAACTATGCAGACTTGAAGTTGAGAGTTACATTGTAGTTAAAGAATGAGAAAATCACCATGCAAAGGTCACCCAATCTTCATGAAAATTGGCCAATAGATAGAAAACGGGTATGCAAAGATGAATATGGTAGTTTCAAAAATGAATACCCTCAAATTTGAGTGATTTCGAGAGGTAGGTCTATTGGTCGACGAAAAAGTATTCACATTACTTTTCATACAGCAGCGTCTCGCGTACGTGGTCTCGGTCTGGTCTCACTCAACATGGCCGCGGCGTGAATAGTGTGAATATGGGTTCTAGTACTTTTTAAATTAAAAATAAAATTGTTCTAATGAAAGGTTTATTTGTAAACACATTACGCACCAAACATTTAAAGAATGCTTGTAACTGATTGTCATGATCAATATTGAATGCAGATCGTATATTATTTATGTAGTAAATTGAATAAGAACAGGGTAAATTAGTTAGCACAATCATTTTTTTGTCTGTTATATAAACCGTTGTTTTACCCTTGAATCAGTTATTCTTCTAATTCCACTAAAATTTTTCCTCTGAATTGAGTCTAAAGCCATGTTCACACCTGGGCGTTAACTCGCCTCATCTAGTGCGCCTAATCTAAGTCGGCTCACATTGGCCGTGTGAACCCGATGTTGAGGCGGATTAGGGCTGAGTCGCCGCATGTAGTTCGCCTCATCTAGTTCGCCTCGCGTGGTGGTTTAAATGAAGCGAACTAGCTTGGGTCGGCCCATCTTGCTTGTGTGAACGGTAGCGGTTTACTTGAAGCGGATTAAGCACATCACACTGTACAATATAATTTGGTCTATGAACCGGCTAGAAGTGCACAGATATTTTTTTCAGCATTTATTTTTAGGTTTCACTGCCCAGCCGAAGTTTTGACCGTTCCAAAACAATACAATTCGACCGAAACAGATCTAGGTCGAACCCACACTCTCTCTGCCGACGTCGATTAACCGAAACTGGCGCTGGTTAGTATGGACTTGCTCATGCGCAGATATCAATTTCCGCCTTAACCCGCTCCATGTGTGGACACGGCACTAGTTCGCCTCATCTAGTTCACCTTATCTAGTTCGGCCTAAAGTTGTGGGTGTGAACACGGCTTAACTAGATATGTGATAAAACATGAAGCATTTTATTTAGTTTGTTTCATTCCGTTGAATATACATTTGATTATCTTGTAATAATAAGAACTACAAGTTTGAGAATACACGATTTCCAGGACGAATGCTCGTAATCCAGACTGGACTTGTGGGTCATAGAATCTGTGGAGAGGAGCAACTGAGTCTTTTCAGCAGAAATGTGGATTCATAGAGAAAACATACTTACCATTTTTTACTCATTTTTGATAATTATATCTGTATCCTATTGATTGATTGATTGAAAAGCTTGATTGTCAGTGTAAAACAACATAGTGAAACACTGTCCACACACAACACAAGTGTTGTTCCCTATCACCAGGGCCGCGTTCAGGCGACATCTCGGCGATGCTTTTTGGCCTATTTGCGTTCAGGGTGTGCCTCCCTTTTCTGATAGGAGACAAAAAGCGCCTCGAAAATGGCCGCCGTATGCAGTGGTTTCAGCCAATCACAGCACAGTTTTTCCATTACAAATGGTCGCCGCCTATGGGGGTGGCCATTTTCGAGACAACAAACTGCTTTTTGCCGTTCAGACTAGTGTGACGTCAATGGCATCTCCGAGGCGGACCCAGTACACGGCCCAGGGCCGCATTCAGAGTCTGTCTCGGCGATGGTTTTTGGCCTATTTGCGTTCAGGGTGTGACGCTTCCCTTTTCAGATAGGAGACAAAAAGCGCCTAGAAAATTGCCGCCGTATCCAGTGGTTTCAGCCAATCACAGTGCAGCTTTTCTATTGCAAATGGCCGCCGCTAATGGGGGTGGCCATTTTCGAGACAACAAACTGCTTTTGCCGTTCAGACTAGTGTGATGTCAGTGCCATCTTCCAGGCGCCTCCGAGACGGACCCTGAACGCGGCCCAGGGCCTCGTTCAGAGTCCGTCTCGGTGACGTCTCGGCGATGCTTTTTGGCCTATTTGCGTTCAGGGTGCGACTTGGCGACGCATACCTTTTCAGATAGGAGACAAAAAGCACCTCGAAAATTGCCGGCGTATCCAGTGGTTTCAGCCAATCACAGCGCAGCTTTTCCATTGCAAATGGCTGCTGCCAATGGGGGTGGCCATTTTCGAGACAACAAACTGCTTTTGCCATTCAGACTAGCATGACGTCAGTGCCATCTCTGAGGCACCTCCGAGACGGACCTTGAATGCGGCCCAGGGCCGCATTCAGAGTCCATCTCGGCGATGCTTTTTGGCCTATTTGCGTTCAGTGTGCAACTCGGCGATGCCGCCCTTTTCAGATAGGAGACAAAAAGCGTCTCGAAAATGGCCACCGTATCCAGTCATTTCAGCCAATCACAGCGCAGCTTTTCCATTGCAAATGGCCGTCGCCAATGGGGGCGGCCATTTTCGAAACACCAAACTGCTTTTGCTGTTCAGACTAGCGTGACGTCAGTGCCATCTCCGAGGCGCCTCTGAGACGGACCCTGAACGCGGCCCTGGGCCGTGTTCAGGCTCCGTCTCGGAGGCGCCTCGGAGGTGCCCGTGACGTCAGGCTAGTCTGAACGACAACAGCAGTTGGTCGCCTCGAAAATGGCCGCCCCCATAGGCGGCAGCCATTTGCAATGGACAAGCTGCGCTGTGATTGGCTGAAATGACTGGATACGGTGGCCATTTTCGAGACGCTTTTTGTCTCTACTATGAAAAGGGAGGCGTCGCCGAGACGGACCCTGAACGCAAATAAGCCAAAAAGCATCGCCGACACGTCTCCGCGGCGCCTCCGAGACGGACCCTGAACGCGGCCCTGGTGTCGTACTAGTCGCGGAAATCGGAGAAGGGTCCACAACGACGAAAGGATGAAAAACAAGTTCCCACTGGGTAATATCGAGCATACCCTTGCAGGATGAGTTTCCCATTCATTAAGTAGTGATATTGTGTGATTTAAACAGAAATCAATGTAGATCAATTTCAAATATACTTCAAACAATTTAATCTGTGCAAAAGATACATAAATATGTGATAATGTCTGAAAAATAAACGAAATTAACTAGACAAATAATATTTGACGACACTGCTAGCTCTGGTCCCCTGGCATTCATTTGCATGGGCAGAGGCACAGGGGTTTTCATCTATTATCACTCAGTTTCCAACCTGGTTCCCTAGCCTTTGTACCGGAAACAAGTTTAAACGAGCTGAAACGAGTTCAATCATGGCTGGTTGGGTCGCTCCGTTCAGCGCTGAATATGCTTATGGAGAATCGTGTATTCAGTAATGTTTAAAACTATGGTGGCGCCATCTAATGAGGACGGCAATGACCAAAACTCGACCTCACGTCACTAACAATCAGTATCTGCTCCAATATACGGCTCCATACTATGTACGCAGCTACCATATTTATTCACATTATCATTAAATATTTTAAGCGCACACATTTAACCAGCAATATGAACCAGTGACACAATAAAGAACTCTGCGTCGAGACTATAAATGAAGGATTTCCCTACACTAAAACCAGTGACGACATCAGCAGGCCCATGTGTTTTCCTCAAAAGGGAACGTCGTGAGCGAGGAGTTACTCCTCAAGTTTCATGTCACAAACACTATGCCGACACACTGTTTAGTACTTTGAAGCACATCGCACTCAGTCAGTATTCACTGAATAAGGAATTCAGCGAAGCCAGTTGTTAGCCACCAATAGCTGTGCACACCGGCACACCAACACACTTCAAAGTTGAAAGTAAGACTTACTGTAACTGTAACTTGTAAGTCTTCAGAGAAGATCAGAAGTATTAAGTAATGATTGAGCTGGTGGTAGCAATGTGGACAACATTTTCAAACCACACCTATCTGAAAATGAATGGCATTGTTGGAAAGCGCTTTGAAAACCATACAAGAAAATCCAACAATCGTGTCAATCGGTTGATTATTAAGCGTGCTAGAGCTATTTCAATTTTGGTAATGGGTAATTTCCTGCCATTATTTTAATGCTTTAGCATTACAAGTGAAGTGTGTGACCCCAAATCTAGATATTTAGTCAATTTTTGTTCTAACTTGCTTAGTAATCGATATATCTCACTGACATTTTTGGTGTAAGTAGATCCCTCTGTAAAGTCAACGGCCGGCAGCCGTGGCTGTGTAGGCAGGCTAAATAGGAAATCACTACAGGCAAGTAGAAGAAAGGCAGAGTATAAAGTGTGCAGAAGGAACCAGAAGGACCTTGCCTGTTTTATTATTATTTATAGGTTCATGAATCCAAGATGGCTGTCACGCCTGACCAGCTCCTCCAATCAGCAGTAGGCATTCACAAATCAACCAATGAACATCCAACCTGCCTGTAGGCTGTATCCAAGCCTTGGTTGTTTATGGCTACAGTGCCCTGTTGTGTCTGGGTGTGCAGTGATCCGTAAATAACAATTGGGGGGGGGGGTATGTGAGCAGAGCTCCCAAGGCTCTATCACACTAAAAGTAGTGCCCCTCTCACCCTATCTATAACTACATAATGTTTATATCAAATCAGCAAAGGATCACCAGCACCACATAACACCTTAATGCCTCTGGCTTTATATACCATTTACCTTTTTATATACAATTGTAATTACTATAGACTAGTTCACACCATCCTCCAATGTCTAAATATCGGGAAATTTTACCCCTAGCTGCGCTGTTGATTTCACCCATTAAAATAAAAGTGACTTGGAGGATATATGCCATTAAAATAAAACTAAATGAATACATTAGTGATTTAGAAGGAGGTTATAGAAATTTCTCATTGTATAATGAGTATATCCATGGGTCCATTGTAAAGTACTTTCATCCTTACCTTCTTATTGGTAGATTCATAAGAATCTCATTAATACGTCAACTTACAAGTAAGTCTAGTATAACTATCATATATCCATGAAACGTCAAGTTTTCTTCCTTTGTTTTAATATTTTAGCATTACAAGTGTGTGACCCAAAACCTATATATTTAATAATTTACTCTCTTTTTTTTCTAACTTCCTAAATAATCGAGATATCTAAATGAAATTTTTAGTGTAAGTACATGCATATCTCCTTTGTCGATTCCACCCGTTAGAATAAAAGTAAATGCAGACATTAGTGACATATTTGTGGATTTTCGGTTGTCATTGATATAACACTGAAACTTTAGGGACCGAGCAAAGTACCTTTTTGACATTACATCATCATGAAACTTCACACAATGGTCAAGTAATAACAGATTTAAATGTCCACCTACCTTTTAAAGCTACCCAAGATATATAGAAGGTGGAGTTTGAGTGTTGAAATCAAGTAAAATCTTCTGAATGTGCACAGACACAGCAAACGTGAACGGATTTGCAAATTGTAAACATGCAAATTGTAAACATTGTAGATGGACATTTTATCTACATCATAGGCTGAAATTCATGGGGATACCCCCTAAGAGCCAATGAAAAGCAAGCATTTTGGGGGGCCCCTCTGTTATCAGAACGATTTTTCCGGGAACAGATATTTGGCAGAAAACAACCATCGCATAGCGCGGACGTGCATGTACCTACTAGTGGTAGTACTAGCAATGTGGACAAAATTTACAAACCACACCAATCTGAAAATGGATTGCATTGTTGGAAAGAGCTTTGGTTGAGCTAGTGGTAGCAATGTGGACAACATTTTCCAACCACACCTATCTGAAAATGAATGGCGTTGTTGGAAAGAGCTTTGAAAACGATACAAGAAAATCCAACAATCATGTCAATCGGTTGATTATTAAGGGTGCTAGAGCTATTTCAATTTCGGTAATGAGGGGTAATTTTCTGCCTTTGTTTTAATGCTTTAGCATTACAAGTGTGTGACCCAAAATCTAGATATTTAGTCAATTTTTGTTCTAACTTGCTTAATAATCGATATATCTCATAGAATTGTTCAGTGTAAGTAGATGACTATCTGGTCTGTTGAGTCCACCCATTAAAATAAAAATGAGTGACTTGGAGGATTTAGACCATTAAAATAAAAGTAAATGAATACATTAGTAATTCAGAAAGGTGATAGCAATTTCTCATTTTGTAATGAGTATATCCATGGGTTCATTGTGACTACTTTCATCCTTACCTTCGTATTGTTAGATTCATAAGAATCTCAGTAATATGTCAACTTACAAGTAAGTATAGTATAGCTATCATATATATCCATGAAACGTTAAGTTTTCTTCCTTTGTTTTAATGTTTTAGCATTACAAGTGTGTGACCCAAAACCTATATATTTAATAATTTAGTCATTTTTTGTTCTAACTTCATAAATAATCGAGATATCTAAATGAAATTTTCAGTGTAAGTAGATGCCTATCTGCTCTGTCGATTCCACCCATTAAAATAAAAGTAAATGCACACATTAGTGACATATTTGTGGATTTTCAGTTGTCACTGATATGATTGATCTTATAACACTGAAACTTTGGGGACCTAGCAAAGTACCTTTTTGACGTTACACCATCATGAAACTTCACACAATGCTCAATTAATAACAGATTTATATGTCTGCCTCCCTTTTAAAGCTGCCCAAGATATATAGAAGGTGGAGTTTGAGTGTTGAAATCAAGTAAACCCTTCTGAATGTGCAGACACAGAAAATGTGAACGGATTTGCAAATTGTAAACACAAGGTTGTAGATGGACATTTTATCTACATCATAGGCTGAAGTTCATGGGGATACCCCCTAAGTGCCAATGAAAAGCAATCATTTTGGGGCACCCCTCTGCTATTGGAACGTTTTTTTCCGGGAACATCTATTTGGCAGAAAACGGCCGTCATGTAGTGCGCGGACGTGCATGTACCTACTAGTACTAGTAAAGTACAATGTAGTACGGTAGTAGAGAAGTAGTATTGTATTGCATATTCAGGGATGAAAGATTTCCGGGATTTTCCAATCCCGCAGTACCATCAGCCTATACTAATATGTGGTGCTGATGCCGCAGCACTATCAGCATACAGTACTAATATTAATAAATGCTCCAAGCATCGCAGCACTATAAGCGTACACTACTAATACATGCTTCAAACGGTGCAGCACTTTCAGTGTATACCAATATATATATGAAACCTGACTTCCGGGAATTTTCCGCGATTCCCTGACAATGCAAAGCCTATGGGAGAATATCAGCATTTCCGCTTTTTTTCCCGGAGAGCACTTTCATCCCTGCATATTATTAACTAGTAATATGAATAAGCAATGCTTAGGACCGACCATCGACACCCCCACCCCCTGCCCCCTTGGTGGCCGTATTCGATAGATCTTTTTTTTACTCCACTCGCTGTGTCGATTTGAAAATCTAGCGGCTCAGGTGATCCGATTCTGATTCTGCAATAAAGTTCGCTTCTTTAATTAATTCCCTAAGTATACTTCTGTGACTTTGCGACGGCTCTATTTACTACACATGTAGCACATTTGTCATTCTAGATGGCATAGTTAATTAAGATGAGAGATGTCAGAATGTAATGACCAACCATACAGAAACGGCCCTAAGGTAGCTGGCACCCAGGACAGCTGAACTAAGGTGCCCTTACAAGTATGATTTTTTTTAAAGAGTTCACAATGAGGAAAAGCTGCGAATGTAGGAAGACAGAGTTTATTATAATATATACAAACTGAAGAAAACGGTTCAAACAGCATCAAAGTTTCAAATCTTTTCATTAACATAGCTAGGATTATCTAGAATATTTGGCGCCCCCTGGCACATGGCGTCCAGGTTTAGGCCTACTGCTCGAGTTGCCGGTACCTTCAGCCGGCCCTGCCACCATACATCCAAAAGCTTTGCATTGCCATGTGCACCATGCGTAATTTTCTTTCCACAGGCACCGCTGTCTGAAGTTGTATCTATTTATTTAAAAAAAAAGAAAAAAGATGTGATTACAAGATATAAAAAACACAGATATCATTTTATACTAGTATGTAATTTACATACTAGTATAAAATGATATCTGTGTTGTTTATATAAGGACCTGGATTAGATTGTCATCACAATGCAGCTGGTCGAAACCCTCGTCACATCCTGGTAATCACTTTCCCTAAATCAAACTGGCAAGAGTCAATCTCTGCCTTGTTAGACTGTTGGCCTTGGTCGTAATGCTTGCATTGCGTTTGATGTGAGGCAGGGAAGGACCCCTCGGCCTCTTGCGCAATCTCCCGCGCTTCCGTCCTTTATAGCCAGCCCCCTCGCCGCCTCAACCCACTCACCCTCCTGCCTCCAGCCACGCTGCTTGCTACTCCTAGCCTTTTTTCTTTGGCCCTACACTCTACACACTCCGGCCCCATGCTCCGTGGCCCTACTTCCCGTGGCCCCTTCCTCACGCCACCTGGACGTCCACGGCCCCATAGGCACGCCATCACACTCACGCCACGCCACATCATGCCTGCCGGGAAGGGTCGAGGCCGATGCGCCGCACGCAGGGAGGCACAGAGGATCACCGAGGCCAGCTCGCCCCCGTCTTCGTCGCCATCCTCGCCCCCGAGAGCCCCCGCCCCTGCTTCGGGCGATGCCTCATCCGAGTGGGGCCGCACCATGCAGTCGACTCTCCACGAGACGGTGAGGGCCCTTGAGCGCCCCCCTGCCGCCGGCGCACCATGCCCACACGGTAGGAGGTGCCTTTCCGCCTCTGCCGCCCCTCCCGGCGCTCCCAGGGGCAGTCCACCCCCAATACGAGAGGTTCATCAGGAGCGCCCCCACGTCGCAGCCGCTGCCCCCGACCACAGGAGCGGTGCCGCCCCACCTACACTACCGCGACCCCGTCGCCCACACATCCACCACCGCTGCAGACGCCGTCAGAGAAATACTCGACTCAGCCGAGATGCAGCACGCGGGCCGCCGCAAAGGTATTTCGCCCCATTACATATTTCCATGTGACTTGATCGAGCGAGGGGCAGAGAGGAAGGCGGTAAAGAGGGGCGAGGCCACCAAGGACGAATACAGCCTCGCCCTCCGCATGCTGGAGGCCCACCCCAACTTCTCCGCCCACTCCCTCCCCGGCCTCAACCACCACGCCCTCACCATCCACCGTGATAACCTCATCCACCCATGGCCAACCTTCCGACGGTACTCAGAAACCGTGTTCACCTGGATCACGGACGGTAAGCTGCCCCACGGATGGCACGATCCCATGGCGATCAACATACTCCGCATGGAGGCCCTCACCACCCTGGCCGGCTCTGCACCCGCCCCCACTCGCCCCGCCAACCCAGCCCGCCCAAGAACCCAGACCCGCTCTCAGCCTGATACGCGTATCCCATTTAATCGCGTGACCCAAGGAGCCCTTGCCCCTCCTGGAACCGCGACCCCGCCTCCTGCGACCGGGCGGGGACGTGGAGACCCATGGGGATGGGGCGACCAGGCAATGCCACGCATGCGCCTATTGCGCCAGCATCAGGAAAATCCTGACCATTCACTCGGAGGCCATCTGCCTCAGCAAAAGAGGCCGCGAGCACGGGGCCTCCGCCCCCGCGAGAGATTTTTGATCCGCCGTGCCCTCCAGCCCGGCCCGGAGGGCCCCGCCCCACCCCACCCGCCACCCCCCACATACCCTTAACCGACCACCCTCGGTCATCCCTCCACCGCGGACCATGCCGCCCCGCCCGGGAACCGGAAACCGCCTGGCACGCTCCCTGGGCAGGGCCACCACCACACTCGGCATCACAGGGAACCCCCCCCCCCCCCCCCCCAGCGCCGCCCACCACACTATCTCCGCCAGCCCCCATGACCGAACAGACCCTCCCTCAGACCACCACACCCCCGACCAACCGCTGACCACCCGGCCACCAAACACCGCGGTCAGACCGCAGGCCCCGCCTGTGAAGTCACCGCCCCGGCGGTCCCCCACGCCTCCCCAGAAACGACCTGCCCGCACCCGGAAGTTATCCAATCGGCCCGCCACCTTGCGGCCAAAACCACCCTCCCCCCACGCCACCCTCCCCCAATGCCCCCCCCCCCCCCCGCCCCAGGCGCCGCCAACGCCCCAAAACCTCCCCCGGCGACACAGCCTACCTCACCCACCTTCCCGGCCTCCCCCCCCCCCCCACCCCCCAGCCCACCCCCCCTCCCCCACCACCTTCGACGCCCCGCTCAAACACCCTTACCGAACCTCCCGCCTCGCCCCTCCCTCACCCCCCCCCACCATGTCCTCAGCGAACCTATCGCAGGCGTGGTCGACCCCCCACATCCAGGACACCCTCCCCGCCCACCCCCTCCTGCGGGCCCTCCCCCCCCCACCAATACTGCTCCACCCTCCTCGCCATCTGGCCCCAAGCCTCGGGTGAGGCCTGGGCCCACTACCTCACCTTCACACGTGCATACGCCGCACTCAGGGAAGCGGGCCTCCCTAACTTTTTGGCCGCCCGCATCCCCCTTCCCTCCCGCCTCCACAATTCACGGCTGGCATGCGTGCCTCCGCGACTACCCCGACCCTGCCCTCCTCGATTTCCTAAAGTTTGGCTTCCCCGCCAACTTCTCCGCCTCTTCCCCCCCCCCCACCCGACCTTCACCAACCACTGCGAGCCCCCAGAACACACCCCCCATATATGGGAATACACCGAGCTCGCCCTCGGAGCCCTCGCAGGCCCCTTCACTGTCCCTCCCTTCACCCCCTGGACCCAGGTCTCCCCGATGATGACCCGCCCCAAGTCCGATCCGTACAAGAGGCGGGTCATCGTCGACCTATCCTTCCCCCTGGGGGCCAGCCTCAACGCCGGCATCCCCCGTCCTGATATGACCTTAGATGTTGCTAGGACATAAAACAACAAACAAACAAACCCGCCGGGAATACCTCGGCAAACCCACACATACACCCTCCCCTCCGTCGCCGACCTCGGCCACTGCCTCCTCGTTGAGGGCCCTCGGGCCTACCTATGGGTCCGCTGACATATCCCGCGCATACCGCCAACTCCGCGCTTGACCCCCTTTCCTGCCCCCTATACGGAGTCACTCTCGACGGCAAGACCTATGTCGACCTCGCCCTCTCCTCGGGCGGCGCCTGCGTCTGTGACGGCGGCCGTCGCCTGGATTATGAGGCGTGACGGATACCACACACTCGTCTACGTCGACGACTTTGTCGGGTGCGAGGCCTCCTACCTCGAGGCCTGCCGGGCCTTCGATGCATTCCTTGCCCTCGCTGCCGCCCTTGGGCTCGCCGCCCTCGAGCTCGAAATGTCATCCCCCCGCTGTCCGCCTCATCTGGCTGGGCTTCGCCCTCGATAGCGAGGCGATGACGATCCGCATCGCACCCGACAAGGTCGAGGACCTCATCACCACCTGTGAGGCCGCCTCACCAGCCCTGCCATAACTCGCCGCGACCTCCAGAGCCTCCTCGGGCGCCTCAACCACGTCAGCAGTTGCGCCCTCCCTGCCCGGAGGTTCATGAATCGCCTCCTCGGGGCGCTTCGCGGCTGCTTTGGTTGCGCCTCCCTCACCCTCGACGACGATGCCCTCCAGGACCTGAGGTGGTTTGCCCTCTATGGCCGGGCCTCCAACGGCCTCCACCTCCTCCGGGCCCCGGCGGGTCGCTGCTACGTCATCGAGTGCGACTCCTGCCTCTCGGGCGGGGGCGCCTTCTCCACCACGCACTGCTACGCCCGAGGGTACACCCCCGCTTTCCGGGTGCGCTACCCAGACATCCATGAGCTGGAGGCGCTTAATCTCGTCGTCGCCCTCCTTCCCGAGGATGTCGCGGGGGCGACTGTCGTGGTGAACACCGACAACATGGCCTCCGCCGCCTCCCTCGACTCCGGCCGCGCCCGGGATCCTACCCTCGGGACATGCGCCCGGGAGCTCTGGCTCCTCGCTGCCTCCCGATGCTTCACCCTGAGCATCCTCCACAAGCCCGGGGTGGACCTCGTCCTCGCGGACGCCCTCAGCCACACCCACCTCCCCGGCCCTTGGGCCGAGGACGCCCAGGCCGGGGCGGCCCGCCTCGGGCTCCAATATGTCTTCCCGTCTCACGACGCGTTCCCTTTTAACCCGGGGCTCTGATCCAGGTTTCTCTGCCACCGAGGTCGCCGATGTCGCCCGCCCTCGCCTCGCCTCCCTCGCCCCCGCGACTTGGAAGAACCGTCGCCGGCAGGCCCAAGAATACGTCTCCTACCTGGTGGCCTGAGGGCTTGACCCCCTTGCCCCCGCCAGCTTCGATGTCACCGCCTACGCTGCCTCCCTCTACGCCCGCGGGCTCGCCACCGCCTCCATCAAGAACTCCCTCTCGGGGGCGCGCTCGTGGGTTGAGGTGGCCGGGGGTGCCCCCTCGGCCTTCGACTCCACCCTCGTCAAGGACGTCTGCCAGGGGGGGGCGAGCGCACCTCAAGCCACGTCCGCCGCCAGGCCCCGCCCCTGACACCACACCACCTCGCCCTCGTCATCTCACACCTCGCCCAGGCGGGCCCCGCCTCAGTCGTCCCTCGGGCCGCCCTCCTCCTTGGGTAGACCAGACGGGATGGCCGAATGAGTTAGAGCGTCCGTCTCCCGTGCTGGTAGATCGTGGGGTCATGGGTTCGAGTCCCGCTCGAGTCAAACCAATGACTTTAAAATTGATACTTGTCGCTTCCTAGCCAGGCGCTCGGCATTATTAGGATAGGGCAAGGACTGGTGTGCTCAGTGTCAGGATAATGTGACTGAGTGGGATACCAGGTCATGGTGCCGGCAGCCTGGTTTCCCAGTGGGACAGCACTATAAAGTCACCATTAGTGCACACTGTCACAAGTCGGTACCCGTCCTGATATGACCTTAGATGTTGCTAGGACGTAAAACAACAACAAACAAACAAACCTCGGGTACTTCGGCATGCTCCGACAGTCCAACCTGCTGTCGCCGAGAACCGAGGGTTGGGGCGGCCCGCACACCATCGCCCGCGGCGACATCCGCCTGGTCCCCGGGGGCCTCCGGATAACCATCAGGACTTCCAAAACCATCATCGGGCGCCGTCGCCCTCTTCGTCCCGGCCGGGACTCTGCCCTCTCGCTGCCTGGAACGCTGCCATCCTCCAGCACCCGGCTCCACCAGATGCGCTGGCCTTCATCATGCCATCGGGCCGCCCCCTCGACCCGCGGTCCCTCACCACCCTTCTACGAGGAGTGCTTTGCGCCCGAGGCGTCCCCGGCGCTGAGGCTTTCACCCTCCACAGCCTACGCCGGGGGGCTGCCCAAGCATGCCACGCCGCAGGCGTCCCCATCTCCGACATCACGGCCCAGGGCACCTGGACCTCTGAGGCGGTGAACGCATACGTGCCACGCCTCGCCCCCTCGGCCGCCCCTCGAGCCCTCTCCTCCCCTTTGGTGGAGGGCTCATGTGATCCACCTCCCAGACCCTGAACACTATAGACTCCCTCTGAGCCTCTATATTAACTTTATATATAACCTATCATTCATGATTATATTTACCTTCACCTACTATTAATTGACTCTTGACATTATTATTGACACTTCGCATTGATGTTCCTCTTACTCTTATACTCATTCACATGATGTTGATATGTTCCTCATGAATGATCCTCAGGCATTCTGAATAAATGCCTTATTTTCCACCCTTGCCATATCGTTCTTCCTTGTCGCGCATCGGTCGTAATGCTTGCATTGCGTTTGATGCGAGGCAGGGAAGGACCGCCCCTCCCTCGGCCGTTGGCCTCTTGCGCAATCTCCCGCGCTTCCCTCCTTTATAGCCAGCCCCCTCGCCGCCTCAACCCACTCGCCCTCCTGCCTCCAGCCACGCTGCTACTCCTCCTAGACTGTTGGCCTTATTATATCCGTCTTGTCTTTATCCATTTAAGTATGAGTTTGATATCTTTTATATTACTACTGTAATGTAACATTAGGATCTTGCATGTATACCATATGAGTATTACAAATCTGATCAATAATAATATTAATTAATTGGTCAAGTGCAATTGTGTCCAGCTCCTGGCACTCAGCACTCACTCAATCACCTACCTACCCACAGTACTATGTACTGCTTGTAATGCTTTTTTTCAGAATGGGTCGAAAACATAAAAAGCGTGGTTTCTCTGAGGGGGCTTCACAATCACACAGACAGAATCATGGGTCACAGACAATGTCTCAGCACACTGAGCGTGAGATCATGGAACTCGTCAACTGCTTACTTGAGAGTAAGTAATCTTGCACAAGTGTGCATCTTAGGGTCTAAATATGATTACCAACCACGCCTAACCACCAATGGTTAGTTGGTGCTAGTCCTCCATCTTGCACACGGTCCTGGCAACAGGATGGAGGAGTAGTATTGGACGCAGTCATGCACTGTACCTTCATCTAAGTATTTTACTATTTATGAGCCAATACCATAGTAATTCGGATTGATATACTGACATTAAAAAGCCCTTCCTGATATAACCGTAGATGTTGCTAGTATGTCAATTCCACAACCAAGCCTCGCTATGCCAGACCTATATCTTTGTACTCAATTTCACAACCAAGCCTCGCTATGCCAGACCTATATCTTTGTACTATTTATATATTCAGAGTAACTGATATATTAGCAGTAGTAGTAGTAGTACACAGCAGAGGATCGATTGTCTTCTTCACCCACCAGACTCTCTGACTGCAGCTACACACACACATCCTATGTGCCACCACACATTTCGAGCACAAATTGGACTCATCAGTCATTGACGAGTTCACAACAAATGATGAGTTGGCCGTTATCATCAGCACAACCAAGAAGCAGTAGTACACAGTAAAGCGTAGTCGATAATAAACTCTGTAAGATAATATTGTCGGTTGTGCTTTTAACAGTTGTAAGTTGTGTATATAAAGTTACATCCAGTTGAGTTTTTACACTATTTATATTATTTCAGATATGAGAAATC
The DNA here is from genome assembly GCA_030323885.1 of Branchipolynoe longqiensis. Taxonomy (NCBI): domain Eukaryota; kingdom Metazoa; phylum Annelida; class Polychaeta; order Phyllodocida; family Polynoidae; genus Branchipolynoe; species Branchipolynoe longqiensis. The sequence continues at coordinate 59,558,392 of CM059186.1, read as the reverse complement.
TGATTTTTTACGGACTTCGGACAAAAGAATTGGGGTAGACACATGGGTCATTTTCCCCCCATATGCTTAGCACAATCAAATTGATCGAAAATCAAATTCCCCCCCGTGACGTCACATATGTTATGTAGTTTACTTGATTTCTCCTTACAGGATGTAGCGGTCCGTTGCAAACTGGACCACAAGAATGGGAAGATTTCCTCCAAATATACGAATTGGTTGAAAAGTTGCAGAAGAAGCAACAAGGTGTGTAAGTTTATTCCATTGAACCACCCTTTCCCGGGGAGAATGGTGTGCGTGACATGGGTGGGCATTCAGATGTAATTAGATATATCTGCAGAATTGACAACGTATCTGCATCGAGCTGGTATAAAATTATGTCTGTGTTTTTTAGTCTAAGTGCATTTTATGAGATTGCTATGAGTGAGTCATGATCCAATTAACAACAACAAACTCCCATAAATTAAGATGTTAAGCAATTTCCACTTCAGCATTTGTGATGAAGCCCTACAAGAGAGAGGAACACTTCGGGCAGTTCACGACGTGGTTGCAGAAGCACAACGTGGACACAAGCCGGGTGGAAATCGCCCACTTTGAACGGGAAGGTCATGGACTCAAAGTAACACGCGATGTCGAGGTAATCGTCGCTTATACGTGCAGTTACCATTGATGAAACCCGTTTTGTTACATTGCTTTACCCGAAATGCCGACTACATCGGATATATGTCAAGGATGTGATTCTTCGGCCAATTAGCGGATTTCCGAATTTTTAATAATGAAATTGATCATTCTTGTGGTTGGTGTTGAACTGGTGAAAGAAATATTTGGTCTTATATAGGGGGTATATGCTTATTATTAAGTGTTGCTATGTATAAAGAAAAGACAAATTTCCCGCCGCAAATATTACATTTAAGGCCTTTAAAGTGCTTAAATTGCATGAACTGTCATGGGTGCTGCCCCCTGGGTCACCAGTGGGGCTCTGCCCGGACCCCTAACCCGACTTTCAGTGTTTTTTGCTTATGGCCAATAACATCCCTGTATGTAAATGTCATTGAAATTAGGCCTGGATTTGATCATATATGATTCCAGCAGTTGTTTTTTTTATATTAAAAACCCCAACAAATTGATTCCTATTACTCGGCGCCAGGGCCCAGATGATCTATCAGTTTTCAGCTATTGACAATTTTTATATAGTTTAGCAAATAATGCTTAGTCAGCGTTCCAACCGTTGTACTTATTTATATATTATTGTCAGTGGCGGATTTTCACACATATGCCAATAGCAGGATTCGAACCCACATTTATGCCGTTCTGGGGCAACCTCAGCGAACTAAGGACAGACTGAGCATTTCATTACATTTAGCTCGTCTAAGGTGTAGTTTTGTTGATCAAGGCATGCATCAGGTGTCAGTTTTAACATTCTATTCATGAATTTGTGTATATTTCAGATGTCAGAGATTTTTCTTAGTATTCCGCGCAAAATCATGATGTCTACTGAAACTGCTGAGACATCACAAATCGGTACGGTGTTAATTTCGATACTTTGACGTCATGCTTACAGAATACCTCCCACCCCCCGCCAGCCTCCACCCCCACCCCTATCCTCCTATGTGTCTAATATAATTTTCTCATAACCGTATTATCATGTCAGCAACAAGGCTAACGCCTTGGGCTCTTGCTGCTTGCATTCCACTTCATTGTCTTGGAACATTATACAGTATTTGTTGAATATTAATCGTCAGCCTTATGGGGGAATATGGGCTCTTACTTTATCTTCCGAATACCGGAAGCTAAGACCTAAGTATCCAGGGAGAGGGACAAGCTCGCGCAGATCGGATTTTAGCCTCAGTTAGCAACTCAGCAGCGAAATCGTCAGGCTTATAGAAGAATATGGGTTAATATCGCTGTGGCTTGTCAGGTCTATATGTGTGTTTGCGTCTGTGTATGAGGTATGTGAGAGGTGTGGGGAGCTTGGTTGTTTGTAGTGGGGTTCATTAATTTATTGCATCCGTGTTAATTTGATACAGCGGTGCCACATGAAGTCACTACAGTATAGTTTCATAGTGACTAGCAAAACAGATCTGTAAATGTGCAATAAAAAGCGAAAGACAAATATTTCCAGACTTCGAGGCATCATAATAGTTCTCATCGGTGAGTGGAATGATTTCAAATATGGTCGTCAACCTTCCGATTTGACCCACTTGAAGACACTCCTTCCCCCGACTCGAGCTATTCCATATGCCTAAGCATATGTCTTTCGATCTTAGTAGTTGATAAGTTTATTTATGTTGTTGTTGCTGCTGCTGTGTTTTGCCATCTGAGTGTGAATTGTTTAGGTCACAGAGACAGACATACACACATACATACACACACAGACATACACACACAGACATACACACACAGACATACATACACAGACATACACACACAGACAGACACCCATAGATAGGCACACACAGACAGACATGCACAGACAGCACACACATACACAGAAACACACAGACATGCACACACCCGACATACACAGACACACATACACCCAACCTGACTTTGCAGAGAGAGAGCCACACACACACACAGACACACACAGACATACACACAGACAGACACACACAGACAGACATGCAGAGACATACACACATAGACATACACACAGACATACCCACATACATATACATACATACACACACAGACATTACCACCCATATATAAACACACAGACATACACACAGATAGACACACACAGACAGACATGCATAGACAGCACACACAGACACACAAACACACATACATGCACACACCCGACATACACAGACACACATACACCCGACATGACTTTGCAGAGAGAGACACACACACAGACACATAGACAGCCGCACACAGACAGAGGCAGACACACACATACATGCACACACATACATGACACACACATCACACATACACACACATACAGACATACATACACACCCATACACACAGACACACACATACACACACATGACAGACACATACACCCGACCTGACTTTGCAGAGAGAGACACACACACACAGACACACACAGACAGAGGCAGCCACACACATACATACCCACAGATATACACACAGACACACATACACACAGACATTACCACACATACATATACACACAGACACACACATATACACACACAGACACACATAGATAGACACACACAGACAGACATGCATAGACAGCACACACAGACACAGAAACACACAGACATGCACACACCCGACATACACAGACACACATACACCCGACCTGACTTTGCAGAGAGAGACACACACAGACAGAGACACATAGACAGATTAACTGATATAAATGTTTCTTATGTGGGAATATACAATGTCGTGACGTTACGTCATATCCTACGTATGTACTCATCCCAGGAGCGTGTTGTTAATATCATAGTTGTATTTAGCCAAATTAAGGAAGACTAACAGGAAGGGATGATATTTTGTCCGTTTTTAAGCTGATTTCCGTTTCTTTCACAGCCTGGGGGCATTTTTGATATAGGTGTAAACGGAAATTTGCCGTCGGGATAATCTTGGCTTGATTTCCGCTTTTTTTCCCCTCCTGAAACCACTATCATCCCTGACAGTGTAACTACTGGACTGTTTGATCTAACCTACGTTGCGCTGCTTTCTGTGTGTTGTGGCCTGTGGCCCTAACCGCCACTGCCTCCTTATTGTGTTGGTGGCGCGGCAGTCACGTGGCGCTGATGGAGCTGACCTGGTTGCCTTGGGGACGCTTGTTGCAGGGCTGCTGATGGAGGTGGACCGGATGCTGCAAGGGATGCCGAACGTCGTGCTTGCTCTGCACCTACTCGCGGAGCGCGCCACCCCGACGTCTCTGTGGACACCCTACATCAGTATCCTCCTTGTTTGTTGGGGTTTTACATCCTGGCAACATCCAAGGTCATATTAGGATGGGTACTGACTTGTGACAGTGCACGCTCATGGTGACTTTATAGTGCTATGCCACTGGGAGACCAGGTCGCTGACACCCTGATCTGATATCGCACTCAAGTCACATTATCCTGATACTGAGCTAACCAGTCCTTGCCCTATCCTAATAATACTGAGCACCTGGCTAGTTAGTGAAAAGTACACATTTTGCATGTCGTTGGTTTGAATCGGCTGGATTTTGAACTCCCAACCTTCTGCACTGGAAGCCTGTGCTCTACTGATTCGGCCGCTGCATCTGGGCATATGAGTATCCTGCGTCCAACTTACCCATTTTATCCTAAATATGATTATGGTCGTAGTCACCCTTTAAAAAAAAAATTAAAATGTCACTTAAAAAAAAAGGATTCTGGTCGCAGGTCATTATCGAGGTACAACCTAACAAGACTAAAATCATGTCTCCGTGTGTAGACTAAAATCATAACATATCCAGCTGTTAATAGGATCACCAGTGTACATAAAGTTTACATTCACCTCATTAGGCCAAATATTTATAATTAAAAAAAAAAAAGCTGGTGATCGTCCTTTTGAAATAAAAATCAGGGTCGAGCAGGGGGATTATATTTTTTTTAATATATTTTTTTATTTTCAGTATTTCACTGGTCTCATCCTCATTCACATTTCCCCCTTCCTCCACTCTCGACCCTGCTCCCTCCCCTTCCCAGTTCTCTCCCTATCACCCCTCAAATTCCTCCATTCCTTTCCCCCAGTGCCCTGTCTATTCCCCGCTCTTCACTCCCCTTTCTTTTTCTCACTCCATCCACCCACTTTCAACTTCCATTTCCAATTCCAACTCCACCCGCCCTCTCCATTTAATAGTTACGTTTAAAACTAATTTATTCAGGGGCGGGTGATTTTTCAGGCACGGGGCGGGGCGATCACCAATTTTCTTTTGTTTATTTGGCCTTAGCGTTAGTGTGGGGAATGTCACTTCATCTATCAGTCATAGAATACTTAACTCACTCAGAAACACTACCCATGTCGTACACTACACCGCTTTACTTCAAACCACAACATATTCAGCTGCTAAAAGGATCGCCAGTCTACAGTAAGTTTACCTTCATCCCATTAACGTCAATGTGGGGAATACCACTTCGATAATCTTTCTCTCTCAGACACATTTAAAGGGGCAGTAACATGACCAGCACAACTTTACTTATTTCACAATTATCTATCACTGTGACTATTCTTAGTTTGTACATCTCCAGAAGACCTTATTTTCTGAGAGATATTTCTGTCCCATTCAAGGGTAAAGTTTCTGATTAAGGTATGACTATAATAGGGTCATTCATACTCAGCGGTTAGAGGGATACAGGCGAGGAAATACCGACGCAGTTTGATAGGCTTTTTCTTTGAATAATTGTGAATTTGAAGCTTTCTGGCTATCTATCCCCTATAACTTATGTAATTCCATCTAACCCTCCCCTACATGACGGTCACAGAAAGGGGCATTTCAGCTGCAACCCAGGAAGTAAAATTGTATCTGTCCAGGGCCCGTATGCATGAAGAATTATTTATCGGCTCTGGTGTTAAGGGCCGGGTTCGGGTAATCTAACGCCTGTGTTGGGAAATGTGTCACGGGGTATGTATGGTGCCAAAGCGCGGTGACGTTAGCTAACCTAGCAGTTATTTATAGATTTGGGAAATCCCTCTGTGCCTGTAGTGTGTTTGTTTTGTTGATCTTCGATGTGTGTGTTTTGTTGATCTTCGACAGTATGGATAGCGGAGGCGGTGGCGATTTGTTTAGTTTACATCCGTCGATTCAACAATATTACTATCGCCGCCGATGTAGTGGAGGCATTAATATCGGTTCGAATTTAGGGTTAATTTCATGAAATTTCACGATTTGAGTATGTAATTCTGTTAAATATGATCGCATTCAATAGATTTGCGCCTAATCGGTCCCTAACCCCGACGGTAAACTTGATATGGGTTGGGGTTAGCGTAGACGATGTTAAACTCGCGGAGTTTCCGTAACACTTGTCCATACACACCGAGTTTTCGCCGCTAACCCGGAGATTGCCCCTAACCACGGGTTTGGCTCGCTAACCCCAACTCATGCATATGGCCCCAGGACTATTAGACCGATATCTCGTGACTATTCTTATTAGATTTAAGTGCGATGCAGTTGATGTTTCGAGAATGTGAACATTGTGTGAGGTAATAGTGAATATTCATGTAAGGAATGCATGTTGAAGTGAGGTGACCAGATCTTTAAGAAGCTGCCACATGGCCAATGGTTTAATTTTCTCCATTGGCGCATAATTTCTAATTGTGGTTGATTTGGCGGGGGGAGCCGGCGCGCCTCCCGGTGGACGCATTCTGAACTAGGTCCGTCAAACAGCCCTCAGGCTCGGCTCGGGGGGGTCCTCTTCGGCGGACTCCTGAATCCTTGGTCCCTCGAGAGTCGGCTTCCCTGGACATTGAAACGATAGATTAAAAACACTCATGACATATCAATACCAATAATTAATATTTTTTTAAAACACAAAAAAAACACTTTCCAAAAACATCACTGCGTCTGGCCCCCTCTGTCAGAATCATATTTGCATTCTTCTTTCATATTCGTATTAACCTAGGTTTGTCTGTGTACACAGAATGTAGTCTGGAATTGAGAATTGGAAAAATGGCCGCCATCTTTGATTTGGCCGCCATCTTTGATTTGTTATGCTTATCAAGCTATAGCATTGCCTTCTCAGTCGGTTTGAAAGACTGCCCCGTCCAGCCTGCTTGCTATGACAATGCTGATTTAGTATTCCTTAATTCGATTATGAATGCACAAAATGGTGAATTATCGGTATACCAGCCTATGTGTATAATAGCATCACATTTGCCACCTTGTTCCTCCGTTGTAGGTGAAGTACTCAATCATTGGCGAAATATAGCAAGACAATATGCCTATTTCTACACACTCTTTCACGTGAGTTGTCCATTTTTTAAATGTTTTTTTAAATAATATTTTCTAAATATATATCTCACTAAATGATTCTCATTAAATTTTGTCTGCAGTACGTGTAGATGCAAATGTTCGATTTGCCGTAGTGCCCTTTTCAAAATTGTTTTAAAGAAAAATCCCACCAAATCTTGCCTCGAACAGCACTAAATTCTTTTTATGATTATTTGAAATTTCACTGTTCCATGCTAGTCTGCCGAAAAAAAACCCAGTAGATTCTTGGTATATTAACTACATGCTTAACCGATCTCGCATCAATCCAAGTATTCAGTGTTGAATATTGAATATAAATTGATAGATCGATAATTGAGATATTTGTGAATTATTTGTATTTACAGAAAAACTCGGAGGCTGGCAAATTGCCCATCAAGAACTTCTGCTTTGATGACTACAGGTAAAATACTGTCCTAACTCCTATTGGTTCTAATTTAAAGGTCCATTTGAAATCACTCCACCCATGACGGCGACGACGAACACTACGGTTGTGTGACCGTTGCCACAGCGCATACAAAAGCTATGGAAATTACTAACTTTCAAATGCATGTATGTCAGTCAAATTTTGGGATATTTTGATAATTCCAAAAGTATATTTCTTCTGGATAATAGGAGCTTCAAAGAAAAAGAAAATTTTCATGTTTGGACCCTTTTAAAAATTTTAGGAGGGTACCAAGCTAGTCAGTCACTATTAATACACAATATCCACAATCCATGTGACATCTGACGGCGACGATAAACACTACGGTTGTGGGACCGTTGCCACAGCACATGCGTGTGAATATAGTGTATTGGTTAGTCTGAATCTCGTTCTTATATGACCCTAGATGTTGCTAGAACATAAAAGCCAAGCAAAGAGTTTAGCATGGATAATAACTCTTCACAATAAGGACAGTAGAAACCTGACTTCTGGCATTTTCCCCACGATTCCCTGACAGTGCTAATCCTATGGGGAAAAAATATATTAATCATTAACAATGTAACGTGGAAACCAAATATGTGGTACACAGTTTCTGAGAACGACCCCAACACACCAACTTGCAGGTAGGTCTAGTTTATTTATTTTTTATTGAAAAGTTATACTGCCTATCATAGATAAGTCTCAATAGTCTTGTTTTCACCATTAGACAGTTGGTCGATAGAAAACCTGAGCCTACACTTGTACCAACCCAAGGATTTTTGAACCTCCCACACCACATAGACATGGTATGAGAGCAACTGGCCTTTGAGGATGCTGTAAGTTATACACAGTGGTGGAAATCCAAATTGACAGAGGTGATGGCATGGGGAATAATATTTAATAATATTCTCTGAAGAGCCACTTCCTCCCTCTTATGTCAGGTGGGCCGTGTCTACTGTGATGACAAGACAGAACCACATCCCGTCAGTGAACAGCGGCAAGGTGACCAGTGCACTCATCCCGCTCTGGGACATGTGCAACCACTGCAACGGGCAGGTCAGTGGGAATGAATGCCCTCTGCGAGGTTTTTTTGTGTTTGAAATAAGAAAGTTGATTAAAGTTGCATAGTCCGATGGTGTTGAGTTTCTGCAATTTTCTGAGATAAATATATTAAATTGATTGTTATAATCTACCTTACTTTATTTTGAAGTAACGTTTATTTTAAGTGACTTACTTTTGAGATATTTGAAGTGTAAACATGTAAAATATGGGTACATATATCGGCAAAAGCCTGTACTGTGTTGGGAACAGCACACATCGCTCTGTACATTACTGGGGAGCTATTAGCTTTTTTGAATTGAGAATTTCATTGTATTACTGAATCTATGCATAATGCTAATCTTAGTGCGGTTTTGTGATTTAGCATTTAGTGCCATGCATCAAGACCCTCATACATCACGTGTGTGTGTGAGTTTGTATGTTACAGGATTACAACAGTATACAAAGTTTGTTATTGGAACCTGAGCTTTAGCCAGTCGACAGCAGCAGTCACTGATAGTTTACATGGTCAGCAAAGTCAAGTTCTTAAAGATAAAGATACCGAAATAAAAACAAGAAATTAAACAGAGACCAACATCACTAATCTGTGAATTGTGTATGTTACAGGATTATAACATTATGCATTGTTTGTTATTACAACCTGGGCCTAGCCATTTGACAGCAGTCACAGGGTCTGCAAAGTAAAGTTTGTAAAGATAAAGTTACAGAAATACAAATTTGTAGCAGTCTGTAATGAGCCCCAATACCACGCAGCGGCGGTAGCGACTAAGCTGACGCCTGTTTGCTAAGAAGTACCAATAGGTGGCAGCACGCTAGCAGGAACAGTTCCTAGAGTGGACTGTTGCACCTATTCCTAGTGGCCAGGTGGTAGAGGTGGGGGGGGGGGGGGGAGGGTGAGGAGGCATAAGGTACTGTGGGAGTATGCGGTGTAGATCTCTGCTCTTGTTAATCAGTAACCACCTATTGGTAGTTATGTCAGATTTAGCTGATTAATCATTCAATGCTTAATTCAACTGTTTGAAGCCTATTAAAATTAGAAGAAAAAGAAACCCATCTCATTTGAAGAAAGGGTATTTCGGTGTTCAGGTCTGTTGGGTTCTGACTGAAGTTGGTACGGCTGCGACATGGTGAATGACATGGCTTGTTTCAGATCACAACTGATTGATTTCAGATCACAACCGACTTCAACCAGGAGACCGATTCCAGTGAGTGTTACGCTCTTCGAAACTTCCCGAAGGACTCACAGGTATGAACTTAGGGAATCCCAACCTTAGCTGCGGACTGTTGGGTTAATGTGGCCATCTTCCACATCTTGTTAACACAACCCGGGTTTTTAACTGAGCTCAGTGTGTTCATGCTCTTTACTGTTTGATACTACTATTCAGCTCACAGTAGTCCTATTTTGTCTGAGTCACAATGAATCCAGAAATTTCACTATTTGACAAAAACAGCTATGGAATAGATATTCGTCATTTATTTGATCCCTCTGCTCTTAAAATTGTTTATTTGACAATGTCACGAATCCGACATTGGCTGCTGGAAACAAAGCAGCCCGGTGGGAGTACGTACGTACGTACGTACGTACGTACGTACATACATACATACATACATACATACATACATACATACATACATACATACATACGTACAATATAATTTTTCTCTATTACCTTCCTTCTGTTTGATTTGAAAAGCCAGTAGAATTGCATTGTTCTAAACTGTAATGTTGTACCATATAACAAAGTGTGGCTTGTTTGTCGTTGTGCAGGTGTTCATCTTCTATGGGTCGCGGAGTAACGCAGAGCTGTTTCTGCATAGTGGGTTTGTGTACCCCTCCAACCAATATGACCGGGTCTCGCTCAGACTAGGTGAGCACAGTACTGCAATCTTAGTTAATACGCTGTGTCAACTTTGACTTGGAGTCACCCTAAAACTTGTACTTGTGAATTTTAAGTACTGTAGTAGTCCACACTGACCTCGCAGACAAGGAGCTACATGCACATGTAGGCGTGGGCAGGTGATTGCATCAGGGAACCTAGATAGACTAATGGTTAGTGCGTTCTCTCTGGAATAGCAGAAATGTGCGTTTGAATACCGCTTTAGGCAGAAATGTTCTCTCTTTATTCTCCTAATGATTGATTGTACTCAAGCACACATTGTGGTACTAATATCCAGCAAAATATCAAAGTACAAAGGCAACGGACAGGTGGTTGGACAAACTAACTCAACACTCTATGTTTAGCACTTAAGAGTAATTGCAACAAGTCCTCTTGACTCATTTAACTGGACGTGGTTACCGAATCAGTAGAGCGCATTCCTGTATGAGTCAAACCATGACTTAATATACTTATACTTGTCGCTACCTAGCCTGGCATTCAGCATTAATAGGATAGGACAAGGACTGATTAGCACAGTATCAGGATAATGTGACTCTAGGATATCAGGTCATAATACGGGCGGCCTAGTCTCCCCGTGGGGAAGCCCTATAATGTCACCATGAATGCGCAGTCACAAGTCAATAGCCGTTCTGATATGACATGTTGCTGGGACATAAAAACAACGAACAAAATGTTCACTCATTTACCCATGGACATGATGGAGGAAACCGTTAGCATTAATGCATGCATCCCCTCACAAGGACGCCATGTGTATTTATTCCGACAGCATGTCTCTTACAAAACACCTAATTTTTTATTATTAATATATTAAAGTTGAGAATTATGAATAGCTTTAAAAATAGGTTAAAAGGTCGTGGGAAAAGTTGTCAGATGCTACCTATCTGTGCTGGTGTATCTGGCGCCTGTTACTGACGCGACTGTGTGTGGTGCCCGTGTAGGGGTGAGTAAGAAGGACGAGCTGTACAAGGAGAAGAGTGAGCTGCTCGCGCAGCTGTCCATGCTTCCTTCGCGCCTCTTTTACCTGCGCACCCAGGAGGACCCTGTCGACTCGGACCTGCTCGCCTTCCTCAGGGTCCTCATCATGAACGACCGTGAGTAGCTACAGGCCGCCGGGGGACCGGTTAGTTAGTGGTGCAGAGTGGTGGTGTATTGGTGTATGTGTAAGATTGACTTGTTTGTTGTTGTTGCTGTTTAATTCTGGTCCATGCTTTTGCACAGATTGCCGAATTGTTGTTATTGGTATTGTTTAAATCTAGTTGGTTGTTGGCACAGCTTGCTGAATTATTTTGACTGTTGGGGTTGTTTAAATCTGGTTAGTTATCAACACATAAATCTGGTTAGGTGACCAGAAGGGATGGCTGAATGAGTTGAGCGTCCATCTCGTGTTTTGGGAGATAGGGGGATCCAAACACATGGGTTCGTGGGTTTAAAACCTGGTCGAGTCAAACCAATGACTTAAAAATTTATGCTTGTCGCTTCCTAGCCAGGCGCTAGGCATTATTAGGATAGGGCAAGGACTGGTTGGCTCAGTGTCAGGGTAATGTTACTGAGTGAGATATCAGGTCATGGTGCTGGTGGCCTGGTCTCCCAGTGGGGCAACACTATAAAGTTGCCATGAGCGCGCACTGTCACAAGTTAGTACCCGTCCTGATATGACCTTAGATGCTGCTAGGATGTAAAACAACAAACAACATTTGGTTAGTTAGACTGATATAGCGAGTCTGTGATTAATAGCACCCCCCCTGCCCCCCTTTGTTCTCATCTTGCTCTAGAGCCACCATCTTTGATATTGCATCTTGAGAAATTTGCATCTTTTGTAGTCAACCTTATCAGATGACTGTTCCCGTCAAGCCACTGCATCAAAGAATTCATTAACACTGAGGTGCCTTTTGCTGATATATTCGTTATATAGGCATACGTAATTAGTCTTCACGAGTGGGTGGATGGAGAAGGCACAGACCCCCTCGAAATTACTCCATCCACGCACGCACACTTTCAGCTTCGGACCATCTGAAATCAGTCCGCGAATACACACAGCCTATGCGCAGGTTGAAATCATGTCGTTCGTTAAAGTTCGATAAAAGCATTAAAGTTTCAACAGCAGAAAACTTGTCTATATTTGAACCTACATATCCACCTTAGATACTGGTACACTTATTAACTATTTGTTGCTGCATAGGTGCCCTCTGCGAGGTTTTTTTTGTTTGAAATAAGAAAGTTGATTAAAGTTGCATAGTCCGATGGTGTTGAGTTTCTGCAATTTTCTGAGATAAATATATTAAATTGATTGTTATAATCTACCTTACTTTATTTTGAAGTAAAGTTTATTTTAAGTGACTTACTTTTGAGATATTTGAAGTGTAAACATGTAAAATATGGGTACATATATCGGCAAAAGCCTGTACTGTGTTGGGAACAGCACACGTCGCTCTGTACATTACTGGGGAGCTATTAGCTTTTTTGAATTGAGAATTTCATTGTATTACTGAATCTATGCATAGTGCTAATCTTAGTGCGGTTTTGTGATTTAGCATTTAGTGCCATGCATCAAGACAAGTCAATTTAACAGAAGCTATTCCTGATGAAGCTTATGGGATTAAAGTTTTGACAAGCATGCTAAGATTAATTAGGCATGTTATGCAATACCAGAGGTCACTCCAGGAAGCTTTTCAAGCCAAGGTACAACAGCTCACTCAGAGGGGCCTTCTTTTCACAGCGAGTGATAAACATGTGGAATGAGCTACCGGAAGAAGCGGTGGAAGCAGCTACCATGAATCAATTCAAGAATGCGCTGGACAGGGCCTGGGCCAGAGAAACATTCCTGTACGATTTTGAGGCTGCATACCATTAGAGCTGAGAGCTACGAGCTTTGTATAGGCTACCACAAGCCTGCATCAAAGAAGAGGATAATAATAATAATAATAATAATAATAAAAAATAAATAAATAATAATAATAATATTTCCAAAAAGTGCTTTTAAAGTAAAGTTACTTCAAATTAAAGTAGGTTAGATTATAACGATCAACCTACTATATTCATCTTAGAAAATGACAGAAACCCCAAACCATCGCACTATGCAACTTTACGTTATGTCCCTGGACAGGCGACATCAAGGAGCACCTGAGTGGGGCACGGGCCTCCAAGCTGCAGCGGTCCCTGCGTGACTTCGGGGAGAGCGTCAGCAAGGAGAATGAGCTCCGCATGTGGAGCTACCTGGAGACGAGGATCAGTCTGCTGCTCAGGGCCTACACAACGACGGCAGAGGTAAGCGGGGAGGGGAGGGAGTGAATGACTAAATGAGGAGAGGGGATGGAGTGGATGGGTAGGGGAGGGGGAGGGAGTGAATGGGTACAGAAGGGGAGGGGAGGGAGTGAATGGGTAAAGAAGGGAAGGGAATGGATGGGTAAAAAAGGGGAGGGGAGGGAGTGAATGGGTACAGAAGGGGAGGGGAGGGAGTGGATCGGTACAGGAGGGGAGGGAGTGAATGGGTACAGAAGGGGAGGGAGTGAATGGATAAAGAGGGGAGGGACCTGGATGGGTAAAGAGGGGAGGGAGTGAATCGGTACAGAAGGGGAGGGAGTGAATGGGTACAGGAGGAGAGGTAGTGAATGGGTAAAGGAGGGGAGGGGAGGGAGGGACTGGGTAAAGAGGGGAGGGAGTGGGTAGATGAGGGAGGGAGGGACTGGGTGGGCAAAGGAAGGGAGGGGAGGGAGTGAATGGGTAAATGAGGGGAGGGAGTGGATGGATAAGGGAAGGGAAGGGAGAGAGTGAATGGGTAAGGGAGGGGAGGGAGTGGATGGGCAAAGGATGGGAGGGGAGGAAAGTAAATTACAAGTGAGTTATTATTTATATCTATGTTTGAAAATCAAAATGATAATGAATTCCACTAACAATTTATTTTACTGTCAATTGCACATTTTTAGCTATTTTTCCATCTTGCAAATGAGTTTTTTTTTACAATTTATAAGTGATGGATATTCCCCCGCATCTCTGAAAACCAATGACAGTATAAACCTGGACTCACTTTTCGCGTGAATATGTCCTCTGCTGCCGACACCGTGTTTAAAAAATATAAAAGATCAATAAATCAGTCAAATCAATATCTTGCATCTGCCCAGGAGGACGGGCTGGAGTTGGAGCAGTGCGACCTGGCGGACAATGTGCGCATGGTGCTACAGCTGAGGCGTTGCGAGAAGCGCATTCTGGAAAACCTGCGCTGCTACGTGAGCAGCTACATCAGCAAGGTGGAGTTGTGGCCCGAGCCCGAGCTGGAAACAGCCGAGGCGCCGCCCGACCAGCCCGCCGGCACCAGCGCGGCCGGTGCCGTGACCCTGGGCGAGCTGGAGCCGCCTGGTGGCGGTGACAGGTAACTAACTGGTCGCAGCAGTGACAATGTACAACAGTGACACAGTTAGTTAGGCGTTTATTTATTTATTGGGCGACATATCGAGTGGCCTTTAAAACAACCGCATCGAGTGGTATTGGTACTGTTTGTGTTGTTACTACTACCGTTACTACAGGAGTGTATCCATCAGGTCTGTGCGGTGTTGCCAATGTGGTGGTGTGGTGGTACACTTAATGGAAATGAAGTTGACATGTAAATAAGTGAGTGCCTTGTGCGTAGTTTTACTGTTTAATTTCAGAAGTTCATATTTGTATTTTAGGCTTGTGTGCCGAATGATAGCTTTGTAAAAAGAAAAGAAATATAATTAAGGTTTCGAAAAAGAAAATAGTTATGTTATAAAAGTACCTAAGTAGCGTTCCTATGATGCATTAACTGAAGCTGGGATGGTATTGCGAATATCCTGAATTTTAGTGTGCTGTATTTTAGAACACACACAACCCCCCCCCCCCCCCCCCCCCCCCCTTCCCCCGTCGTACATACCCATTTGAAAAAAAAAAATGTCATTGGAGACGGCAAAACCCTAACTTCACTGCTGACTTGAGAGACGGTGGTGTACCTTCTAACACATTACCAGCAGCATGTACATAAATAATACATGCTGCCAGTGACTGTTAACTGACAAGTATTACACCACGAATGTACACCCTCAATGCCCTTATTTAATTATGAATTTAGATCAGCAAAGAACACAAGCATGATGTGTGTTCCATTACTGAGGCGTTAAACAAATTGTTAATTCTCGCCGTTTGTTGTTTTGTTTTGTTTGAGATTCAGGTTGTGAGGATATTATATGGTTTTGTTTTGCGGGGTGGTCCAATGGTAGCTGGGTCACGTGACTGAGGTCAGCCAGCAAGTCGAACGGTATGACGTCATTTTTAGTTAAACTCAATTACAAATTATTTTTATAACCAGTCGAGACTTCTGAGCATAACGTGGTCAGAAGTAGTCCACATCAACCAACTGGACTTGATCTAGAGGGGAAGGAGCAGTTTTGTCTGGCTTTACTTGTATCTGCATATAAATAGTTTAATCCATTATGTGGGAGGGTGAAACCACCAAGAACGGGCCGTTTTAACGGCGCCGTTTAGTATTGCTGCAGTTCTGCAGCCAGTGACCGTTAGGTGACTAACC
This sequence comes from Branchipolynoe longqiensis, assembly GCA_030323885.1. Classification (NCBI taxonomy): domain Eukaryota; kingdom Metazoa; phylum Annelida; class Polychaeta; order Phyllodocida; family Polynoidae; genus Branchipolynoe; species Branchipolynoe longqiensis. The sequence goes on along the minus strand of CM059186.1, from coordinate 59,542,571 downwards.
ACCGCATAAGTCAAGTGTGGGAGGGTGGTGGTATGGGGGGGGGGGGTACCTGACCTACATTATATCACTTCTATTTTGCTCCCAGTTGAGGTCGGAATGGCACCCAGCTCCCCCCCCCCCCCCCCCCCCCCCCCACACACACACACACCCCACTATTAACGAGAAGATGTTTTGTAAGTTCTATCTAGATGAGTGAATTTTAAATGAATTAGTGACAAATTACCAGTTTCTTATTCTGAAAGGTAGAATGGCACATGCTCAGTGAATACTGATTGCGTGTTTTTTGGGGGACCATACCTGATTATACATGAAAGTATAATCAGAAAGGAAGACTTAGGGTTTTCGCCCTCTTTCTCTATTTATACTGAAATACCAGGCCCGCTGTGACGGACAATGAAGTTATGTAGGCAGTTCATGAGACTGATATTTATCAATATAAATTAAACCAAAAAAAGACTAAATGAGAAGCATTGACTTATTGTGTTTTATCAGATGTAACACATTTTGTATGATGTGCCTTTTCGTGATTCCTCTCTACCTAACGTTGAACATGGGGCGTGTGCAAGATTGCTGTTAATTATGCCAATTCACCATGCTATTCACACAATGACATTCAGTCATTAGCGTTATGACAGTTATGAGGCAAGGTGTTGTATCGGCCGGGGAGGTGTGTAATGCTGAGACGCACAATCATTATTGTTGATAATGACGACGAAAACGCTCACTCATCATGTGATGTCACACATCGTTGACAGGAGCTGATGCAGAATCACAACAAAGAGAAATGGCAGTATTCTATGAACAAAGGCACGATGTATGTATCAAACATGCTACGGGAGGAAGAGCATTAGGTCTTAGGGCTGAGATTATTTTTAGCTACTGATAACATTTATAAGGTTATGTGTATGGTTCCATGAGGTGGCTACTTTAACATGAACGTTGCTGTTTAAAATGGAGTTTTGGGTAGTATATTAATTGACAGGCTGTCTCCAGAGTAGAACGCACGCAGCTGTTTTACAGGGATGATAATTTTTGTTTTCTTTTGTGTGATTTCTCACCCCCCGCCTCCCCAACTTAGAATTTCCGCTTAAAATCTCTTTTTTGTTTACCTTTAGGTCATCTTTTGTTTTTTGTTTGTTTGTGAACAGTGTAGATCCAAAGCTAAAAGTTTTGAAGCAGAGGTGGAGATGGGGGATAATCTATCCTCCAGTCACCCACCTGCATGATTGGCTAAGACTGAATGAATAAATCATCAGGCTTTAAATCAAAATAAAATGTTTAAAAAAATTATCATCCCTGGGTTTAGTCATACCTGCAGCGTAAGACATATAATCAATTTTGTTTCGAGATTGCTTATTATATGACTTAATCTGTGTGTGTGCCAAGAATGAATAAGGGTTGGAGGGTTTGTCATTTATCAAATATATCCTTGTTGGAAATTGGGGGTGAGGGGACGGGCAGGTTTTTGGGGAAGTCTAAATGCAAGTGAAAAGACAATGTGAGCCAATCATCGTGCAGCCTGAGCCACCCTCAGTAGGCGGATAGCGGAAGAGGTGGGAAGACAACATCAGGGACAACCCTGTAGTTTAGCAAGTCCCAGAGGGCAGGGGAGAACAGTGAAAACTGGAGAAAACTGGTTGAAAAGTCATCTGTGGTGCCCCAACGAACCTCGTGGTTAAAGGATTGATATGATGATGATGATGATGATGATGATGATGACAACAGGGTTTCTAAAAGCTTCAATTTGTTAAATTCATCTAGCACTTGATGAGCAATGGATTGCCACTACTGAATTTGTTAAATGCCAGTGTTGAGGGATGTTTAGACTTTTGACCGTGTGTGACTCCGTCAACTTTGCGCCGTGTGACGGCGCAAAATGGTGGGGAGTGCTACGAGTGGAATGTCGCCGTGAAAGTCTGAATGGTTTGACCAGGGATGATGGTGTGGGAGGAAAATATCGGAAATTGACAGTGAGGTGGGCCATAATAATAATAATACAGTCCCATTAATGACAGCAGAATGGTCTCTAGGCAGACCTGGTCATATGCATTGTGCAAAAAGTATGCTTGGAGAGTACTACGTGAAACGTACCCCTATCATTTCTATTTCTCCTCAAATTGACACTTATATAAAAAATGTCCCCAGACTGAAACAAATCTGAAATCCGCCGAAATCTGAAATTTCCCATCCCTGTTTGATGCACATGGTCATTAACATCGCTTCACCCAAAAATTCTGAATAAATATTTGCTTGCAGTTCAATCATCTATTTAGAAAGTCCACATGTTTATATTAAAATGCTAGGAAACAAAACTTCATTTTCTTAGTATAAATATCATAAAACGAAAGCAATTTACTGTGCTTTTCTGAAAACATTTGGATTTGTATGGTATCGCCACCTATCACATATTTAACGAACTAATCAATCGACAGAAACCAACATGGCCATCCCATGCACCCTTACGAGCTGCATCGATTGGCTGAACTGCCGACGTGTGGAAGCGCTGACCTTGAGAGTTGAACTCTGGCCAACGCTTGCGCCGTCAAGCGTTGATGTAAGTCTAAATGGGAGTGTTAGCTTGCGCCGTCTAGCGCCGTCAAAAGTAAATAGGCCTTAATGTGCCGTGTAAAAAAGACAGTAGATATGTCCTCTTACTATGGTTTGTGCTCAGATGTTAGTTAATGTGTATTCGACTGGGAAGCTGCCATTGGTATTTGTTTTAGGCTCCGCCTACCTGGGCAGAGTAGCAAATGGAAGTAATGGAAGCTGACCAATCGAACAGGGTAATCAAGCAGCTTCTCACAAATCAAGCTATTCAATAGGACCTTTCAGAATGCGTAGCCATAGCCACAGTGTCACACATGTATGCGTGTGAAGTACTTTCAAATGTGCATCAAGCTTCGGCCCATTTGGAACCACTCCGCCAACCTACCGGGATTATAGCCGTGTTTACACGGGGAATTGTGAAACGTTCTAGACAAAGCGATTTATATGAAGCGTTTCAGAGGCGCGTTTACACTGACAGAGTTTGAAAGTGTTTTGTCGCCGGGAACAAGCAGCCTTAGTTCCGCCTGTAGCCGGCAAGCATTGCTATTTGTTTAGTTTACACACGTCGATTCGATGCAGATGTAGCTGCTATGTTAATATCGCTTGGAATTTAAGGTTAATTTAATTAAATTTCATTATTTGAGTCTGTAATTCTGTTAAATATGATCGCATTCACTAGATTTCGGCCTAATCGGGCCCTAACACTGCCGGGCACCAGCGATTAGTTACTGCTCCCCCTGTTCCCGGCACGCACTACTATTTTATACTACCGCCGCCTGGGAACAAGCTGAATCGCTTCAAATAAACCACCTAGCGAGGTGGTATAGATGAAGCGTTTCATATGAAGCGATTCAGCCCTAAAACGCCACAGCATCGCGTTTACACGCCAAATGTGTGTCGATCTAGGCAAGTGGTTTCATATGAAACGTTTTAAATCGCCCGTGTAAACACGGCTTATGGCACATGCTTACATGTATGTAAAATAAAATTGTGTGTCGGAACAGACGGTGACTTTCCTTTTAGTTATCGCATTGCATATATCACCTTTGTGGTTTTGTCAACCCCGGCTATGAAAAAGTGAAAATGGCAAAAGAAATATAAATATCTACAAAACTCATTATCCAATGTAGAATTGCTGATGGCATGATGGCATTTAATAGGTTTGCAGCAAGACTTGATATTAGGTTTATATAGCCCTAGATTGGTGTGGATATATACGTGTGTAATTTTAAATGGTAGCTGTGTTTTTGGTTCACGTAACCCCGTTTGAAACTCACCCACATGTTATTAATTATGCGAACTACTTATTACTCTACTTAAAATGAAAATCTTGAGGTAGCCTTTATTCTATCTCTTGTTTTATCGTTATTTCATCTGGTTTAGTCAGGAAGCAAAGTGTACTTGGTACAGAAGAGGAGCATGATTGGGAAGCAATTTTCTTTCAATGAACGATTATTCTTTGGTACACCGGCCCGTTGATTGGTATTGTTGACCTTTGTTGACGGTTGATACAAGCAGTCGTATTAGTATACGATGGACATGCATTAATGCAGAAATTGATGAAACTTTAGCCTGTCCTTTGATTAAATAAAGTTGACAATGAGGTGTGAGTTGTTACCGAAAGTACCTAAATATGCTTTAGATTGAACTAACATAACATAAACTACTTAGTTTAAAGCAACTGTTAATTATGCCAGCTGTTTAACAGACTGGATGCAAATGGTATCAACATAATTGTTCCTATGCGTTCTAACAAAAGAGGGATGAGTTGGCATCCGGGAAAAAGCAAAGGGGTTAATTTCTTGAGTATGTGGGTGCCTTGGCCCAGAGAGGTCTGTAGGGAAAGGAGTGTGTTGGGTTTAGTGAAGCGTAAGCTGAGAATTATGGGAGGCTGTCCTTTGATTGGTTAAGCGCAGGTGGAGAATTAGCAGAGCCCCTCCTGTGATTGGTTAAGCACAAGTTGAGGATTAGGGGAGGCCATCCTGTGATTGGTTAATCACAAGTGGAGGATTAGGGGAGGCTGTCCAGTGATTGGTTAAGCACAAGTGGAGGATTAGGGGAGGTTATCCTGTATTTGGTTAAGCACAAGTGGAGAATTAGGATAGGCTGTCCTATGATTGGTTAATCACAAGTGGAGGATTAGGGGAAGCTGTCCAGTGCATGTATCATGCATATATATGGGTCACTCTCCTGAAAACTGGTCAGCATGGGATGAGATTTTAAAAAATCAATAAAAAAACTTCCTTCTTATTTTTTTCCTTATACTTTTCATATTCATGTTCAGATTTGATGAAAGAAATAAGGAAAATAAAATAAATTGTGTGCAACGTTGGTCCTTTTAGTTATGAAGTGTTTTTGTACCAAAAAACCCCATTTTACAGTTAGCCATTTGTAACATGACATGGGACGTGGTTGAATCCTTATTAACATCTTGTATTGCATTGATATATCAAACAAAACAGTTCCCAAATCAAAAAGGAAGTATTTATTAACATGTATGCATGCTTAAATTTAAAAAGAAAATAATTTGATGTCTTCAGAAATAACATTACAAATTTCCGTCACACATGTAACCGGTGGTGTCTGGATGCCACACAAATATTGTGCACTAATTATTCAATGAATAAAGCATGGCTGGGAATTACTTCTTTCTTTTTATCAATATAAGCACTATATATTTGTGTATATTATGCCATGATTAATATGCTTCTAAGTATGAAATTATTTAATTCTGCTTAGATTTTTGTTAAGCAGACGGTGTGGTGTCCTAAACATGTGTTACATCTGAGCAACACATGTTATACTGCCATAAGACGTAGCTTAATCATGGACTACACCTTTATTTTTTATGTTATGAATTTATATTTTACATAGATGTAAAGGGGAGATTTCCAGCTTTCATTTGCAACCAAAAAATATAAAATTCTAATATTAGATTTTAACTCTCCATGTGACACTTCTGGCCAGTTTTTAGGAGTGACCCATATATATATTTTACCTCGGTAAACAGCCTCAGGCTAGCCTCAGGCTAGGGAGAGGTAAGCACGTCCGGTACCAGCAATTAGCATAAACAACTCACGACTGGATAACGTGTCGTTGGGTTGCTCCGGCAAAATTAGTCTACATACAAGCAAATACGCAGTAAGTATAATAAAAACTGTGGTTAGCTTAATTATGATGCATTAGAGCATCAATATGGAAAGTTTAGACTTTCGTTGGTCCAATTTGGACGAGTTATTTGGTTATAAACAACCAAGGATAGAACACTCGAGTGGGTTTCTCGAAGGAACCAAACCGGTCATTAGCGGTTATGTCAACACCCGGGTCACCGTGTGACTATGGGTAGAGATGTGGGTTTCGCCCTATCTCATGTGGAAATTCTCTCGTACTCTAATAGAGAGTAATGTTGGAGATGCTCCTGGGTTTCTTTTATAGACTCCCCTAGACAAAACTTTTTCAGGCGTTTCTCCGAGTTTCGTAGCATTTTCTCCAACTTGTTGACGTAGTAGTCACAGGTGGGAGAAGTGTGCGGAACAGAGGGATGGGCGGGCCGATACACTGGTCCCGACCCCGCGTAAGGTTTGGGCTTGACCCACAACCCACGCACAAATTTAGCTTATTACGCCTGTGTTATAACGGTATAAACACGTTCTTTAACACCAATAGATGTCCAAATGAGTTTGAAACAACCATATTGTGACATATATATATACCGGGACTGACCAAAAATGTTTGTTTCAGTTCCCGATGGCCACGAAGCGGAGTAAGCGCGGTGCAGCAGCAGCCGAGGGGCGTGTTCCGAGTGGAGTGGACGAGGAGTACGACTCCTCACCCGTGTTGTCGGCAGGGCCGTCGACACAGCCCCGGGCGCATATCCTCTCCGACCCGGACGAGGACGCAGTGCCTGATGTGCCTGCGCCTCCATATTGGGAGGCTCGCTTTGCAAGATTGGAAAGCCACATCTTGACTGCCAAATCGCCTGTGTCTCGGAAGCGGCGTAGGCCGAGTGTCCAAGAGGATTCATTTGAGGATTTCTTGGACACAGACTCGGCGGTGGAGCTTAAGGCTCCTCCTCCTCCTTCTCCTAAACGGAGGAAGAAGAAGAAACAGGTGATTTCTTCGGGTGATGAATTCACCAAGGAGCGGGCAGAGTCTGGGTTGCGCAAAAAGCGGAAGACTAAGTCCAAAAAGAAGAAGAGGAAGAGGAAATATTCTTCTTCTGAGTCGTCCACTGAGTCTACTTCTACGGAATCAGACTCAGACACCGTATATGAAGGGGTCTATGCGGACATTGGCACTAAAGTGGCTAAGAAGGTGGAGAAGCCAAAGGCTAAGCGGGTTAAAACCACTACGCTTATGCGCGAGACCGTGAATGGTCATTTTCGCACGTTCAAACCGGCGGAGGTTATCTCCAAGTTAGGAGATGAGTTAACAGGCATAAAGGGTGTTCCCAACTCCATCATTAAAGAAATGGATCGGGATGTCAATATGACGGATGACCGTAAGAAGTTTGAGGATGTGTTGCACACAGTGCATAAGGCAGTGTTGGCTACCCTAACAGCTATTGTTCCTGTGGCTAATAGGATGCAGAGTGAAAATAAGTTCTCGTCTTTGGCTAAGACAATGGACAAAGGCATTGCAGTACTAGCGGCGGCAGGTAATTACCTGTCGTTTCGAAGATATGAAAATGTCTTCAAGTCAGTTTGCACAGATGCTGGCAAAGAAGTGGCTCGCTCTAAGAAGGTTACCGATAATGAGGGGAAGGAGTTTACGCTCTATCTTGCTCCAGAGCCGATTAAAGGGAAACCTTTAGATAATACCAAGATGTTTGGCGGTCAACTACAATACCTCTATAAAGAGGTAGAGACTGCAGCCAAGAGTGGCAAAAACATGGATGGCAAGAAGAAACAGGAAGTTCCTCGTTTCAAAAAGTCACGAGGGGATTTTCGTCCACGACGGTTCACCAGAGGAACCAGACCGAGTTCAAACTTCGGTCAAGGGTTTCGGGGCCGGGGCGCTCGCCCAGGCTGGACCGACAACACCGCACGGCCAATAGGTCGAGGGTTCAACTCGTCGAGACCTTTCCCCAGGGGCGGGTCCAAGTAGAGGTCCAAACACAAACTTTACAAGTCCCTGCAGCCTCTAAAAACACACAAACTGTAAGCAACTTTGTGGCTGGTAATATTAGGAATCATATTTCTGAGTGGCACAAAATTACTAGTGACCAAGAAATTATAGAAATAGTTAGGGGTGTTCAAATTCCCTTTACACAAATTCCTGTACAAAGTATAATACCTTTTCCATATAACATTCAACCAGTTGAACGAGACGCACTAACTAAACAGGTACATAAATTCTTTGAGAAAGGAATTATACAAAAAGTGACACACTGTTCAGGACAGTTTATTTCAAACATTTTCTCGAGACCGAAGCCTAATGGTGATGTTCGAATGATCCTGGATTTAACAATCCTTAATAAAAGGGTGGAATATCGACATTTTAAAATGTTCTCTCTAGATACGGCACGAGATCTGATTACACCAGATGCGTGGATGGCTAGTGTTGATTTACAGGATGCATATTATACGCTTCCCATAATGGAACAATACCGAAAATTTCTTCGATTTATTTGGGATAACCAACTCTATGAGTTTACCTGCATGCCGAATGGCTTAGCTTGTGCGCCACGTTTATTTACTAAATTGCTTAAACCTGTTTTCTCGGTAATGGCGAGGAAAGGTCACATAATGTTTCCATACATAGATGATTCTTTTATTATAGCTTCAACACAAATTGGTTGTGTGAATGCAGTTTTGGATTTATGTGCATTACTCACTAAATTGGGATTTTATGTACATCAACAAAAGTCAGTGTTTAAACCAACAAAACAACTCAAATGTTTAGGGTTTATTCTGGATACACAGTCCCTTACAGTGTCGATAACAGAACAAAAACTAATTAAGTTTATGACTACAGCGACTCAGCTTATTAAGTTATCAAAGCCAAAAATTAGACAGGTTGCTGTTCTTATTGGCATAATGACCTCATATGCACCTGCTGTGTTATATGGGAAGGCCCATATTAAGTCGCTAGAAATAGATAAAAATTTAGCGTTAACACGAACTAAAGGCAATTTTGAGCGAAAAATGTTTATTTCGCAAGAAGGGTTACATGATATTGGATGGTGGATGCAACATATAGCAAGTTCACCAAATCCAATCCGCATGGCGGAACCTAATACAGTAATTACTACTGATGCTTCGTTAGAAGGTTGGGGAGCTCATCGAGATGGGGTCACAACAGGAGGTAGATGGCTTGATGATGAAAAATCAGACTATATTAATGCACTAGAATTGCGTGCTATTTATCTGGGCTTACGTAGTTTAGTAAAGATAAATAAATCACAGGTTAGAATACTAACTGATAATACTACTGCCATGGCATATATTCGTAACATGGGTGGAACCAAATCAAAGTCTTGCAATCAGTTATCTAAACTGATTTGGAACTGGGCACAGGCTCAACAAGTCTGGCTGACTGTAGCGCATATTCCAGGGTCACAAAATACACTTGCAGATTATAAAAGTAGAAATTTCCATGACCATTTAGAGTGGTCTCTCTCTACACATTTGTTTAACTTCGTTTGTGAAAAATGGGGTACACCTGAAGTTGACTTATTTGCATCACGAAATAATAACAAGTTACCCTGTTATGTTTCTTGGCATCCTGAACCGGATGCTTGGAAAGTAGATGCGTTTGCTATTACTTGGGAAAATAATTATTTTTATATTTTCCCACCATTTAGCATTATCAGCCGAGTAGTGAGAAAAATCGGCTTGGAAGGGACACATGCGATACTGGTGGTGCCCGATTGGGACACGCAACCTTGGCTGCCAGCAGTTTCACAACTGGCAAAAGATCGTATACGATTCCCAAGAAAACTCGGGAATCTGACGCACCACGGACCGCTAGTGGTTCACGGCGACGTGTCAACGGCCCTCCCGCCACACCCTGCCACATCTATTCCATTGGTGTACCTTTTCGGTAAAGTAATAGTATCCATTGTTTGAAAGTCATTTTTATCCTCAATAAGTAGGTTAAGATTGCTGGTACCGGACGTGCTTACCTCTCTCCCTAGCCCACATCTATCCGAGGCTTATACCTCGGTAAAACAACAGTTATCCATCATCTGTACCAAGGTAAGACTCGTATAACTATACTATATATAGTTTACCTCAGTACTAAGCCTCAGGCTAGTCTATAGCCTAGGGAGAAGGAAGCACATCCGGGTCCAGCAATTAGCATAATCAACTCACGACGGGAGGACGTTTGTTCAGTTGCTCCGGCAGATTTTTCATCTATGACGATATAACAACTAAGTATTGGTTATATTTAAGTGCAATTTGGTTATGATACCTTATAGCATCTTTTGAAAGGGTTTTTAATGCTGTAACATGTTAATTTCATGGGTGTTTTACTTTATGAAACATCGATAGAACTTAGCACCATTTTTTCCTGTTCTACAAATGGTCAAACGGACAGCGATGTTGGCTGGAGCCTCATCACGTTTGGAATTTTCCTCGGTTTCTTTCATGGATTCACGTTGGAAATTAATCCTGGGTTTCTTTTATCGATTCCCCACATTCTTTGGGCATACCTCCGAGTTTTGTAGCATTTTCTCCAACTTGCTGGCGCACTAGCCGCAGGAGGGAGAAGTGTATGAAACAGAGTGTGGGAGGGACCGATACACTGGTCCCTACCCCTCGTTTGGTTTCGGTTTCCATACCGTTAACCTACGACATTACAAATTAGCTTATACACGACTGTGTTTAGACGGTTTAAATACGTTCTATAACACCACTATATGCACAATTATTTGGTTTGAATAACCTGTTGTGACATTTAGTTTAGGGTATGCAGGTATTGCAGGTATTGCAATACCTCAGGGAGTTTGATGCCCCTGCCCTGCAGTTGTAAACAGGTACAGGTTCTTGACAGAACCGAAGGCTAAGGGAGCAAACCCTAAATAAAAAACCATGCCACTGTGGCAGCATTAAGGGCGGTTGATGTATGGAACTCCCAACATCTCCCGACCAGCCACTGCAGGGACAAATAGTTTTGCACCTGTCTTGACATGTTCTTGCCGGTGTGAGACCTCTATTTGCTCCCCGAGAGAGTGCCGCTGGTAACTTGCAAAAGCCAGCAGCACTTAAACACTTTTGCTGGCAGCTTTCATGAAATGTACAACTGCACAAAACACCATACCGGCTCGGTCGTCGCCCGGGTGAAACCTGAAGCTGAGAGACATTAAGACCGACTCATGGACATCACTCTCACAGCAGAGAGCTAAATGGAGAGCGGAAGTCAAGTAATGAAAGCAGTCTTTGTCGCATCACGACCGACAGCATGATGATGATGACATTTAGTCATTGATTCCTGTTTATCGTAACTTTCTTTCGATTGTTACAGACTTCTGATGGCTACGAAGCGGAGTAAGACGGCGCCTCCAGCTACTGCAGCAGGCCGCTCGGCTGACGACTACGACTCGTCTCCGGTGTTGACAGTTCCGCCTTCCGCTCAGCCTGGGGCCCACATCATGTCCGAACCGGACAGGGACACCGAGCCGGAGGTACTCACGGTAGTACCTCCAGATTGGGTGGCATGCATGACATTGTTGGAATTTGCTCCAACAGGTACAACCTCTACCTCGTGGGAGGAAAAGGGCGAATCCCCCGGAGGTGGACTCTGACTGGGAGGATGTCTCGGAGGATGATCATTCCGGAGAGACAGACTCGGCACGGGAAACGACAATCACATTTCCCAAAAAGAAAAGAAAAAAGAAGAAAGCAGTGAGCCCATCAGGAGACGAGTTCACAAAGGAGAGGAAGGTGGCCAAAATACTAATCGCAATTCCACACTAGAAACCACCTCCAGCACAGTTATTTTACCTCGGCACTAAGCCTCAGGCTACTCATAGCAAAGGGAGAAGGAAGCACATCTGGGTCCAGCAATTAGCATAATCAACTCACGACAGAAGGACGTTCGTTGAGTTGCTCCGGAAGTTTTTTTATCTACGACGACATACTAACTCTAAGTATTTATTTGAAAGTGGTGCATTGTTACAATACTTTTTGGCACCTTTTGATGAAGTTTTTAGAACTTTGAGATGTAATTTGTTACTTTTATGGGTGTTTTACGATTTGTAAAATATCGATAGAACAAAGCGCCATTTTTTCCTTTGTTCTACAAGCTGCCCGTTGCCGAACGGAGAGCGATGTGGTTGGAGCCACATCTCGTTGGGATTTAATCCTGGGTTTCTTTTATGGATTCCCCAAATGTTTTAGGCTTACCTCCGAGTTTCGTAGCATTTTCTCCAACTTGTTGGCATTGTAGCCACAGGAGGGAGAAGTGTACGGAACAGAGACTGTGGGAGGCTACCGTTACACTGGTCCCTACCCCTCGTTTGGTTTTGGTTTCGATATCATTCACCTACGACATTACACATTAGCTTGCTCATGCCTGTGTTGGAACGGTTTAAATACGTTCTCCAACACCACTAGATGCACAATGTTGGTTTTACTTAACATGTTTGTGACATTTGGAAATTTTATTCGGTTTTCTAGTAACTTTCATTTGATTGTTACAGAATTCCGATGGCTACGAAGCGGAGTAAGTCTGGAGCTGCAGTTCGGTTGACAGACAATTACGACTCGTCGCCGGTGGTGACTGTACCGCCGTCTCCTGAGCACGTCATATCAGAAGAGGTCAGTGGGCCGAACGTGCCAACTGCGGCCCCGTCTGATCTAGAGGCTAGACTTACCCGTTTGTTGGAAACAAAGCTTGAGAAGTTTCGGCCGGCCAGATCTAGCGTGAGAAAGAGGCCAGCTCCAGATGTTGACGAATCAGACTGGGAAGACGTCTCAGAGGAGGATTTTCGGGACGTTGACTCGTCTCCGGAGAGAGTCTGAGTAAAAAAGAGAAAGAAGACAAAGAAGGCTGTGAGTTTGTCTGGTGACGAGTTCACGCAGGTGAGGAAGAAGGTGGTCAAGCGGAAGAAGAGTAAGAAGCGAAAGACCAAAAAGAAGAAGAAAGACTCTTCGTCAGATTCCTCTTCGGACTCATTGTCCACGGAGTCTGACTCCGACACAGAGCATACCGGTGTTTACGCAAAGATCGGAGGGAAAGTGAGGAAGAAGTGCCAGGTGGATCAGGCTAAAAAGGTCCTGACTACCACCATGATGCGGGAAACCATCAAAGGACACTTCAATACCTTTAAACCTGCAGAGGTAATTACCAAGCTGGGTGAAATGGACCAGGACATTCATCTCAGTGATGAACGCAAAAAAAGTTTGAGGGTGTACTGTATACCGTTCATAAAGCGGTCCTTGGGGCCTTGACTGCGATAGCGCCAGTGGCCAATCGGATGCAGTCTGAGAACAAGTTCTCGTCTTTAGCCAGAACCATGGAAAGTGGAATTGCCATGCTCATGGCAGCAAGCAACTTCCTTTCGTACAGACGGTTTGAAAATGTTTTCAAAGCAGTCTGTACGGATGCCGGCAAGGAAGTTGCCAGATCCAAGAAAGTCATCGATAACGACGGGAAAGAATACACCTTATTCCTCCCACCGAAACCAGTTAAGGGGAAACCGCTGGACAAAACAAAAATGTTTGGAGGATAGCTGCAGTACCTCTTCAAAGAGGTGGAGACCGGATCCAAGTGTGGGAACCATATGGATGCCAAAAAGAAGATCAGTGACGCGAACATACGGTTTCGGAAAAGTCGGCCGAATTTTCGAAATCGTCAGACCAGCAGAGGCGGACGGTCCAGCCCGACCTACGGCTTCCAGCCCAGAGGGCGAGGACAGCGCCAGCCTTTCGGCTGGAATGAAGGGAATCGTCCCTTCAAGAGGGAGTACACTCCCAGCAAGCCGTTCCCTCGCCCAGGGAACAAGTAGAGGTTGCAACGCAAACTCCAATGGCCACAGAAACACCTGTAAGCAATTTTCCTGCTGGCAATATTCAAAATTGTTTGGATGAATGGAAGTTGATTACTGATAATTTGACAATTCTAAGTATTGTGGAGGGAATACGTATTCCCTTTACGCAACACCCGGTACAGGAAACAATTCCTTTCCCTTATCGGTTTGATTTAAACAAGAGAGAGGCACTAGATAAGCAGGTGTTGTAATTTTGTCAGAAGGGTATAATAGAGCCTGTGAACCATGAGAGAGGCAAATTTGTTTCGAACATTTTTTCGCGACCTAAGCCAAATGGAGATGTCAGAATGATTCTGGATCTGACAAGTCTGAACAAGTTGTTTCAATATAAACATTTTAAGATGTTTTCTCTTGAAACGGCAAGAGATTTGGTAACAAAAGGTTCCTGGATTGCTAGTGTGGATCTTAGAGATGCCTACTACACGATTCCGATTTACAAACCTGATAGAAAATTTCTCCGGTTTGTTTGGGATGATCAACTTTATGAGTTCACCTGTATGCAGAATGGTTTAGCCTGTGCCCCTCGCTTGTTTACTAAATTGCTCAAACCAATTTTTTCGCTTATGGCAAGAAAAGGACATATTATGTTCCCATATATTGACGATTCCTTTATTGTAGCACAATCAAAGACAGATGATCTCTGTGCAACATTCACCAAATTAGGATTTTATATCCATGATAAGAAGTTGGTGTTTACACCAACAAGAGAGTTAAAATGTTTGGGTTTTCTATTAAACACAGACCATATGACGGTGTCACTAACAAAGCAGAAACTAGATAAATTTATTGATACTGCTGAACATTTGTTGCAAATAACCAACCCAAAGATTAGGCAAGTTGTGGTGTTAATCGGCATCATGATAGCCTATGCCCCAGCTATCCTATATGGGAAAGCTCACATTAAATCGCTAGAGATAGACAAGAATTTAGCGTTAGCACAAACAAAAGAAAATTTTGAAAGAAAAATTACTATTTCAGTAGAAGGCCTAGCAGATATTCATTGGTGGTTTGAGAACATTCATTCTTCCCCAAATCCTATTCAAATGGGTGAACCCAACACAGTGCTTACGACAAATGGGCCATTAGATGATTGGGGTGCTCATAGGGACCATCAGGCGACAGGAGGAGGATGGCTAGAGAATGAAATTTCAGATCATATTAATGTCCTAGAACTTAGAGCAGTTTATTTGGGTTTATGCAACTTAGTGCATATACAAAAGTTTCATGTCAGAATTTTGAGAGCTAACACCACAGTGATGTCCTACATTCATAACATGGGAGGGACTAAGTCCAAACCTTGTAATAGAATAGCAAAATTGATTTGGAATTAGGCTCAAGAGCATGACATATGGCTAACTGTAGCACATATCCCAGGTAGTCAGAACACATTGGCAGACAGAAAAAGCCGAAGTTTTCATGATCATTTGGAATGGGCGTTGAATGACAACTTTTTTGAACAGATTTGTCTAAAATGGGGACGGCCACAAGTGGACTTGTTTGCTTCATGAAACAACTACAAATTATCTAAATATGTTTTGTGGCATCCAGAGCCGAATGCTTGGCAAGTGCATGCTTCATCATTTATCAAATTTTATTATATTTTCCCACCATTCAGCCATTATCAGCAGTGGCGAGAAAAATCAGGATGGATCGCACACACGCGATGCTGATCGTACCCGAGTAGAATACACAGCCATAGCTAGCGGCAGTGGCATTGGGAGCGAGAGACAGTCTCAGATTCCCAAGAGCACGCGGAAACCTACGACATCAAGGTCCGCTGACTACTCACGGAGACGTGTCGACAACACCTCTTCTGGCATTCCTTTTTTGAATAAACATTTAGAGCAATTTGGACTAGATAAAATTACCCAACAAAGGCTGGTCTCCCATGCCTGGAGGAAAGGAACAGTAAAATTATATGCTAGTTATTTAAAGAAAGTTAAGCCCTTAAGGACTACAATAGCCCAGGTTATGAGATTTCTACAAATGTTAGAGGATGAGGGTTTAGGTTGTAGTGCTATTAACGCAGCCAGATGTGCGTTATCAATGGTACACCCAAGGATAGATGGACAAACGATTGGTAAACACCAGGTCATGCACTGGTTCTTAAGGTTGGTTTACGAAAGAAATCCGCCAAAGGCAAAATATAGTCGTTTTTGGGATGTATCGATAGTTTTAAAGTTATTTAAGTCCTGGCCTAGCAATAATCATTTAGGCATAAAGGAGCTAGGATTTAAATTAGCAGTTCTATTACTGCTAGTTACAGGCCATAGAGGACAAACCATTGTAGTGTTGTCTCTCGATGGACTGGAGATTGATAGGAAAGAAGCAACATTTGATTTGGCACAGTTATTAAAGTCAAACCGCACAGGAGACCCACTGTCCACAGTGCATGTGAGTATCTTCCCAGCTGATTGCCGATTGTGTATAGTGTCAGCCATGCGGGCTTATATATCCAAGACAAAAGGAATACGAAATTCAAGACAGCTTTTGGTGAGCTTTATTAAACCACACAAGGGGATCTCGAGAGACACACTCGCAATATGGACCATTAAGGTGCTGAAGGCTGCAGGGGTCGATACTGACCGATACGCTTCCCATTCGACAAAGGGAGCTATGGTCTCGGTAGCACGACTGCTAGGGATCTCTGTTAAGAGGATCCTGGCACACGCAGGCTGGAAGACAGCTAGATCGTTTGCAAAACATTACAACAAACGACTAGAGAACTCAAGCGGCCTAGCGACACGCTTACTCACCAATTAAGATGACAGGTGAGAAAGTTAACAAGTATAGTTGGTTTTGATACTAATGTATACTGAATTGAAATGAATATTGTTTTTGATACTAATGTATATTGATTTAAAATGGATTAAGGATAAAAATGAAGTTACGTAAAAGTCTCCCTCGGCTAAGAGTAGCCTGAGGCTTAGTACCGAGGTAAAATAGTATAGTTATAAGAATCTTACCTGGGTACAGATGATAGATAACTGTTGTTTTCCCTCGGATAGCCGTGGGCTAGGGTTCGCCCACCACACCCTGCCACGACTATTACGTTTGCTTGTGCCAAGACGAAAACATTATAGTATCCATAGAAGTTTAAGATCATTTTTATCCTGAATAAGTAGGAAAAATTGCTGGACCCGAATGTGCTTCCTTCTCCCTAGCCCACGACTATCTGAGGCTTGTACCTCGGGAAAACAACAGTTATCCATCATATGTACCCAGGTACGATTCGTATAACTATACTATTTAGACGCAAATATGGTGGAAGAGATTGAATGTAGACTAGGCAGAGGAATGCATTTTGCCAAAGTGCCGACAACAAATTTGACAGCATTAAACTACACTTAAATATATGTATATCAGAAACATGGTTTCATGAGCTGCATAGTGACCAACTACTAGAGATTGGTGGGCACAGGCTTGTGAGAGAGGATGGAAAAACACTGACCAATACACAAATACAAAAAAGGGGTGGAGGTGTTGCAATATACACACACAAAAAAACTAAACTCTGAACATAAACCATTACAAGAAGCAAACAGATCAGACACAAATATTGAATTAGTATGGACACTAATAAAAAATTAGAAACAATCTAACATAGCTGTAGGGAGTCTATATAGACTGCCAAATGGAGCCATCGAAGACTTCATCGCACAACTGGAGATATTGCTAGAAAGTGTGTCGAAACTAACGACGGCTGAGATATTCTTACTAGGGGACTTCAATATAAACTACAAAACAAACAACAAAAACAAACACTCACTAGAGAACTTAATCAAAAGTAGAGGGTTAAAGCAACAAAATAATGAGCTAACAAGACTTGAAAAAGCAGCTCGATAATAGACCTAATAACAGACTCAAATCATGCCCACACCTCAGGGACAAGAAACTGAGGCATCAGCGATCATGAGTTGATATATGTTTCTAGAAAGAAAATAAAAAACAAAAACAAAACTACTCCCCGTATGGGTAGATCATACAAAATCTACACGAAAGAGGCACTAGAAGCTCATCTGAAAGAAAAAATGTAATTGCCACTTCAAACTGACATAGGCGTAAATGACCAATGGGACAACATCATTAGGGAAGTCAGAAAGCATCTCGACACAACCTGCCCAATAAATAAAGTTGAAATCAAAAACAACCAAGACCCATGGATAACCCCAGAATCAATCAATCTAATTATGGACAAATATCAAACAGGTAGATTAGCTAAATCAAGCGGGTGATTACTAGACATAGAAAACTACCATTAAGCAAGAAATCGAAGCCAGAAATCAGTGGGAAAAGCAAAAAAACGGTACATTATCAAACAGGACCAACAATGGGGAAAAACTCACATAAATTCTGGAACAACGTGAAAATACTAATACGAACCAATAAAAATAAAGAATGGATTACCCTATACAACAACGAGGGAATGGAAATCAGCAACAGTGATGCTGCTAATATAATGAACAAGCATTTCTCTACCATAGGCAATAAACTATCCAAACAGTTCAACTCAAACTGGACCACAAAAGCACAACAATTAGCACAGACATTGGAGATTGCACAACCACAATAAAAGAGATAAGTGAACTCATAAAATCAATTGACTGCAACAAGCCCTCAGGCTTTGAAAACACCAAGTGTAGTATTGAAAGATGCATTCAGATGCATCCCAGATGTTATATGTGACCTATACAACAAATCATTCACAGAAGGTACTTATGTGGACTGCTGGAAACTAGTCAAGGTAACACCAAGGACTGCATGCAGAGATTCAAGGCCAGTTTGCAGACCACCTCTCCATATACACTGATGGTTCGAAAGACCAAAGCTGGCTAGTTGCTGCACTCTTTCTCGCATTGGAGTGTATCAAGGTATCCAACCACACTAACTATGTTATATACAGTGATTCGTTCTCTTGCCTCCTGGCTGTTGCTGGACTGAAAACGAATCACCCTATTCTAGCAACAGTCATTTATAAAATTAACCAACTGACAACGGATGGGTATGACATCCACCTGTGTTGGGTGCCTGACCATGCCGGCATACAAGGAAACGAACGAGCTGATCGGGCTGCGAAGAAGGCCCTGAACTGTGATCTTGAACCGTGTCTGATCCCTCACTCTGATCTGAAACCACTAATAGCCACCCACATAAAATCCAAATGGAAACATGAGTGGGATGAAAACATTGATAAACTGAAAGAAATTGAACCATCTGTGGGAAAGCCACCACAGACTCATGCGGGAGGTCGGCGGGACCAAGTGGTCCTTAACCGCTGCCGTATTGGCCACCCGTGGCTTACACATGCTTTTCTGCTCAAGGGGGAACCTCCCCTTGAATGTATTGGGTGCCAGTCCCCGCTGACACTCAAACACATTTTACTAAGTTGCGTTGATTTTTTGGCCCTGTGCCAACAGTTCTACACTGCAGACAGTATGCATGACCTTTTTACTAAGGTAAAAGAGGGAAACATTTTAGTCTTTTTGAGGGAAGCTGGACTGTACCACCTCATATAGTTTACTAAATAGATTCTATCAATTATTAATAAAACTTTCTTTTTCTATGGGAATTTGTTTTCCTTGACCACAAATATATGATTGTGAGCTTTCTAATTTAATGAGTGTCTATTGGCACATAATTGATTTTCTGCTTTTACGTGTAAAAGCGATGGTTTAAACATAAAACAAACATGTCTTGCCGTGAATATGGCCTATGCTACCGACACGGTGTAAAGTAACCACCAATCAATCAATCAATCAGTTCCTGTGAGCGTAGGCTGGAATAGGTAGTCTTGACACGGACGCGGAAATGCCTGAAGGCTAGAAAGATCCTGATGAAAATTGGCAGGCGGCCACAAAGGCCAATCGCATGAAGATCCTCCATGATGCCATGCTGCCACCTTGTATCATAAGCTTTTTCGAGGTAGAAAAAGACAGCCACAACGTGCTCCTTCTTAAGGAAAGCATCTCTTATGAAGGTCTTCATGCGCACCAAATGGTTGAGGGTGCTGCGGCCCCGTCTGATGCCACATTGAAGGTTGGACAGGTGGTGTCCTGACTCCAGTAGCCAGACGAGGCGGTTGTTTACCATGCGCTCCATGGTTTTACAGATGCAGCTTGTGAGGGCTATGGGACGATAGTTGTTGGCTTCGCTCTGGTCATTACCAGGTTTGGGAATCGGTATTACTGTCGCCTCCCGCCAAGAGGCGGGGACGACACCCGACTCGGGTAAGGATCTGATTCATGATGCATCTGCGAGTTGAAATAAAAGTAAGGATCTGGGTCATGAACCTAAAGTAGAAGTTGGGATCTGGGTCATGAACCTGAAGTAGAAGTAAGGATCTGGGTCATGAACCTAAAGTAAAAGTGGCGATCTGGGCCATGAACCTGAAGTAAAAATAACGATCTGGGTCATGAACCTAAAGTAGAAGCAAGGATCTGGGTCATGAACCTGAAGTAAAAGTAAGGATCTGGGTCATGAACCTGAAGTAAAAGTAAGGATCTGGGTCATAAACAAATGTTTGAATATGTTGTCAAATAAGTCCTTGCGCACTTCTGGAATCTCAGTGAGCATATATCTGTTAAAGGTATCCCCTCTTATTGCAGAAGTGTGGAAACTCCAAGGCATGCGCAAGAGGGACCTAGTCCTTGGTAGAGAAGGCATAGCCAGCCACTACATCACTCATATATATGTGAAGTGTCCACTAGAGGTGATGTCTTGTTGATAATAATGCAGTCTTCAGTTTCCTGTTTGAGTGTCTTGTGCAGTCCACCGAGAAGTGTCTCCTACAAGCAAATAGAGGGGCAAAGTCGATGAAAGCTCTGCTTTCCAAGATGTTATTAATATATGAAAATACCCATATTTCATTAATACTACCACAAACACCCCATACTACTATGCACAAGTCCCACCATCACTCTGTGTGATAGAGGTAGGAACAAGCTACATAACATCTTTATCATTCACCTTTTACTTAACTATTCACCTTCCAAATCACACAGTAACCACATAATATTGCTAATAATTTATTAAAGACCCACATATTATTAATATATGAAAAGACCCATATATTATTTCTATATATACTTTTGAGCACAGTTGGCGATCGACAGGCGACTGATCGGCAATCATATCCAGATTCCGCGATCGGTCCCCCAAAAAATTTTAATTTAAAAAACCAAAAAAACAATCTAGCATCATTCCATTAACAACTATTAAAGGGAAGGGTTATACCTCATCGGGAAAACAAACAAACTCGGAATAGTTCTAATTTCTGTCACAGGGTTGTGCATGCTTAGTACTGAACTTTTCCACTCGGTGGTGTAGAGTGACCTAGATTGGTCATGTGACAGTTGTTGTGAAAATGGCTGGGTGAGTGGAGAGAAGGGAGGGTAAAACTGATGTATTTTCAATTTTCTTTAGAGTAGTTCAAGCAGGAAATATATTTGCATTAATGTAAAATATATGTCAGTACAATTACATTGCATAATTCAATGAGAAACACATCTAGATGAAAAAGGTTTTTTTGTTGTTGAATGTAAAAAGGTTTTGGACTGTATGGGGTTTGAACCCACAAGACAAAACAACTTCAAATTACAAGTTCAACACCCTAACCACTAGGCCACAGAGACCACAAATAGTTACTTGTCTCAGTTCAGGCTATTTGTGTATAGGATGTCATATAATACGAGTGTGTGTATGTATTGTTTGTTGTTTTACGTCCTAGCAACATCTAAGGTCATATCAGGACGGGTAACGACATGTGACAGTGCGCACTCATGGTGACTTTATAGTGCTGTCCTACTGGGAAACCAGGCCGCCGGCACCATGACCTGGTCTCCCACTCAGTCACATTATCCTGACACTGAGCACACCAGTCCTTGCCTAATAATGCCGAGTGCCTGGCTAGGAAGCGCCAAGTATCAATTTTCAAGTCATTGGTTTGACTCGACCAGGGTTCGAACCCACGATCTAACAGCACGGGAGACGGACGCTCTAACTCATTCGGCCATCCTGTCTGGTCGTGTGTGTATATGTATGTATGTATATATGTATGTATGTATGTTTTGCGTGCATCCATTTGAACTTTGTCAGTTACACTGTATATAAAAGGAAAAATTGAATGTAAAAAGGAGTGAACCATATGGAGTGAGATATGTGCATTTGAAAGTTGTTGACTTTCAGATCTTTTGTATTACTATTAACTAATGCAGCAGCCATTCCATGCTGGCCACATCAGCCGGGCCTGAGCATTAATAGTTTGAGGAGATCCGCCGCAGATACACAGGTTTCTGGTTTTAATGCTATGATGGCAGCAGCCGTTCTGGGTGTACCTATGCATTATCGTTTGGACGTGATCCATCGCAAATGCACCGGGTTCTGCGCTTAATGCTATAATGGCAGCAGCCATATTCTACGATCCAGCCTGACCTGAGCGTTAATGGCTTGACGGGATTCGCCGCAAATGCACAGATTTCCAGGTTTAATGCTCTGATGTCAGCGACTGTTCTGGACATGCGTTATCGCTTGGACAGGATCCATCGCAAATGCGTCGGGTTCTGGGCTTAACGCTATAACGGCAGCAGCCATTTTGCAGTACATGCGCCGGCGGATGACTCGGTATCGCAGAATGTGCAGTTCGTCAAAGGTGAGTGTAGAAACTGATATGGTGCTACGACCCCAGGTCGTCCTCTGACGCATACGCTGTGGAACGGCGCATTTACGATGGATCCCATCCAAACGATAACACATAGGCATGACCAGAATGGCTGCTGCCATCATAGCATTAAACCCAGAAACCTGCGCAATTGCGGCGGATCCCGTCAAACCATTAATGCTCAGGACCAGCTGAATCATAGAATGTACAGTTTGTCATAGGTGAGTGTAGAAACTGATATGGTTTCTGATTGAATGATGCAATGTACATACATAAATAAATAAATACATGCATGCATACATACATGCATACATACATGCATACATGCATACATACATACATACATACATACATACATACATACATACATAGCCTGTATGTATGACGTCGTATATACAAATAGCCTTAACTGACACAGACAATTATATGTGGCCTCCGTGGCCTAGTGGTAGGATGTTGAACTTGTAATCTGAAGTTGTTTGGTGATGTAGGTTCAAACCCCATACAGTTCAAAACCTTTTTACATTCAACAACAAAAACACTTTTTCATCTATATGTGTTTCTCATTGAATTATGCAATGTAATTATACTGACATATTGTACATTAATGCAAATATAAAATCCTGTTTGAAATACTCTAAATAAAATTGAAAATACCTCAGTTTTACTCTCCCTTCTCTCCACTCATCCAGCCATCTTCACAACAACAGCTGTCACATGACCAATCTAGGTCACTCTACACCACCAAGGGGAAAAGTTCAGTACTAAGCATGCACCACCCTATGTCACAAATTAGAACTATTCCAGTTTGTTTGTTTTCCCGACCACCTATACCTTGTCCCTTTAAAAATAAAGGACAAATTTGGAAGCCATAGCGGGTAATTTCACCTCCAATATGTAGTAAATCAAAATAATGTGTAGGTTTGAGCACTGATGTTAGGGTTTTATGTCGCAGAAACATCTCAGGTGATATTATAGCTGCATAGTCCGATGAAGCATCAAATTTTCAAAATCAAAACAATTATCTAGATTTGATTCTACATATCTAACTTAGATACTGATGCACTTATTGAGTATTTCTTGCCACATCGAAGGGAATACCAAGCCAATTTAATAGAACCTGTTACTGCAGAAGCCTATGGTATCAGAGTTTTGACGTGCTTGCCAAAATTATTTTCCCATGTTTGAATTTCAAATATCTCAAAAGGTAGCCATTTCAATTAAAAGTTACTTCAAACTAAAGTAAGGTAGATTATAATGATCAATTTAATATACTTATCTCAGAAAAATGTCAGAAACTCAAAACCATCGCACTATACAACTTTAAAGGGACTATCTATACGTCATCTGGAAAACAAACAAACTCGGAATAGTTCAGATTTGTGCCACAGGGGTGGTACATGCTTAGTACTGAACTTTTCCACTTGGTGGTGTACTGTAGAGTGACCTATATTGTTGTGACAATGGCTGGGTGAGTGGAGAGAAGGGAGGGTAAAACTGATGTATTTTCAATTTTCTTTAGAGTAGTTCAAACAGAAAATATATTTGCTTTAATGTAAAATATATGTTTTGTCAGATGTTTTGTGGTGTTCTCTGTGGCGCAGTGGTTAGAGTGTCTGACTTTTTTTCTAGGTCAGACTCCTAATCTGAAGGTCAGTGGTTCGATTCCCCATGCCCCACCTCTGCCAATTTGAATTTCCACCGCTGTGGATAACTTCCAGCGTCATCAAAGGCCAGTTGCTCTCATATCATGTCTATGTGGTGTGGGAGGTTAAAAATCCCTTGGGTCGGTAAAGTGTAGACTCGGGCTTTCTATCGACAAACTGTCTAATGGTGAAAACAAGTCTATTCAGAAAAAAAAAGTACAATTACATTGCATAATTCAATGAGAAACACATATAGACGAAAAAGTTTTTTGTTGTTGAATGTAAAAAGGTTTTGGAGTGTGAACCCACACCACCAAACAACTTCAGATTACAAGTACAACACTAACCAGTATACTAGTAGGCCACAGAGACCACACATGATTAGTAGTCTCAGTTCAGGCTATTTGTGTATAGGACGTCACATATATAAGGTGTGTATGCATGTATGCATGCATGCATGCATGCATGCTGGTATGTATGTATGTTGTTGTTTTATGTCCTAGCAACATCTAAGGTCATATCAGGGCGGGTACCGACTTGTGACAGTGCGCACTCATGGTGACTTTATAGTGCTGCCCCACTGGAATACCAGGCCGCCAGCACCATGACCTGATATCCCACTCAGTCACATTATCCTGACACTGAGCCAACCAGTCCTTGTCCTATCCTAATAATGCCAAGCGCCAGACTAGGAAGCAACAAGTATCAATTTTAAAGTCATTGGTTTGACTCGACCAGGATTCAAACCCACGACCCCACGATCTACCAACACGGAGATGTACGCTCTAACTCATTCGGCCATCCTGTCTGGTCATGTATGTATGTAAATGTGTGTTTTGCGTGCATCCGTTTGAAATTTGTCAGTAAAGCTGCAAACACACTGGACGAGTTTCTGGCGTGGGCGTCAAGCGTCGCGTGTGCGTCAAAAATCAAAATGTATGTAATAAAGAGAAGCCGAACACACTGGTGCTGGGGGTTCTCATGCGGGCGCCATGCGGGCGTCACAAATCGCTTTTGGAGCAATTTTTTTACGCTTGACGCGTGGTGCCACTTGGGTTTTGACCGAATTTGCCCGACTTTGCCTGACTTTGCCCGAGTTGGCTCAGTGTCAGGATAATGTGACTGAGTAGGATATCAGGTCATGGTGCTGGCAGCCTGGTATTCCAGTGGGGCAGCACTATAGTCACCATGAGTGTGCACTGTCACAAGTCGGTACCTGTCCTGATATGACCTTAGATGTTGCTAGGACGTAAAACAACAACAAACAAAACAAACATACATACACACAGACATGCATACATACATACATACAAACCTTGTATGTGACATCCTATAAACAAATAGCCTGAACTGAGACTAGTAATCACGTGTGGTCTCTGTGGCCTAGTGGTTAGAGTGTTGAATTTGTAATTTGAAGTTGTTTGGTGGTGTGGGCTCAAACCCCGTACACTCCAAAACCTTTTTACATTCAACAACAAAAAAACGTTTTTCATCTACATGTGTTTCTCATTGAATTATGCAATGTAATTGTACTAACATATATTTTACATTACGCAAATATATTTCCTGATTGAACTACTCTAAAGAAGATTGAAAATACCCCAGTTTTACTCTCCCTTCTCTGCACTCACCCAACCATTTTTAAAACAACAGCTGCCAGCTAGTCCCAGCCTCAGAACTGACCCACTTCTGGTGGTGAAGTGGGTCCCCTACTCTCCGCACACATATTTGGTTCTTTAAAGATAAAAACTAAAGAAGGTTGTGCTTGGACAGCATTTGTCGGAGTATGGTTCCTGTCACAGTGACCTATATCTGGTCCCTTTAAGATGGGCATCAACTTGAAACTGTGTATTCAGGGTGGCTTTAAAGTATTACCTACCACACTGGGATACCATGCTTGCACCATGTAAGTCACATCGACATAATTACTATGATAGGACAAGAAGCAGTGAAATAAAGAAGACCAATTGTCCCTGATTTAAATTTCTCTTTCTCCATCAATGAATGTAACAACAACAACAAATTCTATTGCATGCTCGAGATGAAATTCAGAGTACGGAGAAGCCACTAGACCTACGACTTACTGCAACAGACTAATGCCAATTGTCTTTTCTTGAAGGTTTATTTATACTACCTATCATGGATAAATCTGAATAGACTTGTTTTCACCATTAAACAGTTGGTTGATAGAAAGCCCAAGCCTACACTTTTACCGACCCAAAGGATTTTTAACCTCCCACACCACGGCCATATTCGATTAACACGACCCGGGCGAGTCGGGTCACCCGAGTTGCTAGACTTTCAAATCGAACACCGCGAGTGGAGTCGACAAATACACATGCTGTGTGCAAAGAGTCTCGACCCCAGTAACCACCTCTTGCTAGGGTTGGCTAGGATTGATGATGTCACATTTGTGCTGGTACCGTCCTGTAGCAATCCAAGTCCTATGTCAGATTTTGTTTGTTTAATAAATCAGATTATTGAAATGGAAATATAACTAAACTATACAATAAAAAAATGCTTTAAATCCTATTTTGCTGTAGTTTTATCGGTTATTTAAAAAAAAAGAACAAGTTTTGGATTAAGCCACGATTTTTTCCACCCCGAGCATGGAGAAGCATGTTTGTTTATTCAACCTGAGTCTAGGATGTGCGCATACGCCAAAAAGTAGCTCGGGTGACCCAAGTTGATTAAAGTTGCATGGTCTGATGAAATATAATTATCGACACAGGACACGAATCGGTATAAAGTGGGTATTTATTTCAGTTTTATGTCAGATGGTAATCTTGTTGCTTAATGTCAGTTCTTTGCCAAATGTCTGGTGTAATGTCCCAGCGCTCAACCAAAAGTAGTGGAGAGTGCGGAGGGACAGTCCTTGATGGCGTTGCGGGGCACGTATTGGTGGACTGCAGCTGAGGTCCAGGTGCTGAAGCCCTGGATGTCGTCCAGTGTCGAGCCAAGTGCGGCACAGGCTTGGGCGCCTCCACGGCGGAAGCTGTGGAGGGTGACCGTACATTGGGTCGGATGGCCGTTGGTCGCGAGAGGGACTCTTATGGTGTCAAGTAGGGCAGCGGGGCGTAGGGGCGTGCCCGAGATAGTTACGAAGGCAGGGCCGGCTAATTGCAGCGGCGTGTGCTTCGCATTATCGAGGCAGGCCGCAACTGGGCAGAAGGGCAAGCCGGCGATTGCGGGTACGGCGATGTCGGTGTGTTCGGCAGGCCTCCATCGGGTCTTGGTTGATGCAACGTGGATGTTCATGGCCGTCGGCCATCAGTGTAACGTCCGAGGCACGAAGGGCTTGTCTGCGAGTGGTCAGGTCATTGGACTGGAGGATGTTGGACTGTCTTAGGATGGTGAAGTATGCTATAAGCGTGGCTGCAGTCAGTACATGTTTGTTGGGGCCGGCACGTTGGAAGAAGTTCACTATCGTCTTTATGGCGTTGGGAGTGATGGGTGGGGCGCCTGGGTCGGCACATGGTTGGATGTCCTTTGAATGCCTTTCTTTAGGAGGCCCACCGGGTATGTGTCGAATGCGGCAGGGGATCCGCCAGCTGCTCATACCCAGGTGCGGGCTCCGCTAATGTAGTTCAGTACCGCGCCAGGCGTTTTTAGCACGTCCACCAGGTGTAGTATGTATGATAACACGAGGTACTGGGTTGGCTGCGTCGGCTCGGCTCCATGCTGGCTCATGTAGCTGATGTAAGTTGATACCTGTCGGGTCTTGTTGCGCCAGGTCCCCAGGGCCAGTCCTGCGGAGATCATCCTCATGAGTCGGTTGTGGTGTTGTGCGGAGAAACGTGGGGATGAGAGCCAAGTGTATTAGGGGAAGAGCCAGGTTTATAGGCCAGGGGTCAGGGTATCGGCGAAGTCAACATGGACCTGTATCAGGCCACGCTGTGCCAGGATGACCTCGGCCGTGCGGCGGGCCGAGTGGTCATCATGACGCCTACTCAGGGCGTCTGCCAGTACAAGGTCTTTTCCGGGTTTGTGGTATATTTGTATATCCGTGCTTAGTGTTGCTGCCAGGAGCCAGATTTCTCTGACGCATGCTACCAGGACAGGGTCGCGCCCTTTCCCTTCCGATAGCACATGCTGTGAGGCCGCGTTGTCAGTGCTGACGTGAATGGTGTGTTGGTAAGGCCTGAGGGGCAGCAGGGCCTTGATTGCGGCAACGAGGTTGACTGCTTCGAGCTGGGCGATGGTCATGCCCTTGTTCGTGACACGTTCAGGGTACCGCTTGCCGTAGTAGTGTGTGGGCGAGTGGGCGCCCGCCCCGGTGACGGAGGACTCAGACTCTATCCACCAGTCGATCTTGGGGGCTGGCTGCAGGAGAACATAACCGTTGAATGCCTCGGCAAACTTGTCAAACTAGGCTATGTCCTGGAATAGGTCTTCCGGTATGAGGTGCTTGCCGTTCATGGGGGCGTTCCTGAGGGCATCAAGAATCCTGGAGATGAACCTCCTGGCGGGCTTGATACACTTGGCGATATGCTGGAGACTGCCAACCAGCCTTTGGAGGTCCCGGCGTGACGCCTTCTGTCCCATGGACCAGAAGCAGCACGCGGTAAGGACGTCGGCGAGCTTGTCCGAGGGTATCCTGATCCACATGCGTGTCGTGGTGATCTCAAACCTAAGCCACTCAAGCTGTGTCGTCGGCAGCACACATTTTTGTGGGGAGAGCTCCAGGCCAAGGGTGGGTGCGATGTGGAGCAAGTCATTATAGGCCTCAGTTGCCTGCTGGTGGGTGGCGCCGGCACCGACGAAGTCGTCGAGGTAGCACATTGTAAGTGTCCCTTCTTCCGGATCAGATGGACCACAATGTTTCTGGTCCTAGCGCAGACCATCGAGGAGGTCCTGCATCCGAAGGCCGGTGCCGCGTCGATGTAATATCGGCCTTCGTGTATTATCCCGAGGAGGGGTGTGGACAGCGGGCAGGTGCGCAGCTGTCGGTAGGCCAGTGCGAGGGCGGCACTCCACAGGTAGGACCCGCAGGTATGACCCCCTCTGCGAGGTCTAGCATCCCTGGGAGTGTGTAGGACATGGGTGCGCCTTGGTATTGGGCTCGCCATATGCCTGCGTTCACGCTGGCCTTGCCTGGGTACGAGAGGTCGATGATTACTCGCCTGCTTGCTGAATTGTGTTTGGGGCGGGTCATCATCCTCCGGGTGATCTGTGTCAAGGGCTTGAATGAGGGACTCTTGAAAGGGCCAATCAATGTGCCACACTCGACTTCTTTGTACACATAGTCGGCAATGTGGGTCGCGTAAGCTGGGTCCTCGGTGTGGTTGGCGGTGGCTGGGACGGGTGGTAGTGGTGCCGTATAGTCCACCGGCCAGCCAAACTCGAGGAAGCCCACTATCTGCCAGTCGTGGTAGTCTCGTAGCAGGTGGCGCCATGCGGGTATATTAAGACAAGGGGGAAGGGGGATGAGCTTTCCCATATAGTTGGGGAGGGCGCACTGGCGGACGCTGTCGTAGAGCTTCATGTAGTTGATGTTGTTTGTCAAGAGCCGAGGAATTATGTAGGGCCACATGGCGTGTAGTGTAGTCCTATATGCTGTCGGTGTTAGCGGGAGGTTGTAAGGTGGTGCGGCATTCGCCCCGTGGTCATCCAACACCGTATCTATGTTGTCCGGCTGTTGGTGGCGTAGCAGGCCATCGGTTTGCAGTCGGTAGGCGTCACTCGTATGGTCGGAGGGGGTGGCACCGACTGAAGGGCCGGCGGCCGTGGGAGTGCGGGTATGGGCGTCCGCTGTGTGAGTGTGGGCATGGTGCCCGGTCGGGGTGGTTACCGCAGTGGTGCTGATGGCGGTGCAGGGCCTGGTCGTGGCGGTACGTGTAGTGGAGCTGGTCCGTGGTGCGCGGCTGTGTGTGGGGTGTGTGGGGTGGGAGGGGGGTGTCCACGCACGCGTCGATGCATCTGTGAGGCTGGCTGCGGTAGATGTAGCGCCGCGCCGCGTCTCGCGGGCGTGCTGTGGCGGCATGCTGGTTACAGCGTCGCCACCTGGTGTGAGCGGCCGGCAACCACATGTGTAGGAGGCCGGTACAGTGCCGCCACCTGGTGTGAGCGGCCGGCAACCATGTGTGTGGGTGGCTTCAACCCCAGTACCACCCACCACAACAAATGCATCTGGCCACGATGCCGGGACGGTGGCGCCACCTGCGTCACCGCGGCACAACGTGCATCGGTGGCTTCGGTGGCTTCTTCACCAGCGCTCGTGACAACAACAATGGGTTCAGAATGTAGGTCAGGGGAGGGGGGTGGGCCGTGTAGGGGTGGTGTTGACGGCAGGTCAACGGCGAGCACACGGCCAACGGCGGGGCCGGCAGGCGTGGTGGTTGTGCCCCGGTTCCATCAGCGTGCCGGTGTCGCAGTTGAAGTTCCCAGCAGTTGAAGTTCCCACAATTGCTTCTGCGCATGCGTCAAAGCATCTGCACATGCGTCAAAGCATTGTCTGCGCATGTGTCAACATTACCTCGATTTAAACCATCGCTGATCGTCACAAATCGCTGTGACTATAGTGTCAGTGTGACTAACCTCATAAATTTAATATAATCTTTTCGGTAAACATGTTTTCTATATGTGTACCAAGCGATTTGTTTCTAGGTCGTGTGGTTTTAGAGATATTTCACTTTTTCTGCATGAAGATTGCTCACGACCATTGACAATGCGTTGAGTTTGGCCGTATGCGCAGTGCAAAACATTATTCAAAATTAATAGAAATCCAGAACCCTAACCATATCAATTTAATATAATCGTGTTGGTAAACATGTTTTCTATATGTGTACCAAGCGATTTGTTTCTAGCTGGTTTGGTTTTAGAGATATTTCACTTTTTATGTGTGAAGATTGCTCACGACCATTGACAATGCGCAGACAATGCCGTTAGATGTTGACGCATGCGCAGAAGCAATTGTGGGAACTGAAACTGCTGGGAACTGAAACTGCGACACCGGGCTGCCGGGTGGTAAGGGGTAGGCCGGCGAACTCGCCGTGGGGTCGGCCGTCAACTGTCGGGTGGGCGGAATCCGTGCTGTCGTCAGTTATTCCGACGGGTCGGCCGCCCACTAAAAACCGCCTTAGGGGCGTTTTTTTCTGCAACGTTTTTACGCTCAAAGAACCGTCTTTTGTTTTGGCAGTCCTTCTCAGCGTGGGCATTTACGGTCGGACTGTATGCCCTGTAAGGTAGTGAAGCCGCACTTGTCGCCCCAGTTACATTTTGAGCATGGCTTCCCGTCCGTTTCTTTATTGTAGACCGGTCGGACATAGTGCCTTCTATGCACGCATCATGCTGAATGTCCTTAATCGCGTATTGGTCGGCCCAGCCGTAGGGCAGCCGGCCATCACCTATCATGGGTAAGAGGCTTTCGGACCACCGACGACATGTGGGCCAGTCGTACTGTGTCGCCATTGTTGCTAATTGGTGTTGGTGGTCCAGGAGTGGCTCTATCCAGCTCGTCGGCATCATCTTGTCCTTGATCATCCGACACAGCGCAGCGAAATACTCGGCCCATGTTGCCTGCTCAAGACCGATTTTTGTACTGCAGTGGCTGCGAATCATATATCTGTGGGGGCTATGACATTATTACCTCTTTTGTCGCTGAGTGCAGCACCAGCCGCGGCTAGTAGCTCATTGATCACATCGCTACTGTTGGACTCCTCCTGGTCACCGCTGGGGAGAACATCATAGAATGGGGTATGGGATGTGGCGCAGTCACGGGCAATGGCAACAGGGGTGCGAAAAGCGTTAATGAATGGAACAAACTCACTTTTGTTGGCGTCGTCGTAGTGGGTGGCGTAGTAGTACTGCTCGGGACAAGCGTTAGCCGTATTGTGTCCATTGTTGTTACGGTTTCGGCTGCCGCTGCGTGTGCGCCTCTGGTGGCAGGTGGCAGTTCTGGGTGAGGGTTGCCGGCTGTTGTTGGTGGAAGCCACCGTGGTCGCGGGACGCGTCTCTTGGGCGCCATCTTGGAAAGCCGCGTGCGGCGACTCTGTGTGCCGGCGTTTCGCTGCTGAACGCTCGATGTCGTCGAGCCGTTCCGTCATATTTCTCGATATCCTGTCGAGTCTATCGTCCATCCTGTCCTGGAATCCATTGAGGGCAGCAAGGAGTGAGGATGTATCGGACTTTCTCCGTGTGTCGCTGGGGCTGTCGGCGGGTTGGTCACTCTCGCGTCTCTCCTCAGTGCGGCTTGAGCGGGAGAGTGTTTTGTTGATGTTTTTTTCGCGCAGGACCACGGATCTCGGCCGCCCACGCGTCTTCTTTACCGGTGCGGAGTCAGGTGTGGTTGTTGGTTCCGGGGTGCCGTCTCTGTGGCATTTATTGCGGGTTGACAGCATGGTGAGAAAGAAAATACCGTAGACTTTGCAGTAACCACGCTGCAGGTTCAGGCTCACTGGCGGAAGTGAGCTACTCGGTGCTCAGGTCGGCAGTGCAGGCCCGAACCGGCAGGCGGCGGCGGCGGCGGTGTAGTTCAGGAAAATAGTATAGGTGGAGCCACTGTCGGCGGCCATAGAGATTAGGGCTAAGCGTGCGATTCGGTCCCACACGCCAAATTACCAACAATTTTGTCAAAATTAAAACAACTACTTACATTTGATCCTATATATCCAACTTAGATACTGGTGTATTAGCTAATGATTTGGGACAGCATATACAGAATAACCAGTGAATTTATAACCTCACCCCTTTGAACACTCAGTTTGACACACCCATTATTCAGGGAGGCCATTAACCAATTAGGCAAATCTTGTGACCTCATTAGGCCCCCCACCCAAGTAGGCCTACTGTGCAGGGTCATAGAGGGCAAGGGGAAATGTTGCCCCCCCCCCCTCCATGCTGCATATTAAATGCTGTTTGGTCAATTCTAGAAATATAATTATTCAATTTGGGTAATTTAAATTGTGAAATTTATATATATATATATATATATATATATATATATATATATATATATATTAGTATTGGCTGATCAATATATATATATATTTGTTGGTCCATATATATATAATGATAACGAATGATCAGAACAGTTGCTGCCATCATAGCATTAAACCTGGAAATCTGCATTGCTATCTAATGAATTTGCATTTCTTATATATGGGTCACTCTCCTGAAAACTGGTCAGCATGGGATGGGATTTTAAAACATCAATAAAAAAAGATTCTACTTATTTTTGTCCTTATACTTTTCATATTCATGTTCAGATTTGATGTAAGAAATAAGGGAAATAAAATAAACCATGTGCAACTTTGGTCTTTTTAGTTATGAAGTGTTTTTGTAAGAAAAAACCTCATTTTACAGTCAGCCATTTGTAACATGACATATGGGTCATGGTTGGATCCTTACTAACATCTTGTATTGCATTGATATATCAAACAAAACAGTTCCCAAATCAGAAGGGAAGTATTTCGTAATATGTATGCATGTTTAAATTCTTTTAAAATTATTTGATGTCTTCAGAAATAACTTTACAAATTTCCATCACAGATGTAACCAGTGGTGTCTGGATGCCACACAAATATTGTACACTAATTATTCAGTGAATAAAGCATGCGTGGGAATTACTTTTTTTAAAATCAATATAAACACTACATATTTCTGTAAATTATGCCATGATTAATATGCTTCTCAGTATGAAATTAATTAATTCTGCTTAGATTTTTATTAAGCAGACTGCGTGGAACCCTAAACAGAAATACCTACCTACAGCCCGGTCAGGTTCCAGGATTAGTAGGTCATCTCACATCATGTGGTGACTGCGAGATGACCATCTAGGTCATAGCCACAGGAGTTTTGGCAAGCTTGTCGAAATTATATTGGGTTCTTTCAGCTCAAATTGCTTCAAAACTAGTCATTTTTATCAAAATGACTCTAGACTAATGATTAACGCCATTGGACCATGCAACTTTAATCAAATACGCCCCACATAGACACGGTATGAAAGCAATTAGGAGTCCGACCTAGAAAAAAAGTCACACTCTAACCACTCTACCACAGAGAACACCATAAAAAGTGCGTGTCTCCGCAAGCCTTGTGAAGTTATAGCTTGACTCACAAAAATGGAAACTCACCAAATGGACCATGTGGAATCATGACTATAACCTCTGGGTCTCCCCTGGACATTCATTCCCCTGGATAGGGCAGTGTGGGTATGAGCTGTTCAACTTACTCCCTTGGAAGTCTGCTAATGTCGTACGTCGGTCATCTCCCAAAGTAAACGCATCATCATCATCTTGCAAACGCCACATCTATAAAAAGAGAAAAGAAACACCTCTATATATGTACAGGATTTAGTCCTGTGGTATAGACTAAAATAATTAGTTGCATAGTTCAATGCTTTTGGGTTTCAACGATTTAATTTTAGATAACTATATTAGGTGAATACTAAGTTTGTATAGAGTTACTATTTAATGTAATGGTTATTGACTCCTGCCATGCATTAACATATCTTTTTTTTTTAAATCGGTGTCTAATGTTGTCCCGATTATTTTTTATTAGACATATAACAATGGGTAGCAACTAAAATAATAGTGATTTTACTTCGGTACTAAGCCTCAGGTTAGTCTATAGCCTAGGGAGAAGGAAGCACATCCGGGTTCAGCAATTAGCATAATTTACTCAGAAGCGCAGGAGGTTCGCGAGTTGTTCAGCATTTTTTCTACAAATAACTCCAAAACTCGCAGTAAGTTAATGGAAATAATTCACACGATTCATTATGAAGACGTTTAGGATACCTTGTACAAATTTGATTAAATTGTCAAATGTATTAACGGATTTATTTACGTTAAACCGATTCGTTATCCGGTACGGTAGTTCCTGAGTACTGCCATTTTGTTTTCTTGTTGTCGGACCTTACCGACTCGGTTGTCGCTAAAGTAAAGTAGCATTATTATAATATTTACACCCAAGAATGCAGGAGAATAGGCATTCTTGTGTATGTAATGGTCCAACAAGTTAATTAAACGAATGAATTGTGCATATAGTGGCGTTTTACGATTTAAACGACTATATTTAAAAAATATTTAAACGGGTGGCGTGGTTTTGATGTCACTGTTGATGGTGGCCTATGGAGTGAGGCCCGTAAGGGGGTATGACCAGATTCTCGGTTATGCCCCAGCCATCCTAGGGGATTTGTTTGCCTCAGGGATAACAATGTATTTATTTTGCATCCCTGTATGTTTATGTCAATGTTGGTTGGTGCTACATCACGGGTAAGATTTTTTCAACAAGCCGCCCATTGCCGAACGGAGAGTGATTTTGGCTGGAGCCTCATCATGTTTGGATATTTCCTCAGTTTCTTTTATCGACTCACGTTGGAAATTAATCCTGGGTTTCTTTTATGGATTCCCCACATTTTTTGGGCGTACCTCTGAGTTTTGTAGCATTTTCTCCAACTTGCTGGCGCAGTAGCCGCAGGAGGGAGAAGCATATGAAACAGAGAGTGTGAGAGTGACCGATACACTGGTCCCTACCCCTCGTTTGGTTTCGGCTTCCATATTGTTAACCTACGACATTACATATTAGCTTACACACGCCTGTGTTTAGACGGTTTAAATACGTTCTATAACACCACTAGATGCAAAACTATTTGGTTTGAATAATCTGTTGTGACATGTAGTCATTAATTCTGGTTTATAGTAACTTTATTTTGATTGTTACAGACTTCCGATGGCTACGAAGCGGAGTAACACTGCGCCTCCAGCTGCTGCAGCAGGCGCTTCAGCTGACGACTACGACTCGTCGCCGGTGTTGACGGCTCCGCCCTCCCCTCAGCCTGGTGCCCACATCATGTCCGACCCAGACAGGGACAGCGAGCCGGAGGTACTGACAGGAGTGCCTTCGGATTGGGAAGACCAGATGAACTGCATGATGGAGTCGAAGCTTCGACAGCTTCAAGCTCAGCCTCGGGGAAGGAAAAGACCAAATCCCCCAGAGGTGGACTCTGACTGGGAGGATGTCTCGGAGGATGATTCCGAAGAGACAGATTCGGCGCTGGACACGACTGTCACGTTTCCCAAAAGAGAAAGAGAAGCAGGAAAGCGGTGAGCTCGTCAGGAGACGAGTTCACAAAGTAGAGGAAGGTGGTCAAGAAGACCAAAAAAACAAAGACGAGGAAGACAAAGAAAAAGAAGAAAGATTCTTCCTCAGACTCTTCGTCTGATTCCTTGAGCACTGAATCAGACTCAGACACTGAGAGGGCAGGCTTGTTCGCCAGGATGGGGCGCAAGATTAAGAAGAAATGTCCGGTGGAAAAGGCCAAGAAGGTCAAAACCACCACTATGATACGTGACACCATAAAATAGAATTTTAGTACTTTCAAGCCCACAGAAGTGATAACTAAATTGGGAGAACAGCTTACGGGGATCAAAGGCATCCCAGAGTCTGTTGTCAAGGAGATGGACCGAGATGTCCGTCTAAATGACGACAGAAAGAAGTTTGAAAATGTACTCCATACAGTACACAAGGGGGTCCTAGGGGCCCTGACAGCGATTGCGCCAGTGGCCAACCGCATGCAGACCTAGAACGCGTTCTCGTCATTGGCCAGGATGATGGATAAAAGCATTGCGATGCTAACAGCCATCAGCAACTTCCTGACGTACAGACAGTTTGAAAACGTTTTCAAAGCCATCTGTACGGATGCAGGAAAGGAAGTAGCCAGATCCAAAAAGGTCACGGATAATGACGGCAAAGAGTATACTCTCTTCCTCCCGCCTAAGCCTGTAAAAGGCAAGCCTCTGGACAAGACCAAAATGTTTGGTGGACAACTCCAGTACCTCTTCAAAGAGGTAGAAACAGGCACCAAGTGTGGCAAGCACATGGATGCCAAAAACAAATTGGAGGATACGAGTTCCCGGTTAAAAAAATCCAGAGGGGATTTTCAAAACCGTCGGACCGCCAGAGGCGGACGGTTTGGCCAGAACTACGGGTTCCAGCCCAGAGGGCGAGGACAACGCCAGCCGTACGGATGGCACAACGGAAACCGCCCGTTCAAGCGCGAGGACACTCCTAGCAAGCCATTCCTCCAACCAGGGAACAAGTAGAAGTTGCTACGCAGACAAGACGTCATGGAGATACCAGTAAAACATTTTTGTTAATGCTGGCAATTTTTCAGAATTGTTTATAGGAATTGAACTTAATTACTGATAATTTAAAAGTATTAAGTATTGTGGAAGGAATTCCTATTTCATTCACGCAAATACCTGTACAGGAAAACATTCCTTTTCCATATCGAGTTAATTTACAAAATTGTTTAAACCAATAGCTTCCTTAATAGCATGGAAAGGACATGTAATGTGTCCATTTATTTTGATGACTGATTTATTGAGGCACAATCGAAAACACATTGTAAAGAAGTGGTAAATGATCTGGGTCAGACAGTCACCAAATTAGGACTTTTTATCCATGATAAGAAGTCTGTTCTCATTCCCACAAGAGAGTTGCAATACTTTTGGGAGTATGATAGCTTATGCTCCAGCCTTCCTATACGGGAAAGCTCATATTAAACCATGAGAGATAGATAAAAAAATTGGCATTAGCACAAACATAAGGTAAATTTGAAAGACAACATTTTTGGAACACATTTGTCAAATTGGGGACGTCCACAAGTAAACTTGTTTGCTTCACAAAACAACTGTAAATTATCCAAATTTGTTTTGTGGCATCCAGACCCCGATGCTTGGCAAGAGGATGCATTCTCTTAGATTTGGGATAACACATTTTAATTTGTTTTTCTCGCCATTCAGCATTATCAGCAGAGTGGCCAGGAAGATCAGAATGGACAGCGCACATGCGATTCTGATAGTTCCCATTTGGGACCCGCAGCTATGACTAGCCGCAGTGGCATTGGGAGCGAAAGACTGCTTCAGATTCCCAAGCGCACATGGAAATCTAATACATCAAGGTCCGCTGACCAGTCATGGAGATGTGTCGACAATACCCCTACTGGCATTCCTTTTTTAAATAAACATTTAGAACAATTTGTATTAGATAAGATTACACAACAAAGGCTGGTATCCCATGCATGGTGAAAAGGAACAGTAAAATTATATACAAGTTATTTAACGAAATGGGGTGTTCATGGTTTGATTAAGAATGTTAAGCCTTTAAAGCCTAATTTAGCCCAAGTAGTTAGATTTCTAAGAATGTTAGAAGATGAGGGATTAAGTTTTGGGGCCATTAACGCAGCTGGATGTGCGTTATCGATTCTCTTACCAAGGATAGATGGACAAACAGTTGGTAAACACCAGGTTATACACTGGTTCTTGAGATCGGTGTATGAAAGAAACC
This sequence comes from Branchipolynoe longqiensis, assembly GCA_030323885.1. Lineage (NCBI taxonomy): Eukaryota > Metazoa > Annelida > Polychaeta > Phyllodocida > Polynoidae > Branchipolynoe > Branchipolynoe longqiensis. Next base: position 59,504,437 of record CM059186.1, on the reverse strand, counting down.
CCCCGAAGCCCAAATATAGCCGCTTCTGGGATGTCTCTGTAGTATTTAAGTTATTTAAATCCTGGCCTAGCAATTATCATTTAGACGTTAAACAGCTAGGATTTAAGTTAGCAGTCTTATTGTTGCTAGTGACAGGTCACAGAGGGCAGACCATTACTGCATTGTCTCTAGATGGACTGGAGATAGATAGAAAGGAGGCGACGTTTGATTTGACACAATTATCAAAATCAAACCGCACTAGAGACCCATTGTCCTCAGTGCATCTGAACAGCTTCCGAGAGGATCGGCGTTTGTGTGTAGTTTTGGCCATACGGGCCTATATATCCAGGACAAAGGACATACGTAACTCAAGACAGCTTTTGGTAAGCTTTATTCAACCACATAATAAGGGCATCTCGAGAGACATACTCGCAAGATGGACCATAATAGTGCTGAAGGTAGCAGGAGTCGATATGGGACGATATGCCTCCCATTCAACCAGGGGAGCCATCGTCTCGAAAGCATGACTGCTAGAGATCTCCGTCAAGAGAATCCTGGCACACGCAGGCTGGAAGACTGCTAGATCGTTTGCAAAACATTACAACAAACGACTGGAAAAGTCAAGCAGCCTAGCGTCACGCATGCTCACCAACCAAAGAAGACAGGTGAGACAATTAAAAGTATACATTTGTAAAATACTACTGTATACTAGATTGAAATGAATATTGAAATAATAATATTTAAAATTGAAATGTACTAAGGATAAAAATTATATTATGTAAAGTCTCCCTAGGCTATAGACTAGCCTGAGGCTTAGTACCGAGGTAAAATAGTATAGTTATACGAGTCTTACCTTGGTACAGATGATGGATAACTGTTGTTTTCCCGAGGTACAAGCCTCGGATAGTCGTGGGCTAGGGCCGGCCCACCACGACTGCCACGACTATCACGTTCGCTTGTGCCAAGACGAAAACATTGAAGTATCCATATTATTGAAGATCATTTTTATCCTGAATAAGTAGGTAAAGATTAGTGAACCCGGATGTGCTTCCTTCTCCCTAGCCCATGACTATCCGAGGCTTGTACCTTTGGAAAACAACAGTTATCCATCATCTGTACCAAGGTAAGACTTGTATAACTATACTATATATATCCAGATCTAAATATAGAATTATCTAGATTTGAATACAAAAATGTCTTGGTTGTCAACATGAACTTGCTTCAGAGGTTTGCATAAAATGATTGCTGGACCTTACCCGTTCTCTATTCTTGCTATGACCAATCACAAATAATGAAAGCGAATAAAATCAGAAAAAAAGACATCATTTATTCAACTGGCAATTAATTGAAGACCCAGCCTTATAAAAATCGCACTGGCTAATGGCAGAGATGTTCTGCAAATAACAGCCATTCTGTCTGATAATAATTGTTATTCGCACTGTTTACCTGACCTGACTTTACCCAACCTGACTTTTCCCGACATCAGCTGCGATTTAGCAGAAGAATGATTATTCGCAGAGCAAGCAGCTCTGCGAATAGCCTCGTCCTTTAAAAAGATGTTATTAGATTTGATATTTCCATTCTATTTTATTGTAGCTTTGCATCTAGGTTCTATGGTTTTGGGTATGCATTACTACTAAAGTGCTATTCACAACACACTGCTGATCTCATTTACTGAGTCGTCATAAGAAATATACATTTATGTAGTTATAGGTGAAACATAGTTCAAGTGAAGGTAGCCAGAACAAACTGTTTAATAACGCATCAATGCAATTACAATAAAACCTCTCTAACCAACCACTCCATAGATCGACCACTCCCCTATATTGATCGCTTTAATTGAATCGCCCATACAATACCATTATAATGATAAAAAAACTCCCTAAACCGAAAACCTCCCTAAATGGATCATTTAAAGTCGGTCCCATTTTCGGTCGATTTAGAGAGGTTTTACTGTATTTGAGAATACACATACATATAAACGTACCTTTTGTATGAAAATGAGGGACATGGTGCCAGTTACTGACACTTGGATATAAAGGAAATCAAGTAGGAAAATGGCGTCCGGTCCTTGTTGCGTGCCTATGGTATGTCTGAATGGTAACAGTAAGGATATGACTGAATGTGAATGGCCAATGGTTGTCAACCCATGGCATTCTTGGTAATGCATAGAATTGAACTTGTATCATATCGTCCTTCTTCCAACCAGGAAAAGGAACTACTTAAAAAATAAAGTATAGCTATGCTTGCTGCTTGCTACATGAATTAAATGGTCAATTAATGGGTTTAAAAAAACCCTGATGAAACCATGCGAGTATACCATATTTCCACGATCAATATTTGAAACATTTCTTGATTTTTAGTTCGACAAAAAAAGTGAGACTACGATCTGAAAGAAGCATACATTGTCACTGGAAGAAGGATATAATTTTGGGTGCATGTAAAAAGTATGTTATGCTCATTCTGTTTATTTTCCAAACTACTACGTTCCTTCCGAAACCCTGGTCACATAGCCATTAGTGAACATAGTTGAACGTAGCTAACGTAGTGGAGGCTACCATGGGTCAAACGTGGTGTACGTTTGTTAAACTACATTGAAATACGTTAAGGTACGGCAGGTGAGCCACCGAATGATATGGATAAATTTATACGTTACGGTATGGATGCCGGTACGTTCAACTTGGTGAATGGCTATTCCAACGTTGTGGAATGGCTATGGTTTTGTGCAGGTCAACGTACACTAGAATATTCTAGAGTACGGTTGAGTAGATGAAGACATACATTATACTACGTTAGAGTACACTAGAGAATGTTAGCATCACCGATCCAAATTCAGCCTCTAACATACCACTCTTTTGAACATGTCCAACAATTAAATCAGAGATCACGGCTCACCCACGGTATTAGCAAGTTAACATCACGGACAAGTACGGATGCCGGTACGTTCGACTACCTTCAGCTACGTTAGCCCATAATTTCGAATTGTGATTGATCCAGTGGAGGAAGCTTGAGATCCTCACATCACTCAGCGGCGCATGTGTGCCCCCCCTCCTCCTCCTCTTACACCGCTTGACCCGCATTCGGGCTCTGATTTCAAAGCGGTTTGTTTTAAACCGACATGCTCGCTTCCACCCAAGCATACACCCAGGTCACAAAGCTACTGAAAGCAGTAAAAAAGGCAGTCATGTCAAACAGCAACACGCAGCAAACACACCGCGCCACACATCTCATAGGTCGACCGGCGAAGCGCGCTACAAAGAGGACAACAGTGGTGCTGAAGTCGACCCGAGTGACTCGTTCATGTCGCAAGATGGGGGGGGGGCCACGCCGGCTCCGCCACCGCCTCCCAGACAATCCGCCCGCGTGAAGAAGCCATCGGCAAAAGCGAAGCAAGCCGATGCCATGATTAAGATGCAGGCATCCATCGACGCCATCAAGAGGCATTGGGATGCACTCGAGATCCACGCCGCCCAGCAGCAGAGGGAAATGGTGGTGCAGAGCAAGGTGCTTGCGGAAGCCACCGTCGCCGTGGCAGCCGCCACCGCCAACGTACGGCACTGCGAAGCCACCCGGTCGCCGTCCGCACCCCGCACGTCACCGACGCGGTGCCAGCCCACATCAACAGACCGACACCGCTCCCATCGCGCCAGGACACTGTCACCATCATCCCCAATGACCAGATCACGTAGAGGTCACACCATCTCACAAGCAAGCCGCGATGTCCGACACGGAAGCCGAGCGAGCCTATGGTCATTGCCCTCCCCCTCGCCACAACACCGAAGCGAGCACAGACACGGGCTGGCCCGGCTCCCCCGGCCGCGGGGCTACAGGAGGCCGACAACATCCCACCGGAGATGGCAGGGGCGCCCACTCTATGGCTGAGGAGCCGGTCAGGCTGATCGTTGCGGTGGCGGCAGATGGCAAGGCACACACAAGGAAGAAAGGTATTCCTCCTAAATATCTATTCCCTTACGATCTGGTCGAACGGGGGGATGATGGAAAGTCCATTAAAAAGGGGGAGGCGACCTGAGAGGAATACACGCTGGGACTAAAGCTCTTCGAGTACCAGCGCGGCTTCCTGGCAAATGCCCTGGAGGCCCTCTCCCGCCACCAAGAGATGGTCACCCAGGACAACTGCACCCTGACATGGCCGGTCATGAGACAATACTCCGAGGAGATCTTTACCAGGATCGCGGATGGGCGCCTCCCCGACGGTTGGAGGGATACGGCTGCTGTAAATGCTATACGAATTGAGATTATCGCGATGGCGGGACATACCTGCTCCGCCCCGCGACATTGGCCGACCACCGGCATGGCAAGCAGCAGCAGCAAAGGCGGGTGCCGACCTCCGCAACCACTACGACAAGGCAGCGATGGGCGCGCCCTGCCCGGCTTGGAACAAAGACCCTGGATCGGGCAACAAGGCGGTGAAGGGAGAGGCCCATGTATGTGGTTACTGTGTGAACGTAAGGAGGATGGTAATGAACCATACGGAGGCCAGCTGCTTCTCAAAGAAGTCCAGGGACAGGCCCAGTAAGAAGTCTCAGTTGGATTGTTAGTGGTCCGGCACCCCGATAAAACAACCCCTCCCCGCCGAGCAAGTAAAGACAACTCCCCCGGCTGCCTCCTGACTACCTGTATGGCCTGCGGCCTCCCCAGCACACACCCACTGTTTGTTAACGTTCTGGGGAATCTGTGTGGCTTCCCTCCAGGCATACCCGCCACCCGGGGTGCCCTGGGAGTTCCCGCGAATGATGTCACGCCCACAGCCGGTTCCTGGTGCCATAGCCGGGCTAGGAAACAAACAGCGGGCATGCCGGAACAAGTGACAGAGCCCTGGCCCCATGATGTCACAGCATGCGATGAGGCTGGTTCCCGGCCGACCCAACCGCCGCTAGCCTCCGATATCGCGCCCCTTGGAAGGTAAACAATAACATTGATCATGGAAGCCCCGCCCCTGTCCCACACATGCCTACCGGGCGCAGTGTCAACTCGGGCATCCGTAGGAGAGAGTACCTGGGGTGCCCCCACGCATACAAGCTCCCGGCGGCCTCCGACATCGGCCGCCACATGTCACTCGAGGGCAGAGAGAGGCGCGTTCTGCTGGTCCACGGACGTGTCCCGGGCCTACCGACAGCTTCGTGTGGGCCCCTTGTCGAGCCCGCTCTTCTGCATCACCGTCGACGACCACCTGAACCTGGACATCGCACTGCCATTCAGCTGCCGCAGCTCGGGCGTGGCTTGCGTCCGCGTCACCGCGGCGGTGTCCTGGATCTTACAGCAGCGACTTCGTGGGCTGCGAGGCGTCCTTCCTGGACGCAATGCGCACCTTCGACACCCTCCGCAAGATCTGCGCCGCGCTCGGGCTGGCCCTCGGCCCCGACAAATGATGGGGATAGAGCTAGACACGGAGGCACTGGTCCTCCGCATTCGCGACCAGAAACTCGAGGAGGTCATCGGTGACTGCGAGCACTGGCTCGAGCACCCGGCCCTCACTAGGAAGGCCCTCCAGCGGCTCGTGAGCCGCCTCGCCCACATAAGTACCTGCGTACCAGCGGCCAGGAAATTCATGTGCCGCATCCTCCGCAGCCTACGGGCCGCCCGTGCTACCTATGTGGACCTCGACCTCAAGTGCGAAGTCCGTTGGTTCCGCGACCAAAGGAAACGGTGTCTGCCTCATCCCGCCCCCATCGCGCCCCCACTGGGTCATCGAGTGCGACTCCTGCCTCACCGATGGAGGCGCCTTCTCCCGGGACTGGTGCTTCTCGGAGGCCTACGACGAGGCGATGGACACGGCATATTTGACCATACACAAGCTCGAGGCGGTGAACCTCGTCCTCACGGTTCCTTAAGCCTGAGGCCATCGGCGGGTATGAGGTCATCGTCAACACTGACAATGCGGCGTCGGGCCTGGCCCTCAAGTCGGGCCACACCACGGACCTCACCCTCGTCGCCTGCGCCCGCGAGATATGGCTCATCGCGGCGCTCGGCTCCTTCACGATCACAGTCAACCACAAGCCGGGGATTGAGCTGGTCCTCGCGGATGACCTGAGCCCCACACATTACTCTCGGGTCGCCCTCGATATTGTTCGCGAGTAGTGCCGCATAAGCGATTTCGCACGCATACGGGCCACGCACTCCCCCCAAATCTTTACCCATGATCTGTAAATTCTCTTCCCCAGACTACAACCAGCGGGCCTACGAGCACCTCATGACCCTCCACCAGGCCGCCCTCGCCCCGGGAACCTGGCGCAACCACGATCGGCACGCAAGGAGGTACCTGCAGTTCATGCTCGAGCGGGGCACTGACCACCCAGCCCCCGCCCCGTAAGACGTCGGCCACTTCATCGCCCACCTCCACCGCATGCTTCCCTCCCCCGCATCGGTCGACAAATGCCCTCTCCGACACCTGCTCCTGGGTCCCGGAGGCAGGCGGGACCTCGCCCCCTTCGATGCCACATTCGCGGAGAAGGCGAGGAAGGGTGGCGAGAAACTCTTCGCCATCACAGTGAGCAGGGCCCTCGCCATCACCCACGAGATGATCCCCCGGATCTATGCCCACGTGCACTCCCGGGGGCTCTTCGGGGTCGCCCCTTGGGCGGCCATCGTCATCACCTACTTCACCTTCATACGGCAGTCTAACCTGCTGTCGCCCTCCCATGCCCCGTGGGGAGGCTCGCATATGCTGCACCGCGGCGGCCTCCGCATCCAGATCTCTTCCTCCAAGACCATCCACACCCCGTCGCAGGCGGTCTTGCTTTTTGTCCCTGCGCTTTCCGGATCGCCCATGTGCTCAGTCCGTGCATGGAATAGGGCGGTTGCCTTTGTGCTTGACCTGCGCGACGCCCCAGCCTTCCTCCGCACTCCGGAATGCCACTAACCGCCCGTGAAGTCACCCCCTGCTCCGAGCCACCCTCAAGGCCGCCGGCATCCCAGAGGCAGCCAGGTACACCCTCCACGGCCACCGCAGGGGCGGTGCCCCGGCCTGCTCTTCCAAAGGGGTGGACCTATCCCCCATAATGGCCCAGGGGACCTGGGAGTCCGACGCAGTGTACGCATACATCCCCAGGGTCGTGCCCGTGGACGCCCCGAGAGCCTTTTTGGTCCATTAGTTGTTTAAGCAGGGGAAATTTCAGTCATAGATGACTGGTCTTCCTCATTCCACTGCTGGTCCATAGAAAGTCCGAGCCTACACTTTTACCGACCCAAGCGATTTTTAACCTCCCACACCACAAAGACATGGTATGAGAGCAACTGGCCTTTGATGACGCTGTAAGTTATACACAGCGGTGGAAATCCAAATTGGCAGAGCTGGGGGCACGGGGAATCGAACCGCCGAACCTCAGATTAGGAGTCTGACCTAGAAAAAAGTCAGACACTCTAACCACTCCGCCACAGAGAACGCCAACCTTGGCATTGTGCTTTTGGTCGGCTTCCGAGGCTACCTCCTCGGGCTCCCAGGTCCTCCCTCTACCATCAGCTGACATTGAACAGGTGGACTGAACCCACACATCAAACAACATTTAACTTTACTCACCTTTGTAACCTATATTGGTGTGTATTGAATAAACCCCCCCCTTTTCCCACACCAGTCTCAGGCTTCCTCTGTCCGAATCGGCCCATAATTTTTAATTGTGGTTGATCCGGCAGAGGAAGCCTGAGGCACTCACATCAGTAAGTGGTGCATGCTCTTACACCGCTTGACCCGCATTCGGGCTCTGATTTCAAAGCGGATTGTTTTACCACGCCCACTCACCCTCTTTATTAGATGCCACTTCGTGGGGGGTCGGCTCCCGGGCCTACCTCCTTGGGCTCCCATGTCCTCCCTCTACCATCAGCTGACATTGAACAGATGGACTGAACCCACACATCAAACAACATTTAACTTTACTCACTTTTGTAACCTATATTTGTATGTATTGAATAAACCCCCCCCCCCCCCCCACTTTTCCCACACCATTGTCAGGCTTCCTGTCCAAATCAGCCTCCACTACGTTCAACTACGTCCACTCATGGCTATGTGACCGGGGCTTCAGGCTTGGTATTAGCCATGATACTACCATAAAGTATGTTCATTTTGAACGACACCCTCCCCGCTCTTCCGCCCAACCCCGACGCACACGCATACTCTGTTGGGATATCAAAGTTTTCATTGGGTGGTTTGAAGGCACTTCCTTTTAGCTTATTACTTATGCACCTTCCACTAATCCCTTCATATTTACTTTACTAATTGAACAAGCCTTCAATTCAGTTCTAAGCTCACGATAATTGAAATATATGAACTATGATTATTTCATTAAGAAATGACTACCAGTGAATACATTTTAAAATCTATAAGTATGTACTTGAGAAAATCTTGCTTGATTGATTGGTGGTCATTTTACGACGCGTCGGTAACAAAGGCCATATATTTCAGGCTAAACAAATTTTAAAATGTTATTCACTCACATTGATTGTTATTAATTCTTTAGGAAAAATGGGTAGGAGGGCCATGATAGTAAGATAATTGGTAAATAATAGTAAGTTGGGTCTTATTGGTAGACTATTAAGTATTTAGTGTAATTAAATAAACAACAAAAGACATACTTGGTAAGGATGATAAAATTTCCGAGGAAAATGTTGTTGAAAATGGCCCATGAGATGTATTTGGACTCATTGTAATGAGACGGGGCCGTCCGAACCACAAAACATAGGTAAGCACCCCAGATCAGGATTACTGTTTGACCTGAAAAACAAGTTACTTGGTTGTTGTTTGTTGGGGTTTTACATCCCGGCAATATCTCAGGTCACAGCAGGAAGAGTACCGACCTGTGACAGGCGATTTTATAGTGCTGCCTCACTGGTACGCCAACACCATGACCTCAATTCCTACTCAGTCATATTATCCTGACACTGAGCAAACTAGTCCTTGTTCTATCATGATGGTAAGGTAGTGACAAGTATCACAAAATTATCAATGCATTGACATAGTTTGCATGAAATATAATTGTGTAGGCTGAGTGGACTAAGCAAACCCTCCTACTCCTCTTCCACTCTCATTCTGAACCAATCAAGGCCAGAACACATTAATACTCCATATCTATGTCCAGATCACGGTATCTTTGGTTACGCAACAATGTGCATCAGTTCTCAATCGCATTCTATGTTATTCAGGAAGCTAAGCCACTAGTTACTCCTGCAGCCGTTTCGTAGACATGGCTGATAAACAACCCTATAGAAAAACTGTCAGATTGCTGGGATATGGACATATTTACACAAATCTCTAATCTAAGAAGCTAAATATTAATATAAGAAAAATATAAGAAGCTGGAATTTGGACTGTTTGCAATCTACAAACAGTTACAAAACATAAACAAGAAGCAAGAAAACCAAAATTATTACCAAAACAAAATTCCAAAGATTTGAATCAAATTGGACTAGTGCTGCCCAGCGGTGAAAACAAGTATTAACACGCTTATCCATTATGAGCAGGGTAAATAAATTCATCACACACAGAAAAATAAAATAAAAATTACACTGAAAAGATGGAGAAGCTCATCACTGAAGAATAGACAGGCTTCAGAGCAGGAATGAGTATCTCAAAGCTAATCCTAAGCCTGCACATTCTATCTGAGAAATATCTCCAGCACGTGCAACACCTCTACCATGTCTTCATAAACTCCAAAAAGGCTTTCAACAGTGTTTGACATGCAGCTTTTTGGGCAATCATTAATCTACATTTAGGCCGTAATCGATTAACATGACCCGGGCGACTCGGGTCACCCGAGTCGTCAGAATTTCAAATCGAACACCGCGAGTGGAGTCGACAAAAACACGTGCCGTGTGCAAAACGACCCGACGCCAGTAACCCACCTCTTGGCTGGGGTTTGCTAGGAACGCCTGAGCTGGTACCTGTAGGATAACAGCTACCACTATAAGTTGTTTTAATGCTTTTTTTAAAATAACCCAGATTGTCAGCTTATACGATCCTAAAATACTGTAAATCCTATTTTGCTGTACTTATATTGGTTATTAAAATAAATAATTAGGTTTTAGATTAAGCCACCATTTTTTCCACCCGAGCACGGAGAAGCGTATTCGTTTATTCAACCCTAGTCTGTAGGATGTGCGCATGCGCCAAAAAGTGGCTCGGGTGACCCGAGTTGATTAATCGATTACGCCCTTAGTGGTCATTCCCGTTTGGAGTGGTCTGTATGCCCGCATTCCTGATGAAAATCTACATGAAAAATGTTGCAACATTACAAAGCTTAAGCCTAGAGCGAGACTCGAACTAATATTTCTGCTATTCTGAGGTGAGTGTCCCATCCATTGGACTATCTAGGCTGCCTGATGCAATCAACCTACCTACGCCGACCTGAATATGTGGCATTTCACCTGGAGGGTGGGTGAGTAAAACTAATACTCGCCCCGTTGGATTCATAACTGTCACATGTACAGTGACCTATATCCAGGTAGCACACTTCTCATTGGAAACACAGGGCAGGTATGTTAAGTTATTCCAACTCATCTACTACTCACTAAGTGCTGCCACCTGATAATAAAAGGAAACACTATTGAGATGGAGCTGAGACAATTCCCTGAGTTCTTTATTCCAGAATCCTATCATTCATACGCCTGTCTATCTCCTCCAAACACGAAACTTGTATACTACCATTCAGTGCTTGGCATGTAAATTATCCTGGTTATGATCCCAGTATCACTCGAGGTGTTGCAATAAACACTAACGTAGGACTCACACTCACATTATTTCTTTTGCCATTTTCGGGTAGTGTGCTATCCATTAGGCCACATAGGATTCCTGAATCCGGGGTGATAACTTGACTCTAGAGAAAGCATCCCCCCTGTACACAGATATAGTTTGTGAGGCCTGGAATGTATGTATCTATTCAAAATATATCGGGTACATATTCTGGCACAAATCCTCTTACTAAGAAGATTTGCATCCACCTTGCAGGACATAATTTTGTCCAGTCACCTTTACTGCTACAAAATGAATCGATTTTACTCTTTCCATTATTTACTTCTACTACTAAAAAATATCGGATTGCAGTATTTCATTGTAAATATTATTATACAAGATAATGTACTTGTAGGAAGAGAACTTCCTAGAAATAGTGAAAACGTACACCGCAGGAATAATTCAGCGCCTGGTACGTACATACAAGCAACACGTACAACTCACAATATACTGGTTCACCTTAACTTAAACCACGTGTTTGTTTGTTGTTTTACGTCCTAGCAACATCTAAGGTCTTATCAGGACGGGTACCAACTTGTGACAGTGCGCACTCATGGTGACTTTATAGTGCTGTCACACAGGGAAACCAGGTCACTGGCACCATGACCTGGTATCCCACTCAGTCACATTATCCTGACACTCAGCACACCAGTCCTTGCCCTGTCCTAAAAATGCCGAGTGCCTGGCTAGGAAGCGACAAGTATCAATATTTAAGTCATTGGTTTGACTCGACCAGGGTTCGAACCCACGATCTACCAGCATGGGAGACGGACGCTTTAACTCATTCGGCCATCCCGTCTGGTCTAAACCACATGTTATAGGCCTGTCACACTACGACGTAAGGAGGTAACGTAAGCCGACGTAGGTGAATTTTGGTCATTACGTTGAGGTATGTCGAGTTACACCATGCTTACGTTAGACTGGCGTCGAGTTACATCAGGTTACGTCCATTTACGTCAGCGCATGTCCAGGTTTTGGAAATGTCCAAAACTTTCGACGTAGCTCGACGTGATGCATTAACGTTGGGATGACGTTACACTCACGTTACAGGAATGTGCGGGCCACGCTAAGACAACGTTGGGTTAATGTAACACACCATTGGTCAAGCGTGTCTGTGACGCGTGCCTAACATAGCTGTAACTTTTCGCAAACGTGTCCTGATATAGTTGACGTCGTTGACGAAGGTCTAGCGTGAGCGTAACTTCGATGACATTTTTCTAACGTTGCCGAATGTTTTGTGAATGTGGTGTGAACGTGTTGCCTTCGAGTATATAAAGACCTACGATGTCCTCCTGTCAGCAGAACAGGTCAGCTCTTCGGAGCAGACACATGTACCTGAGTGGGTCATGCAGGACTACCAACTGGCCATTCTCAAAGTTCACCATGAAATAAATGTTACTGCACTATATTGTATTGGCTTGTATGACCAGCTTCTGGTGGAACTCCGTAACGAGGACACAGCTTCCTTCGTCAACTTCATGCGGATACCTCCCCAGATGTTCGACAAGATGCTAGCCAGAGTGGGTCCGCGGATCACCAAAAGTTACACTACCTACAGGAAGCCACTCGAGCCTGGCCTGAAGCTGGCCCTCACTCTGCGTCACCTAGCATCGGGCAACAAGTACGCTTCCATGAAGTTTGGGTGGAGGGTGCCACACAACACCCAATCTCTCATTGTGAGAGAGGTGTGCAAGGCCATCATTGCAGAGTACATCGACGAGGTGATGACCTGCCCCACCACTCTGGAGGGATGGCGTGCCATCTCCGACAACTTCTTGGAGAGATGGAACTTCCCCCATACCTGTGGGGCACTTGATTGGAATCATGTGGCCTGCCAGTGTCCCCCAAAGAGTGGATCCTGTACTTCAACTATAAGGGATCCTACTCCATAGTTCTCATGGCACTCGTTGATGCAGACTACAAGTTCATCTGGGCCGATGTTGGTGGGACAGGCTCCGCATCAGATGCGCAGGTGTTCAATGCTTCTGAGCTGAAAGCCAGCACTCAAGATGGTACCATAGGTTTCCCGGAACCCGAGCCTATTGTGGCCGGCCAGAGGAGTGTTCCATACTTCCTGATCGGTGATGCTGCCTTCGGCCTGCGCCCGACGATGATGAAGCAGTACAGCAGGAGGGGTATGGCACATGAGGAACGCATCTTCAACTACAGGATTTCCCGAGCTAGGAGAGTCGTGGAGAATGCGTTCGGGATCCTGGCAAACTGATTTCAGGTTCTGCTCAGCACGATGCAGCACCACCCCTCCACCGTGAAGCTCATCGTCACAGCATGCATGGTCCTACACAACCTGATGAGGATCCGATATCCCAAGCTCCAGAATCAGCAGCTAGACCGTCCAGAGAACGTCAACAAGAACTTCATCCCCGGAGCATGGAGAGAGGGCAGAAACCTGCCGGACATAGGAAGACAATTACCTGGCCAGAACACTGGCTCCAGGGCAGGAAAGGAACAGCGGAATGTCCTCAAAGACTGGATCAACTCACCAGCGGGTTAAGTGGAATGGCAGAAGAATATGATATGACTATATGAAGTGTGTGCACTGGGATATTTATGTACTGTGGTGTCATCATTTCTGAAGTGCCCTGTGTGATATGTAATACATGTGATATAGCGATATAGCGAATGGTAGACAGGAAGTGTGAACACTTATTTGTCTCTCATTTTTTGTTGTTGGTACATTAGTTGTCCCAAGCAGGGGAAATCCCAGTCACAGAGGACTGGTCTTCCCCACTCCACTGCTGGTGGATAGAAAGCCTGAGCCTACACTTTTACCGACCCAAGGGATTTTTAACCTCCCACACCACATAGACATGGTATGAGAGCAACCGGCCTTTGATGACGCTGTAAGTTATACACAGCGGTGGAAATCCAAATTGGCAGAGCTGGGGGCACGGGGAATCGAACCGCCGACCCTCAGATTAGGAGTCTGACATAGAAAAAAGTCAGACACTCTAACCACTCCGCCACAGAGAACATTTCTGAAATGTACTGTGTGATATGAAAAAATGTGAGATGTTCAGATATTATAGCTCGGTTAAATAAAAGATATCAATTTGTTATTGATATTGAACCTTAATTTACGTGTAAGTTATAAATGTGGGTGGGGGAAAAAAGGGGGAATATAACTGTCTTTAAGGGGGGGGGGGGGCATTTGCCACTGACAAATTTACATCTCAGTTATAAATTTGTTTGGGCCCATTTAACACTGACAATTTACATGTTAGTTATAAAATTGTTTGGGGGGATATTATTACTTTATTTTTAAGGGCCCATTTAACACTGACAATTTACATGTCAGTTATAAAATTGTTTGGGGGGATATTATTACTTTATTTTTAAGGGCCCATTTAACACTGACAAATTTACATTCCAGTTATATATTTGGTTGGGGGGATATTATTACTTTATTTTTAAGGGCCCATTTAACACTTACAAATTTACATGTCAGTTATATATTTGGTTGGGGGGATATTATTACTTTATTTTTAAGGGCCCATTTACAATGACAAATTTACATGTCAGTTATAAATTTGGTTTCGGGGATATCATTACTTTATTTTAAAGGGGGCCATTTAACACTGACAAATTTACATGTCAGTTATATATTTGCGTGGGGAAGATTACTGTAATTAAGACTGACAAAATTTACATGTCAGTTATTTTAAGGGTGGGGGAGAAGAAAGTTTCTCATATAATGCCATATGGGCAAAGGCCTTATTTATTTCAATTCTATTTGGGGGGGACTTGTGTATTACTTATTATAATAATATGATAATGTTTACTAAGAAATACACTCCTTTACCAAAATCTCGTTTACAATACAAATAGTTTTTTTATTTACAACAACTTTTTAGATTCCTCACAGACACCAAATATCAATATGTACAGGCAGGCACACAAAAATATGACATAAAATCAGAAAAAAGAATACCAAATATATACATATGTACAGGCAGACACATAAAATCAGAAAAAAGAATACCAAATATATACATATGTACAGCCAGACACATAAAATCAGAAAAAATAATAACAAATATATACATATGTACAGGCAGAAACATAAAATCAGAAAAAATAATTACAAATATATACATATGTACAGGCATGCACACAATAAATAGTGTCACTTCTGTTCACTTATCTGGGGCAGGGTCCGAGCCCTTTGGGGGGGTCCAGGTCCCCGGGCACAAAGAGGTCCTGCGCCTCAATGTTCATGTTTGACACATTCGATATCCCGGACAGCCCAGTCTGTTCACTTATCTAGGGCAGGGTCCGGGCCCTTTGGGGGGAGGGGTGGGGGGTGGGTGGGGGGTCCAGGTCCCCGGGCACAAAGAGGTCCTGCGCCTCAATGTTCATGTTTGACACATTCGATATCCCGGACAGCCCGGACAGATTCAAGAATCCGTCCGGGGATGTCGTTGTGGTTCCCCTGGCGTACTGGCACTCTGGTTGAGCACCCAAGCCGAAGTTGATGCGCTGCCACTCGCGTGTTCTGCAGGCTGCTGCCATGGTGACCGAGAAGACTGCGTTGTGGGCGGACCCATCGTGGGTCCGGGGAATCTGAACGCTCCCGGTGTCGGGGCCTGCAGCATCGGCAGCAGCGGGCCAGGGTGCAGCGCAGGGTGCAGCGGCGCAGGTTGGAGCGGTCGCAGCATATACTGCTGCATATATATTCGCTGTTTGCGATGCCCAGCGGGTCCTGGCTGGTGGTTGGTGTCGCCACATGTGCGGGTGGGGCTGGAAGCTGTCACCCGGTGACTGGCAAGACGAGGTATTCGACGTTGACGAAGAGGAGTCGCAGGACGCCACAGAGGGGGCCCACATGGTCTGAGTCATGGGGCTGGTAGGGGGACCGACCTGCGACAGCGCTGGCCCCGAGATCATGGTCCCGTCCACCGCCACATCCAACATTATCCTCCCCGTAGGATAATGTTCATTGCCCCCCCGCGAGTACGTGAATTGCCCCTTGGACATGGTTAGCAAACAGTCCCACAGGTAGTTCGCTAAGCCGGTCCTCGGGGTCAAGCACACGCTTAAGCAGTCCAACATGTCACCCGAGACATCGACGCGTTGTTTAAGTGCTTCAAGCAGGTCCTCGTCTGTCGTCGACTGCTTGCCCTTGCATTGCGGCTCGGATAGGGGTGGATGTTGGGGGCTCCACCCCAATCTGCTGGTCAGCGCAGGCAGTCTCAGCAGCCCTCAGATCGGCTCGCGCTGCGTCAACGGCGGCCAACACCGGCAAGACAAAATAATAAAGAAACATAAGTACAATGAATACAAGACAACATGACTTTACATAATGAGGGCAATAATAAATGAATGCATACAATAATGCCATGAAATATACAATCATTTATCCACAAAGAGGGCAATAATAAATAAATCCACATGCTTGCATATTATTATGTCCGTGCCAGGAGGGTGAGAGGAGGCGAGTGGCTAGGAGCAGCAAGGGCGGCCGGTTATAAGGGCCGAGGGGGGGGGGTGTTATGTCATCGACCCAACGGTCGCGGCAGGGGAAGGAGAGAGGGGGGGGTCCTCCTTCCCTGCCACGAATCAAACGCAATGCGAGCATTACGACCGATACGTGACGAAGGAGGAGTGTTATAGCGTACAATGGAGGTAGTTAAGTATAGAATGACGGTATAACATGTGGCAATGAAGATCAAGTGCAGTATCATAGGGCAATAATTCAGAGTCAAGAGGTGTATTGGGCCATGCCCGAGGTTAATGTCATATCAGGGTTTGAAGTCAGATGGGAGGGAGGCGCCCCGAGGAGCCCTCCACCAAAACTGAGGAGAGGGCTCGAGGGGCGCCCGAGGCGGCGATGCGGGGGACGTAGGCGTGGACCGAGGCGGAGGTCCAGGTCCCCTGCTCCATTATGTCCCCGAGGGGGACGCCGGCGCGCTGGCAAGCCTGGGCCGCCCCCCGGCGCAGGCTGTGGAGAGTGTAGCCGTCGGGGGCGGGCACCCTGAGGGCCGAGAGGGCGCCTCGCAGGATGGCCGTCAGTGTCCGAGGGTCGAGGGGGCGGCCGGAGGGCAATATGAAGGCGGGATCGGCGGGGCAGGCAGGCGCCAGGGCGACGGAGGCGGTCCAGGCGGCGACGGGGCAGAGCGGGCGGCCGGGTGAGGCGGGGATGAAGAGGGCGACCGCCCCCGAGGGCAGCGCGATGGTCTTGGTGGTTCGGAGGGTGACCCGCAGCCCCCCGGGGGCGGGGGCGACGTCGCCGCGTGTGATGGTGTGGGGGCCGCCCCACACCTCGGGGCTGGGGGAGAGGAGGCTGGACTGCCGTAGCATCCCGTAGTACCCGAGGAGCAGAGCGGCCCGGGGGACGACGCCCGAGGGCCCGGCGAGGGCGAGGTGGTGGGCGACGGCCGCAAGGATGGTGGGCGTCAGTGGAGGGGCGGGGCGGGCGACGTGCCCGGAAGCCCGCTCTCCACCGCGACAGACGTCTCTGGCGAGGCGCGAGGTGAAGGCGCTGGGGTCGCCCCCGGCCGCCTCCAGCCAGGAGCGCGCCCCGGAGAGGGCGTACCGGTCGGAGGCCGGCGCTAGGGGGCGGGCGTAGAGCGAGGCGGTGTAGGCGGCGACGTCGAAGGGCGTCGGGGCGAGGGGGTCCCAGTGGTGGCCCGAGGCGAACTCGACGTACCCTCGGGCCTGTCGACGACGGTTCCTCCAGGTGGAGGGGGCGAGGGCGGCAATGCGCAGGCCGTCGACGGCGGCGACCTCGGAGGCGGTGTATCCTGGATCAGAGGCCGGGGTTGTAGGGAAAGTCGTCATGGTCGGCGTCGGCGCGCTCAAGCCCGAGGCGGGCGACCTCGTCTCGGGCCACGCCGGCCCAGCGACCAGGGAGGTGGGCGCGGCTGAGGGCGTCGGCAAGGACGAGGTCGGCGCCGGGCTTGTGGACAATGGTGAGCTCAAAGCAGGCCTCGGCCGCCATCAGCCAGAGTTCCCGGGCGCAGGTCCCGAGGGTGGGGTCGCGGGCCCGCCCCGAGTCGAGGGAGGTGGCGGAGGCCATGTTGTCCGTATTGACGACAACGTTGGCCCCCGTGACATCAGCCGGGAGGAGAGCGCGGAGCGCCACCACCAGGTTGACCGCCTCGAGCTCGTGGATGGCGGGGAAGCGGGCCCGGAAGGCCTTGGAGTACCCTCGGGCGTAATATCGCCTGGGGGAGTAGGCCCCGCCCCCGGTGAGGCATGAGTCGCACTCGATGACGATCCTCCGGGTCCCCGGCGGGCGGAGGAGATGGAGGCCGTTGGAGGCGCGCCCGTAGGCCGCGAACCATGCCAGGTCCCGGAGGGAGTCGTCCCCGAGGGTGATGGTGGCGAACCCGTGGCAGCTGCGCAGGGCCGCGAGGAGGCGCGCCATGAACTTCCTCGCGGGCAGGACGCAGCTGCCGACGTGGTTGAGGCGGCCGAGGATGCTCTGGAGCTCCTGGCGCCCGAGGGTAGGCTGGGCGACCCGGGCCTCGCAGTCGGCGACGAGCTCGTCGACCTTGTCGGGGGCGATGCGGATGGTCATGGCGTCGCTGTCGATGGCGAATCCGAGCCAGGAGACCCGCACCGCCGGGGGGTGGCACTTCCCTGAGGCGACCTCCAGGCCGAGGGCGCCGACGAGGGCGATGAAACCGTCGAAGGCCTGGCGGGCCCTCAGGTAGGTGAGCTCGCACCCGACAAAGTCGTCGACGTATACGAGGGCATGGAAGCCCTCGCGCCGGAGGATCCAGGCCACCGCAGCGGTCACCCTGACGCAGGCGGCGCCCGAGGAGCGGCAGCCGAAGGGGAGGGCGAGGTCAACATAGGTGGCCCCCTCGAAAGCGATCCCATAGAGGGGGCAGGAGAGGGGGTCGGCCCGTAGCTGGGAGTAATTGGCTGGAAAGCCGTACTCGAGGAGGTCGACTAGGTCCTTGTCGGGGTGGTCTCGGAGGCGGGTGCGCCATGCGGGGATGTGTAGGCCTGAAGGGAGGGGGATGCGGGCGGCCAAAAAATTAGGGAGGCCCGCAGCGCGGAGGGTGTGGTAGGCTCGGGAAGAAGGTGGGGTGGCGGCTCCAGGCGGTGCCGGAGAGGTGGGGCCATATGGAGAGGAGGGTGGGGCGGTAGGCGGTGGGGGTGGGGCCGCAGGAGGGGGCGGCGGGGAGGGTGTCCTGAATGCCTGGGTTGACGACCTCGGCGACTGGTTCGCCGAGGTCGCTGGGGGTGGGGTGGTGGGGGGGGTGGGGGGGGGGTGAGGGGGGTGGGGGGGTGGGGGGTAGGGGAGGAGGTGCGGGAGGGGTGGGAGAGGGGAAGGGCGAAGGCGTGGGCGGAGGGGGCGGGGCGGCGGGTGCGGGGGCGGGGGGGCGGAAGCCGGGGAGGCGGCCGATGTATGCAGTGTCGCCGGGGCCGGGGCAGGGGGTGGGGGGGTGGTTGGTGCGGCTGGTGCGGGTGCGGGTGCGGTGTTTGATGCGGGGGGGGGGGGTCGTGGCGGTTGCGGCGGAGATGTGAGGGGTAGTGTGATGGGAGCCATCTGGGCCGGCGGGAGATGCGAGAGCTTTGGCGGGGGGGGGGGGATGATGAGGGCCATCTGGGCCGGCGTGAGATGTGAGAATACTGGGGTGGCGGTTGGCGCGGGCAGTGCAGCGGTGTTTAGGGAGGCGGTTGGGGGTGGTGTCGGGTGTTGGCGGCCGGTTGCTTTGGTGGCGGGGCACCCTGGGGCGGACTTCCGGTCGGGGCCGGCTTGGAGGTTTCTGGAGTTCCGGTGTGCGGTGTGGGGTTTCTGGGTTCCCAGGGCGGTGGGTGATGGTGGGGGTGGGTGCGGCGGGGGTGGGTGCGGCGTGGGTGCTGGCTGTGGTGGTGGGGGCGGGGGTGGGGCCGCGTCGCCGCCGCCGGACTAAAAATCCGGCGAGGTGATCGCGGGGGCGGCTGGGGCGCGGTCGCGGGTGCGTTTGGTATAGCAAACGGCCTCGCTATGGACGGTGAGGATGCGGCGTACGTTTGCACAGTACGCGCATGCGTGCCTCCTCCTCGCGCCCTGGTCGCCGTGGGCCTCTCCGGGGGGGGGCGAGGTCGCATGAGGCGGGGTCCCTGTTCCAGGCGGGGCAGGGTATCCCGTAGGCTTCGCGGGTGTCGGGTGTGCGTGGGTCGGCCTGGGTGGGGCGGGAGTGTGTGGGGGGAGGGGGTAGTCGGGCGGGGGCGCGGGTAGAGGTCGGGAGGGTTCTGGCTCCGCCCCCGGAGGCAGTCGCGGGGGCGGTGATGACATCCATACGGACTGAGTTAATCGCGACTGGGTCGCGCCACCCATCCGGGAGCCGACCGTCAGCGATCCAGGCGAATATGGTCTCGGAGTATCGCCGTACGGTCGGCCAGGGATGGGTGATACAGTCTCTGAGGATGGTCATGTTGTGATGGAGTAGTCCGGGGAGGGAGTCGGTGGGGAAGGCAGGGTGCGACTCGAGCATGCGGAGGGCGAGGTTATATTCCTCCATGGTCGCCTCGCCGCGCTTTAGGGCCTTCCCCTCGGCGCTCCTCTCAATGAGGTCGTGAGGGAAGAGGTATCTGGAGGGTATACCTTTACGTCGTCCGCTGCCCTGCGCCTCGGTGGACTCCAGTATCTCCCTGACCGCGTCGGCCGCGGATGCGGGGGAGCGGTCGGGGGCGGGGTGGGCGGCAGCGGGGAGGCGGGCTGCGGAGGCGGCCTGCTGTGTGGTGTATAGGCCGCGCCTCGTGTAGCGCTGGTAGGTCGGGTGGACGTCGTGGGCCGGAGTCGCGGAGGCGGGGAGGAGGCGAGGGTGCGTGGTCGGGTGGGCGCCCCCTCCAGTCCCGGCGGTGAGTTCCTGTAGCAGGTCGGCTAGGCGGTCCGCGATGGACGGGGGCGATGTGGCCGGGGCCCGAGGCGGGGGCGCGGCGGCAGGCCCCGGGAGGGCTGGCGCCCGAGGTGGGGCGAGGGTGATGGACTCCACGAGGGCTGTGAGGTGATCAATGGCGCCGGACTGGCATTGCATTTCCGCGGCCTGGGCATCCATGCGGGCGTCTATGGCGCTAGCCCAGGAGGTGGCTTCCGACTGGAGGCTGGGGGCGGTGGAAGTCGCGGAGGCGGCGTCATGTGAGGCGGCAGAGGCGCTCCTGCCTCGGCGTGATCCTCGGCGGCCCGGGGGGCGACCTCGGGGGCGTGACCCGGCTGGCATGGTGGCGGTATGTGCATGAGTGCAGGCCGGGAGGCGTGGAGGCGTGAGTTGTGGAGGCGTGGATCCAGGCCGGGAGGCGTGAGGCGTGGAGGAGTGGATGCTTGCCAAAGAGAAAATTATGTCCGTGCCAGGAGGGTGAGAGGAGGCGAGTGGCTAGGAGCAGCAAGGGCGGCCGGTTATAAGGGCCGAGGGAGGGGGGGGTGTTATGTCATCGACCCAACGGTCGCAGCAGGGGAAGGAGAGAGGGGGGGGGGTCCTCCTCCCCCGCCACGAATCAAACGCAATGCGAGCATTACGACCAATGCCATTAACTATTTAAGATATGTCCACAATGAGGTCTAAAGGAAATAAATAAATAATTAAATAACAAAATTAGAAATTAATATCCACCTGAATGGAAATTTAAAAATATAGTACTTACACTTCTGCAGGGCTCCAGCCGGTGCTGCACGAATGAGCTGAGGAAGCCAAACTTGTCCAGGATCCACTGCTCCCTCTCTGTCCGCTCGGGTGCCCCGTCACCACTCTTTTTTTTGTGAAGCCTGGTGTGGCTGTCACGCATGGATTTGAACCAGCCCTGGAGATGTGCCGTGGTTCTCCCCATCTTCTGGGCCTGGTCCTCCTACAGCTTGCCCTTTTTGTCGGTCCTCCGATAGTCCGTCAACTTGACGTTCCATATGACTGGCGTGTCATGGAGAAAGTCAAGCAGGATCTCCTCATGGTCTGCAGGCAGGGTGCAGTCGAACTTCCGCACCCTCCTCTTGCCGTTTCCTTTTCCTGGCACACTGTGTGAGGCGGACGAGGTGGAGGCTACAGATGATGCACGTGAATGCGCCGAAGAAGGAGACAGGGACTGGGTGTCCATAGTCTCCTCTGTGTCCGGGCGAGCCGGAGATGAGACCATCGGAGATTGTGGAGATGGTGCTGCTGCTGGTGATGGTGGTGATGTAGGTGGTGTAGCAGTCATGCTCTTTCTCCCCTTCCCTCTTCCCCTCCCATAATGGGGGTTGAGAGTAGAAGTTGAACTGGAGCTGGATCGTGGGTTGTTCTTGGCTGGCATGCTGGAGAAGTTGTGAGGAGAGAGCAAAACAGCACCCATATTATACTCAAGGCGCGGTTGGGGCGGGTGCTTTTCATCACATCGGCTCACGTTACGGTCACGCCGAGCACATCAAGCCCTCCCTGCGATCACGCTGGCCATGTTGGACTCATGTCTGCGCGACGTCAGCGCGACGGTCGGGTGATGTTGACTTACATCGGGAAAAACGGTTGAGTCAGACATGGCCACGCTAGGACGGGCGTGATCACACCCGCGATGCTAGCCTCTCGGTTGGGCGACGTTGACTCACGTCGGAGAAAACAGTTGAGTCAGACGTGGCCACGCTAGGACTGGCGTGATCACGCCCACTCGATGCTAAGCAGCCGCAACTGTCACGCTAGACTAATGTCGTTGCACTGGGGTTTCGCTAGCCTCACGTTGACACAATTAATAATTCCTTTGTCCTCACTCGTTGGCACGACGCTAGACCGACGTAACGCTCACATCGCCAACACTTCACTGCCGTCCAACTTGGGCCCGTATTTGCATCTTACGCCAAGATTTTTGACGTGTTAAATTTATTTTCACGTTGTCCCTATGCTGGCGCGTTACGTCATAGTGTGACAGGGCCATAAGAAGGGGTTAACTCCTACCTAGTTGTCACAAGTGCCAAATTAGATCTACTCCTTTTACACTAACACAATTTAATAGTGGACAAGGAGGCAATCCATAGGTCAGAAGCAAAATGATGTGCCATGACATACTGCCCTTGACGCATACATAATCCACTATGACAATTAATAAACATCAGTATATAATATAATATAGAACACATCATGAGATTTGACTACTAACCTAGGAAACTAGCAATGTAAAGGCACCAGAATATCCGTGTAAATATGTCCAGATATTATTACACTCATGTCCTGAGTGAAATAATAAGGCGATTGTGCCTTGTGTGTCAGACCTCACATTATGGAATCGGCTATACTAAGGAAGATAAGAATTGTATCATGTTTTGACAAATTGTAATCTGTTCTGAAGACTCAAGTGCACAAGCCTGCTTTCTATGGCAATTGAAATCGATGCATCTTTCAGCATTTGTAGCTAGGTCGTGAATATCTCATAGTATGGTTTTATTATACAGCATCTTAGAATGGCTCCTATTAGGGAGGGTGCGTTATTAGATTTACATTATTATATAACATGTTGTTATTATATAACATGTTATTATACAACATGTTCATTGTGATGCAATACCACTTACAGCTCTGTGCAACATAATCCCAATTATTAGGTAAACAGGTGAGATACGTGAAGCCCGTGTCGGTTTTCATGACTCCTATCTGAGGTTGGCCATAGATGGTCCAGGCTAACATGTAGCCAATTGTTATTACCATAACTGGGATTAAGCGCTTAGCCAGGACGTTGTCGGATAGCTTCACCCTCACAGCAGACTTGATATGGAAGATAATAACTATCCTGTTAAATGAGAATACATGAAGCACATAGTTAGGTAAGCAGATGACACACATCCTACAGGCGGTTGCCAGTTAAATGAAGCACAACAGACCCGTGGAACTTAACTGGTGTTTTTGAGTGTCTGACATTTTTTTTTTTAAAGTAACTTTTATCTTAAGCAGTTAACTTTGAAGATATCTGACGTGAAAATGTGCTAAAGCATTTTTTGGCATGCTTGTCAAAATTATGATAACACAGGCTTTGGTGGTAACAGGTTTGATTAAACTGACTTTATGTTCTCTTCTATTCAACAATAAATGTTGAATTATTTCTTTTTAGCAAATTTTAAGTGGTTGGTCGGCTGGAAGATCATCCTTTGCGGAAGCCATACAACAACCTTACTACATGCGTGTGGTTAAATAGAACTCCACTCAACGCGACAATTAGTATTTCTAGAATTTTATTATTTTGCTAAGATATAGCAAATATTCATGTAAAATAAAAAGTTAAAATGAGGTAACTAGATCCACATGATGCGATGTGAGAGTTCACATATATTTAGGAAAGGGACAGCTCACCTCCATGTTTTGAGCAACAGGGCCCCATACATTATCGTAAACCCAACGTGTTGGGGCCAAAGACGCATGAGACACGACAATTTGGATGCCCCCGTACTCATGATGAACATCTGTGAGCCAACCATTAAGACAGTCAGAAGGGTATACAGAATAATTGATGAGTCAGCAGAAGGTTATGCGGAATAGTTGGTAGTCAGCAGAAGGTGATGCAGAATAATTGGTACAGTCAGCAGAAGGTTATGCAGAATAAATGGTAGTCAGCAGGTTATGCAGAATAATTGGTACAGTCAGCCTCAACAACCTTTGCTCTGTCCCTACTGGGAAAAGAGACACCACCTCACCACCCAAAAAGACCTACTAATGTATGATGACCACATCGTGATACCTCTATCTCTTCAAATCGAGGTACTGGATCAGGGTCATCTAGGCATCAGCAAGTACAGGGATATTGGGAGTGTCTGGTGGCCACTATTGGGAGTGGTGGTGGCCACTATTGGGAGTGTCTGGTGGCCACTACTGAGCAAACAGGTTGAGATCATGTGCAACAGATGTCCTACCTGTGCAATATATCATTCTGCGAGAAAGGAGCCTCTCCTCGCATCTTCCTTCCCAGACCATTCATTGGAAAGGGTAGGAACATCTCTTCAAAATAGAGAAGAAAACCTACATTATAGTAGTGGATTACTACTGAAGATGGATAGAAGTCCGACACCTGGCTCAAACCACATCAGGCCATGCCATCGAAGCTTTAAAGTCCATCTTCAGCACACATGGCATTCCTGATTATGTTGTGTCAGACAATGGACCACAGTACTCTTCAGACAGCTTTAAGAGTTTCGCACGAGACTATCACTTTGTCCATGTAACAATTTCACCACTCTATCCACAGTCAAATGGGGAAGCAGAACGTGGGGTACAAACAGCTAAGAACATTATGAAGAAGAATGTTGATCCACATCTTGGATTTCTGGCTTACCGCACAGAGCCAATTCACAATGGTTACTCCCCAAGGCAACTCCTGATGAACAGAAACCTGAGAACGACACTCCCTACTACACGAGAGGTGCTCAGGAAGACCTTTGTTCTGGATCCAGTGAACCTAGGGATCAAGGAACATGAATACCGGGAGACAGCAAAGGAGGACTACAACCAATGCCATTGTACAGTCCCTCTTCCTTCCCTGTCCAATGGTGACACTGTCTGGATCAGGGATCAAAACAAGTATGGTTCTGTCCAGGAGAAGCTGTCCAGCCCAAGATCATACCAAGTCTTGACAGAAACAGGTTCCTCCATCCAAAGAAACCGAGAGGCACTTGTACACACTATGAGAGTTTATGACAGTTAAGTCAAATGTATTGATATCCTAAAAAGGGAGATGTAGTATTAGCAGACTACAGTGTGGTGCTGCCACCTGGTGTTGACTGTGAGAACCAATAAAGGTTGACTACTAACATGGCATCCAGACAAGTCAATACAACAGTTATGTAGAATAATTGGTACCGTCAGTGCGATTCAATTCGATACTTTATTTCAGAAATGGCAGTTACATAAACGTGGTCCATATTACCCTTATATTTAAAGTTTATATTTACAACCTTTGAATGTAGTACCCACTGCAGAAACTTTTTATGTTCATTTTTTACCATAACCTCGCAATACGGGGATTTCGGGTTCCAATGGTCCCTCACTGAGAATAACTGAAGCTGTAACCCTGTGTCAAATATTCCGATAATGATGCATTGGTGGGTTAATGCAAATGTTCTATTTGTGAAAGATGTATACATGGCCAGGTACATAGATGTGTTTATGTAGTTGCTGGTGGTGCTTGATTGATAGGTAAATAGACATTGTGGTGCTAGTAAGATAGTGTGTAAGGGGCACTCAGAGCCCTACACAGTATCCCCTCCCCCCTCTGCTAGTCATGGATCACCACACGCCTGCTCAAGGCAGCCACACAGCTTGGTGGTGGTGGGCAGATCACTGTAACCATGGGGACCAGGAATGCTTGTTTCTCATTGGTGGAGCTAGAAATGCTTGTTTCTCATTGGGAGAATGGGGTGGGGGTGATTCACTATACTGGATCCATGTACCATATAAATAATAAACCTGAGGGCTTGACTCTCTCTCTTCTTTCACACTTTATACTCTTCCTTTCTCTTTGCCTGTTTTGATTTCACTATAGCCTGCCTACACAACCACAGATTCGAGCCGTGGACTTTACACCTGGTTGCTACTTCAGCTTCCACACCGGAAGTTAGGGTTCGTGCCACTGCCACTCCTATCCTTCATGACATACCTAAAACTATAAACTCACTTTCCACCTATAACCACTTGCCTCCTGCTGAACAAACCTGGTAAAATTCTCTATGTACATTTGTTTCTAATGTAGATCGCAGTGAAATTATCCTAGCAAATATATTCCATTAGATAAAATAATGCTTTGTGTATTCACTACCACCCCCCCCCCCCCCCCCCCCACCCCCCCCCACTCACTACCCCCCATCTTCCACTGTGTAATGGGGCTGTCACACTACGACCTATGGCGGCGGTGTATGCGTAACTTACCGCAAAAATTAGAAAAACGTTATAGGTCGCCGTAAGCCAACCTTTTTGCACTGCGGGAGCGTTTGAAGTGTATGTCTAACCTATACGTAACATACCCCTAACCTATGGCGGTGTATTTAAAGCGTAACCCGACCTATGCGTGGCGTACTGTGATGTGGGTTGACGGTTGTGATTGACAAGTCCAGCGTATACGTAACCTATAACCAACCTATGGCTAGCATATCAACTTATGAGTAGCTTATGCACAACCTATGCGAAACCTATGTGTAGCGTATGCGTAGCATATGCAAAGCGTATGCAAAGGGTATGTTATCACCGAGAGTCGGGGGTGGGTCGCCGCCTGGGTAGCAGGAGCTGGTCCCTCACTCTGCCACCATGCCTGCTAAGAAGAACACCACTACTGCTGCTTCTGCTACACCAGCCTCCAGGGCTGCTCTCACCATTGGAGGAGGACTAGGCCATGGGAGAGGCAGGAAGAGGCATACTTTGCCATCTTCACCATCACCAGTCTCCTCACCTGCCTCCTCACCTCACCACTCTCCAGAACACCACTCTCCACAACACCACTCTCCACAACACCACTCTCCACAATTCCACTCTCCATTGGAAGCGCTGGAGATGGAAGTGGAGACACAGACGACACCCCAGTGGTGTCCCCGCTCCAGCTCTCCATCTCCTGCTTCTCGGGGAAGCTCACGGGCGTCGTCCGCCGCCTCCGCCTCAGCCAGCACCTCTGGCCTGTCCTCTGCCAAGAGAAGGAGGGCCAAGAAGAGCGACTGTTCACTGTCGGTCTTCAAGGAGGGTCAGGGTCTTCCTGCAGGAGAATCCAATCATCTGGAATGTCAAGATGACAGACTATCGCCGCTCAGACAGGAAGGGGAAGATGTCCAGAAGTGGTTCAAGTCACTCCGGGACACCAACACGTGGCTGCACAAAAAGAAGAGTGGGGACGGAGCGCTTGAACTGACTGAGAGGGAGCAGTGGATAATGTGGAAGTTCGGTTTCCTGCGGTCCGTCGTCCGTCACCAGCCAGAGCCCTGCAGAAGTGTAAGTACATAATCTTTTATCCTTCTGACTAGTGTGGGCGATTCTCGTAAAACCCCTATTATTCCGTAGAAATCGACAAACCGATATATGTTATTTACGTAAATAATCTTGATAATCAAGTTAATTGTTTAATGTTATATATTTGTTATTTTTCTTTATTGTGGACTTGTTGTGTTGTTATTGTTATATCGAGAAGTCAACAATCGATATATGTTATTTACGTAATGAATCTTGATAAATTAATTTCGTCATTTGTCATAAAATATTTTTGCTTTATTGTTGACTTGTGTTGTCTTTTGTGGAAAGATTGATTTTCATTTATGTTACATATGTTATTTTATTATTTTGTCTGGCAGGTGGCCGCTGCCATAGAGGGTGCGCATCGTGATGTCAGGCTCGAGGAGAATCTCGGCATGGATCTGGACTTGGGGATGGAGGAGGACCTTACTGCCACTCCTCCAGCCCGAGAGGGGGGAAAGGGGAAGGGGAAGGGGAAGGGGAAGCGGTCAACCCCAGATGACGCGAACCTCCTCGCTGCCATACAGAAGAGGTTCGACGAGTCTGGGGACATGCTGAAGGTGATGCAGCCGCCCCCTACATCGGCGATGACGCAGCGTATTGTGTTTGCGAACTATGTGCGCGATATTCTCCTGACGATGCCGGAGGAGCGGTTTGTGGAGACCTGTGCGCCGATCAACCGGATCTTGTCGCAGGTTTTGGAGGCGGATTGCCAACGGCAACAAGGCCTAGCTCCTGTGGCTGCGGCGGCTCATGTGGCTGCACCTGCTCCTGTGTCAACAAGTGAGTTATACCAGCCTCAACCCCATGAGTGGACTCACCAGCCACCACCGGCATCACCCTGGCTGTCGCAGACACAGGAGTATGTGCAGCAGTATGTGCAGCAGTATATGACGCAGCCGCATCTTCAGCCTCAGCCTCAACCTCTGCCTTAACCTCTGCCCGTACAGCCGCTCCACATGCCTCAACCTCTGCCCGTACATCCGCTCCACATGCGTCATGAGCTGGTCCCGCCTCAGCCTCAGTTGGTGCAACGGCGTCTGTGGGGATGGCGCAGCCGCCTGCTGCACTCCGGACACTCGGCATGGCGGGCCACACCAAGGCCCCTCCAGGACTCGTTGTACGCCCAGGTGGTGCAGCCACTGTCGGTGTGGGCTGGCCATCGACGGTGCTGGTGCCGTGGCGAGTTCAACTCCGATACGAGTTGCCCCTGCCCCAGGAACTTTGTCAGAATCAGCCAGCCCGACATCCGACAGACTATTGAACTTGTCGGGGCTGTCGGGGATCTCAGGAGTGTTGGGGGTCTCCAACTTGGACCTCTTCCCCCCCCCCCCCCCCTCAGCCTCGATGTCACCAGCTGGGGCGGGATCCAACGGGACGAACGACAAGTGATTGTAAATATTTGAAGATATTTAAAGATATGTGTATATATGTGTAGATATGTAGTCATAGTTTGTATTTTTAATAAAATCTTATGTTGTATTGTTTATCTTTGTACGTTTGTATGTATATATGTATATATGTGTCAAAATGTGTATATAAACAAATTTTTAAACTAGAATGTGTGTGTCCGCGTTCAATAATGGCATGCCATAATGTACTTGTTATAAATTAAAGTACAATTAAAGTAAAATTGAAAATAAAGAATAATTATTATTAATATTAAGGACACAAGTCTCTACCCTCTCTTCCCCTTTCTTCCCCCTCTCTCTCCCTCCCTTGCTCTCTCCCTCTCTGTCTCTCTCCCTCTCTCTCTCCCTCCCTCTCTCTCTCTCTCCGCTCCCCCCTCTGTCCCCCCCTTTCTCTCCCCCTTTCTGTCCCTGTCTCTCACCCTCTTTTTCCCTGTGTTCTTAGTATGTATGTAAAAACAGTGGTTATGCTTTCAAAAGTGAGCAAATTCATTACAATAACATTAACTAGATAACTTTAATTAGGGATAGAAAGAATATAACAGACATGTAATTGGATTTTGATATCTAAAAACTGATATCGTTTATTTTAATAGACATAAACATATTACCATCTCATAACAGTAGACATGTCACAACACATGTAAATAAGCGATAACTGTACAGTGTAAGAAAAGCAAATAAGTTTTCAAAAATATATCATAACAGTACACATACACAGTGCATACAGACATATACAATGTTTTGGTACATCAGATCATGCTGCCTTGTCATGATACTGCTCCGGCGGGCGAGACGACCTAGTCTTTAATTAGATTGCGCTGCTCCTTTCCTAGCTTGGAGGCGGTGTTGGGGTTAGGTAGAATGTCAATGTCTGGCAGGTTTTGGCCCTCTCGCCACGCTCCAGGGACAAAGTTGTTGGTGCCAGTCTCGGGACGATCCAGCTGCAAGTTCTGCAGTGCTGGGCCACGCATCCTAATGAGGTTGTGCAGAACCATGCACCCGGTGACGATGACCTTCATGGTAGAGGGGTGGTGCTGCATAGTGGTCAACAGCACTTGGAAGCGGTTGGCTAGAATGCCAAAGGCATTCTCCACCACTCTCCTAGCTCAGGACAGCCGGTAGTTGAACAGTCACTCCTCATTGGTCAACCCCCTCCTGCCGTATGGCTTCATCATGGTCGGCCGCAGGGCGAAGGCATCGTCACCGATGAGAAAATAGGGCACATCCTTCTGGACGTCCACGATCGGTTCAGGGTGCAGAAAGCCGATGGTGCCACCTTCAGTGCCCTCCTTCAGCTCGGAGTCGTTGTAGATCTAGGCATCAGACGCGGAGCCCAAACCCCCAAGATCTGCACAGATAAACTTGTAGTCCGCGTCTACAAGTGCCAACAGGACCACGGACTAAAACCCCTTGTAGTTGTAGTAGAGTGACCCACTCTTTGGAGGGCACCGGCAGGTGATGTGCTTCCCATTCAGAGCGCCACAGGTATGGGGGAAGTTCCACTTCTCTAAGAATAGGTCCGCGATGGCACGCGATCCTTCTGGAGTCGTCGGACACGTCATGACCTCCTCCATGTACTTGTCGACGATGGCCTGACTTCACACACTATGAGCGACTGTGTGTTGTGGGGGACCCTCCACCCGAACTTCATGGACGAGTATTTGGTGCGTAACCTATGCCGGCGTACGTCTAGCGTATGAGCAGCATATTAGGCATACGATGGCATACACTGACAATTTTGAACATGCACAAAAATGTCTCGGCGGCTCTGCATATGATGGCGTATGATGAGCGTATATGGCGTATGCCCAATCTATGCCGAACCTATGCGTAACCTATGATGGCATATTGGTCGAAAACCGTATACACCGGTATACGCTAACGCCATAGGTCATAGTGTGACAGCCGCATAAGCTGAAGCTGCAACTCGACGTGCTGGGTGGCAGCTTCAGTCCTTCCTGGGGATCAGCAGACCTAAAAAAAACCTTAATACTAGTAGTACGAAAACTTATGGAGGGCTACGCTAGTTGTGTAACGTTTTCACAATTTAGGTAATTAATTGACTTTCGATTCGGACAGAGGAAGCCTGAGACTGAGGTGGGAAGGTTTTTTTTTTTCAATACACACAAATATATAGGTTACAAAGGGGAGTAAAGTTAATCTTGTTTGATGTGGGGGTTCAATCCACCTGTGATGGTAGAGGGAGGACCTGGGAGCCCGAGGAGGTAGGCCAAGTAGCCGATCCCCATGAAGTGGCGTATAATAAAGAGGGTGGGTGGGCATGGTAAAACAATCTGCTTTGAAATCGGAGCCCGAATGCAGGTCAAGCGGTATAAGAGGAGGGAGGGGGGGAGCGTGCATCCACCGCTTGGTGGTGTGAGCGTCTCAGGCTTCCTCCGCCGGATCAACCACAATTCGAAAATATGGGCCAATTCGGACAGAGGAAGCCTGAGACTGAGGTGGGAAGGGGGGGGGTTTATTCAATACACACAAATATATAGGTTACAAAGGTGAGTAAATTTAATGTCATTTGATATGAGGGTTCAGTCCACCTGTTCAATGTCAGCTGGTGGTAGAGGGAGGACCTGGGAGCCCGAGGAGGTAGCCGATCCCCATGAAGTGGCGTATAATAAAGAGGGTGGGTGGGCGTGGTAAAACAATCCGCTTTGAAATCGGAGCCCGAATGCGGGTCAAGCGGTATAAGAGGAGGGAGGGGGGGGGAGGAGCGCGCATGCACCGCTTGGTGGTGTGAGCATCTCAGGCTTGCTCCACCGGATCAACCACAATTCGAAATTATGGGCCAATTCGGACAGAGGAAGCCTGAGACTGAGGTGGGAAAGGGGGCGTTTATTCAATACACACAAATATATAGGTGGTGTTCTCTGTGGCAGAGTGGTTAGAGTGTCTGACTTTTTTCTAGGTCGGACTCCTAATCTGAGGGTCGTGGTTCGATTCCCCATGCCCCTACCTATGCTAATTTGGATTTCCACCGCTGTGTATAACTTACAGCGTCAACAAAGGACAGTTGCTCTCATACCATGTCTATGTGGTGTGGGAGGTTAAAATTCCTTTGGGTCGGTAAAAGTGTAGGCTCGGGCTTTCTCTCGACAAACTGTCTAATGGTGAAAACAAGTCTATTCTGACTTATCCATGATAGGCAGTATAAATCTTCAAGAAAAAAAGGTTTCAAAGGTGAGTAAAGTTAATGATGTTTGATGTGGGGATTCAGTCCACCTGTTCAATTTCAGCTGATGGTAGAGGGAGGACCTGGGAGCCTGAGGAGGTAGGCCCGGGAGCTGAGCCAAACCACAATGCCAAGGCTCTCAGGTGTCCGCGGGCACGACCCTGGGGACGTACGCGTACACTGCGTCGGACTCCCAGGTCCCCTGGGCCATTATGGTGGATAGGTCCACCCCCCTGGAGGAGCAGGCCTGGGCAGCGCCCCTGCGGAGGCCGTGGAGGGTGTACCTGGCGGCCTCTGGGATGCCGGCGGCCTCGAGGGCGGCTCAGAGCAGGGGGGTGACATCGTGGGCGGTTAATGGCATTCCGGCACGAGCAATGAAGGCCGGGTCATCGCCTGGGGCAGGCACCAAGGCGACCGCCCTATCCCACGCGTGGATGCGGAGGCCACCAGGGACGCGCCGAACGTCATCCCGGCGTAGCGTGTGCGGACCTCCCCAAGGGGTGTGGGAGGGCGACAGAGGGTTAGACTGCCGTATGAATGTGGCAAGGGCCCGCCTCACCGGGACGGCGAAGAGTTTTTCACCACCCTTCCTCACCTTCTCCGCAAACGGGGCATCAAAGGGGGCGAGGTCCCCACTCGCCTCCTGGCCCCGGGCCCCAGAGAGGGCATTCGGGACCGATGCTGGGGAGGGAAGCTCGCAGTGGAGGTGGGCGATGAAATGGCCGACGACATACGGGTGGGTGCCAGGTGGTAAATGCTTGAACTCCAGGTATCTCCTTGCTGGGGCGAGGGCGGCGCGGTGGATGGTCATGAGGTGCTCTTGGGCCCGGGGGTCGTAATCTGGAGAAGTGAAAGTTACATGTCATGGGTAAAGATTTGGGGGAGTGCGTGGCCCTTATGTGTGAAATCCCCCTTACGCGGCACTGCTCGTGAGCAATATCGAGGGCGACCCGAGACTGATGCGCGGGGCTCAGGGCATCCGTGAAGACCAGCTCGATCCCCGGCTTGTGGCGGACTGTGATTGTGAAGGAGCCGAGCGCCGCGATGAACCATATCTCGCGGGTGCAGGCGCCGAGGGTGGTGTTTGTGGCGTGGCGTGACTCGAGGGCTAGGGCCGACGCTGCGGTGTCGTTGTTGACAATGACCTTGAACTCACCCGGGGCCTGAGGAGCTGCACTGCGAGGACGAGGTTTACCGCCTCGAGCTTGTGTATGGTCAGATATGCAGCGATCATCTCCTCGTCGTAGGCATCCGAGAAGCACCAGACCCGGGAGGCAGGAGCCGCACTCTATGACCCAGCGGGGGCATGATGGGGGCGGGACAAGGCAGACGCCATTTCCTCTGGCCGCCAAGTCGCGGAACCAACGGCGTTGCATCTAATGTTGGGGTCCACATCGGCGGGGCCGCTCGCGGGCGCAGCCCGTAGGCTGCGGAGGATGGGTGAGGCGGCCCACGACCCACTTGAGGGCCTTCCTAGTAAGGGAATGGCGCTCGAGCCAGCGCTCGCAGTCGCCGCACACCGTGTCAAGATTCTGGTCGGGAATGCGGAGGACCAGTGCCTCCGTGTCGCAGCAGGTAAGTGCCGCCATCGCGGTAATCTCAATTCGTACAGCATTTACAGCAGCCGTATCCATCCAGCCGGGGAGGCACCCGTCCGCAATCCTAGATCTCCATGGAGTATCGTCTCATGACCAGCCATGTCCTGGGCGACCATCTCCTGGTGGCAGGAGAGGGCCTCCAGGGCACTTGCCGGGAAGCTGTGCTGGTACTAGAGGCGCTTTAGGCCCAGTGTGTATTCCTCTCGGGTCAAATCCGCCTTTTTAATGGACTTTCCCTCATCCCCCTGCTCGACCAGATCGTAAGGGTATAGATATTTAGGAGCAATACCTTACTTTCTTGTGTGTGCCTTGCCATCTGCCGCCGCAACGATCAGCCTGACTGCCTCCTCGGCCGTAGAGTGGGCGCCCCTGCCGTATGCCTCATCTCCGGTGGAACGTTGTCGGTCTCCTGTAGTGTCGCGGCCGGGGGAGCGGGCGCGGCCCTCATGGCCCGCTCGATGTGTCTCATGTCGGCGCTCGCTTTGGTGTTGAAGCGAGGCGGAGGGCGATGACCATAGGCTCGCTTGGCTTCCGTGTCATGTTTCGCGGCTTGCTTGTGAGCTGGTGCGACCTCTACGTGATCTGGCCATTGGGGATGTTGGTGACAGTGTCCTGGCGCGATAGAAGTGGTGTCGGTCTGTTGACGTGGGCCAGAGCCGCATCGGTGGCGTGCGGGGCGCAGACAGCGACCGGTTGGCTTTGCGGTGGCTTCCGTGAGCACCTTGCTCTGTGCCGCCATTTCCTTCCGCTGCTGGGAGGCGTGGATCTCGAGTGCATCCCAACGCCTCTCGATGGTGTCGATGGATGCCTTCATCTTAATCATGCCGTTGGTTTGCTTCGCTTTTGCCGACGGCTTCTTCGCACAGTCGGATTGTCTGGGAGGAGGTGATGGGGCCAGGGTCGGAGTGGCGCCGCCATCTTGCGACGTGAACGAGTCGTTCGGGTCGGCTTCGGGCGCCACTGTTGTCCTTGTTGTGGTGCACTTCACCAGTCGGCCTCTGGGTTGTGTGGTGCGGCGTGGCTGCTGCATGTTGCTGTTTGACATGAGTGCCCTTTTTACTGCTTTCAGTAGCTTTGTGATGTGGGTGTATGCTTGGATGGAAGGGGGCGTGTCAGTGTAAAACAATGCACTTTGAAATTGGAGCCCGAATACGGGTCAAGCAGTATAATAGGAGGGAGCGGGGGAGCGCGCATGCACTGCTTGGTAATCTGAGCATCTCAGGCTTCCTCCGCCGGATCAACCACAATTCGAAATTATAGGCCAATTGCACATATGTTGAATTTGATCTTTCTATCAAGAACATCCTTTCAACTTTCAAAGTATTCAAAGTTATTGCCATTGCAACTCTTTCAGGAGGAAGCTTAGATGCTTACACTAGAATCGTGCGATCTGAAAGTTTTGTGTACTGATTAGATGATTAAATCATTCATTCATGTAATGTAAGTAATGCCATTGAACCATGTCGACCACTGCATATATGTTTGTTATGATGCTGTATTAGTTATATGGTAAAACCTCTCTAAATCGACCGACCTTGGGACCGAATTTAAGTGGTCCATTTAGGGAGCTGGTCGGTTTAGGGAGTTAAAATATGGTTACAATGGTATTCTTGGGACCCAAATAAAGCGATCGATATAGGGGAGTGGTCGATATGGGGAGGTGGTCGGTTAGGGAGGCTTTTCTGAAGTTATTTTCTGTCGATGGGAGTAGTAACCCAGCCTGCACAAATTCACTAGTATGTCCACTGCTAGCATTACTGGACATACCGATCGCAGATTGACACCAAGTAAGACAAAGCCAAGTAGGATTTTTAGTTCAAATCAAAGTACTGATTTCTGACATCACACAATCATGGGGCCTTTGTAATTCTGCTCCACTGAGATATTGTGCCACCTACACCATGGTCCAATACACAACTTAGTTACATTACCCAAACAATGAGCCAAACAGAACTTTCCCCAGTCATAAACCAAACTAAGTTTTTAGTATGATATCACCTACCGGCAGACACATGAAGCCAGCGCCCCATGTCATAAGTAGCAGAAACATGGGACTGGCTGACTTTATAACCTGTAAGAAATAGAAAGAATTTCACATTAGTTCCGCATTAACTATATTATGATAATAATAATAATAAGATCCTTGATTAGCTAGTTAGCTAGTTTCTGATGGCTATCTTGTTATGTACATTGTGTTGCTTAAAGCTGCATAGTCCGATGGTTTTCAGTTTGTCATGTTTGTCAATAAATATATTAGGTTGATCCTTATATTCTACCCTACTTTTAGTGTTAAGTAACTTTGACTTAAACCGGCTAACTTAGGAGCTATTTGAATTAAAAACATGCCAAATTAATTTTGGCACACTTCCCAAAGCTTGACACAATAGGCTTCAGCATTAACAGGTTTCATTAAAATGATTTAGTATTCCCCTCTATGCAGAAACAAATGCTTAATAAATACATCAGTATCTAAATTGGATATGTAAAATAAAATCTAGATAAGTGTATTTGATGCTTTCATCGAAGTATGCAGCTTTAACTAGTTACAGGTACCAGTTATGTGTCACCGGGATGAGAACTGGGCTGTGTTTAGGGTACGCCTCAGAGTCGACTCAGAGACATCTTTTTGGGCTATTTGCATTCAGGGTGCACCTCACAGTCGACTCGGAGACGTCTCGCTTTTCAGGTAGGAGGCAACACGCACCTCGAAAATGGCCACCAAATTCAGTGGTTTCAGCCAATCAGAGCTGTTCTTTTCAATTGCAAATGGCTTCCCCCTATGGAGGCCGTCATGTCATTTTCAAGGCACCAGACAGCACACGTCGTTCAGACTACCGTGATGCCAGGAATTTCTCCGAGGCGCCCCTTCAAACCGGCTCTGTACTCAGACAAATACCCTCCTGGCACAACTTTGCATGCCCCCCCCTGCTTATATGACCAAATATGAGCAAGGAGAGTGTAAGGGTCGTAAAAAACATATGACCCTGATATTTCTCCAGCACAGCTTTGCGTGAATTTCCTATTTATAGTTAACCAAATATGTCTGGAGAGTGACGGAGGAATGGTTCATAATTTTGAATTGTGGTTGATCCGGTGGAAGAAGCGCACCAAGGAGTGCATGCGCCACCTCCCCTCACCCCCGCTTGACCCGCATTCGGGCTACAGATTCAAACGTCTATGGTTTATATTATTCTCTCCCGCTTCCACCCACGAATCACCCACATCACAAAGCATAAAGGACTAAAAAAGCCACCCACGTCAAAAAAGCAACATGCAGAGAACCCGACGAGCCACAGTTCCTAGAGGCCGACCCATGAGGCGCACCACTAAGAAAGGTACCACCACGCCACGCGTCGACCTGAACGAATCTCTCAGCTCGCAAGATGGCCCATCTCCGCAGCCACCATCGCCGGCGACCCGGCAGTCAGCTCAGCAAAGAAGCCATCGGCTCGAGCAAAGCAAGCCGACGGATTGATACAGAAGCAGGCCTCCATCGACGCCATCGCGAAGCGATGGGGCCTCCTGGAGAGGCAGGCAGCCGAACACAGGAGGGAGGCGGCTGAGCACAGGTTGGAAATGGCGGCTCAGAGCAAGGTGCTCACGGAAGCCACCACCGCCCTCGCCACCGCAAACCCACGCTGACGTGAGGCCTCCACATCTCCATCCACGCCATGCAACCCCCCAACACGGCCCCCGGCGCCTGAACGGCACCGTCCCAGCCGGGCCCGAATGCTGTCATCACTGTCGCTATCACCCGCCCCGGTTAGAGGTCACGCGCCATCACATACAAGTCGCGACGTCCAATTAAGCCCGGCAAGCGTCTGGTCTTCACCCTCGCCTGCGCCCCGACGCCGCTCCCAGCGCCGAGACACCACGAAGGCAGCCCGCGGCCCACGCCCCCGGCCTGCACGCCACGCACACCCGACAACACGATGACAACACGTACGGCAAGGGCGCCGGCTCAATGGCCGAGGAGGCGGTCCGCTTGATTGTGGTGGTGGCGGATGGCAAATCCAATGCAAGAAAGAAAGGTATTCCCTCAAAATACTTGTTTCCGTACGGGGGGATCAGAAGGCCATAAAGAAGGGGGAGGCGACCCGGGAAGAGTTTATGCTAGGGCTTAAGTGACTCGAGTACCAGCATGTGTTCCCGGCGAGTGCACTGGAGGCTCTCTCGCCACCAAGAGATGGTGGCGCAGGACAACTGTACATTGGTGTGGCCGGTGGTAAGACGATATTCCAAAGAAATCTTCACTCAGATCGTGGACGGCAGACTACCGATGGCTGGAAGGATACGGCAGCCATCAACGCCGTCCGCATTGAAATCATAGCAATGGCAGGCCACGCACCCACCGCCTCGGCCGGATCAGCGGACCACCAGCCCGGGAAACAGCAGAAGGTCAACACCGACCCTCGCAGCCAATACGACAAGGTGGCGATGGGTGCCCCCTGCTCAGCATGGAACAAAGACCCAGGTTCATGTGATAAGGCTGCTAAGGGCGAGTCACACGGCTCGGGTGCTCAAAAGATGGCGCATGTATTTGGTTACTGCGCCAATGTGCGCAGAATCATCACCAACCACACGGAGGCGAGTTGCTATTTCGAAGAAGTCGAGGGATCGGCCCGGTAAGACGTCCCAATGGGATTTTTAGCACACCAGTGGGAGGATAAAACAATTATGCCCCGCCGTACCATTGACGCCCGATCCGTAGAACGTCCCCCGACTAACCGTATGACAGCTGACCCCCCGCACCTCTCAACCGCAGCCATTGTTGACACTTGACCGGCTCCGGGTGGCTTCAACCGGGGAGGCCCCGGCACGACGGGAATTCCCCCCGTGACGTCACATCCGCGGCCGGTTCCCGGCGGGCCACTGCCCGCCGTAGGCCCACGGCGCGCACGCTGGAACAAGCGAAGGAAACCCCACCCGATGACGTCACGCCTGGCACTGCGGCTGGTCCCCGGCGGCGCCGCCCGGCAGTAACTGCCAGTACCCACAGCGCTAAAAAAGTCAACAATAACACACACGACGCTCAGCCCCCCGCCTGGCCGCCTCCCACACCGTTAACCGCCGGCTCCCATGCCGCTCAGATTTTTTACAACATACAATAGCACCCGTTGCCGGGGCGACGCCTCCGTGCCACACATGCCATCTTACAGCAGCTTCGCGGAGCACGTCGGCCCCGGAGATAACACATCCACGCCAGCGGCCCGAGACCACGTAGCCGCCTGCATGCTGTGCGACGTGACCGCGGCGGCCCCCGTCGACGGAGCCGACACCAGCGAGCCGGTCGAGGAGGTGCTTGATAGCGCACTCCAGCACTCCTTCCCGGCCGCCCCTGCCTGCGGCCCCTCCCCCATCGAATACAGCACCACCCTTGACGGCTTCTGGCTGGTGCTCTCTGGCCCTTCCGAATTACTTGGCCGCCCGAGTCCCGGTCGCCTCCGACCTTGACATTCCCGCCTGGCGGCACATACTGCGCGGGCACGATGACGCGCTCCTGCCCGACCATCTTGAGTTTGGGTTCCTGGCTAACTACACTGTGGCCGGCCCCCCAACCCCCACTTTCAGGAACCACTGGGCCCTTTCGCAGTCCCGCCCTTCACTCCCTGGGCCCAGTGCAGCCCCAAAATGACGTGCCCGAAGTCAACCCCGGAGAGGCGCCGCGTCATCGTGGACCTGTCATACCCTCCGGGCCGTAGTGTCAACGCGGGCATCCGGAGAAGGGAGTACCTCAGCCGTCCCTGGGCTTACAAGCTTCCGTCCTCCTCCGACTTGGGCCGGTGCATGGTCCTCGAGGGGTGAGGCGCCTTCTGTTGGTCGGCCGACATCTCCCGGGCTTACCGGCAGCTCCGGGCAGACCCCTCTCGGCATAATGGTCGACGGCCGACTATACATGGACATAGCACTGCCCTTCGGGTACAGAACCTTGGAGGCGGCGTGCGTCCACATCACCTCCGCAGTCACCTGGATGCTCCGGCAACGCGGATTGTTCAGCATCGTATACGTTGACGATTTCGTCGGCGGCAAGGCCTCCTTACTAGACGTGATGCGTGCCTTCGACGCCATCAGGGAGCTATGCGCCTCACTCGGATTGCCTCTCGCCCCCGACAAGTGCTGCACCTCCACCGTCTGGCTCCAGTGGCTCGGAATTGACTTTGACACGGAGGCCATGGTCCTCCGTATCCCCGACCAAAAGCTGCAGGAAGTGATCGCGGAGTGCGAGTGATGGCTCGACCGCCCCACCCTCACAAGGAAGGCCCTGCAGAAGCTCGCTGGCCGCGTGAGGAGGGGCGGCGAGAAGGTGTTTGCATCCCGGGTGCGAAGGCCGCCCGCCATCACCCCCAACATGATGCCCAACATCTACGCGCACATGCGCGCCCAAGGGCATCTCGGCGTCGCCCAGTGGGCCGCGGTCATCATCGCCTACTTCAGCTTCATCAGGCAGTCGAACCTGCTCTCCCCGTGGGGGGGCCCACACACGCTGTGCAGGGATGACATCCAGCGCACCCCCGGGGGACTTCGGCTCCGCATAACATCATCCAAGATTTCCGGCGCAGGCCGTCTCTCTCTCCGAGCCCACGCTCATCGGGTCGCCCATATGCCCGGTCCATGCGTGGGACCACGCCCTGACCCTCGTGCCTGCGCCGGGCGATGCCCCGGCGTTCCTCGTGCGCGCCGGCATGCCTCTCACCCCCCATGACATCACCCCCCTCATCCGGGCCAACCTCGAGGCCGCCGGAGTTCCTGAGGCCGCGGCTGACACGCTCCACGGCCTGCGCAGGGGTGCGGCTCAGGCCTGACGTGGGGGTGGACTTCTCTGCAATCAGGGCCCAGAGGACCTGGGAGTCCGACGCAGTCCACGCCTACGTTCCGAGGCAGGTGCCAGCGGATGCCCCGAGAGCCTTGGCACTGTGCTTTGGGTCGGCTCCCGGGCCTACCTCCGTGGGCTCCCAGGTCCTCCATACACCTTTGGCCGACATAGAACAGGTCGACTAATCTGCTGCAACTGACTTTCTATAAACCTCACCATTTAACCTTGTACACATGACATTGATTAATAAACCCCCCTTTTACTCCCACCTCTTGTCTCGTGCTTCCTCTGTACGAATCGGTGTGTGTGCGCGCTGAGCCCTGTGTGTCCTGGCTATAGACGGCGGGTGGGAGTGAAGAGTGGGCGATAGGATAGGGAAGGTATTGAGAGAGGAGAGGGAGAGAGAGTGAGAGAGATAGAGAGAGATAGAGAGAGTGAGTGATTTGATAAAATTATTTAAATAATAAAAAAGAATTACTAAAGGGGCTGTCACATTAGGGTTTTTTGCGGGAGCGTACGGTGGCGTAGGCGCATTACGTCATATACGTCGGCATACGCCGCCATACGCTACGCATACGCTACGCATACGCTACGCATACGCTACGCATACGCTACGCATACGCTACGCATACGCTACGCATACGCTACGCATACGCTACGCATACGCTACGCATACGCTACGCATACGCTACGCATACGCTACGCATAGGCCGTCATGTGCCGGCCTATGCCGGCATATGCCGTTGTATGCCGCCATACGCTTTCTCCCGTCCGTCCGTCCAAATTTGTTTGTGCATGCTCAAAAAATCTCGACCTATGGGAGCGTATGGTTCATACGCTACTCATACGCTGGTGTCGCTCCTCGTACGCCGGTGTACGCTCCTCGTACGCCGCTGTACGCTCCTCGTACGCCGGTGTACGCTCCTCGTACGCAAAGGGTGCGCCGGCGTAGGTTACGCATACGCTCAACTTGCGTCACCGGCGTATCTCTAGCGTATGTAGCGTACACATAGCCTACGAGTTACGTATGGGAGCGTACCCCTAGCGTATGCACAGCGTATTCAAAGCATATGCCATAGGTCTCGACATCGATCTTGACTTATACGCTACTCATATGCTTATACGCTACTCATATGCTCATACGCTACGCATACGCTACGCATACGCTACGCATCGCATAGGTTCCATATGCCAATCAAAACTATCAAAAAATGTCACAGTACGCTCTCATACGCTCCTCGTACGCTCCACGTACGCTCCTCATACGTTACACATATGCTAAAAAACACCCGATAGGTCACCAAAGGTCATCATAGGCCGGCATTCGCAGGACGTACGTAGGTTTTCAATACGCCCCCGCCATACGCCGTAATGTGACAGGGCCTTAAGAGCTGGTTTAATTCTTAGTTGTCATCATTCTTAGTAAGAATCATGACAACTGAGAATTAAACCAGCTATGTACTAATAATAACCACTAGGAATCATGACAACTGAGAATTAAACCATCTATGTACTTCATTCAACGCGTGTTGATTCTGGTTTGTGACTGACCCTTCGATCCTTGTTGATCTTGATAGTAATTAAGATAATGATGTCGCCTAATGCGATGAAAGCGGTGATAACGACCAGGGTAATACGGAAATTCCAGTTGAACCTAAACAGACATGGCGTGGCATTCTTGCACGAAACGCAATCTCTGGAACATGGTAGACACTGCCACCTGAAAGACAAGTATTCCAATAAATGCATATATATAAGAAAACAATGTTATAAAAATAACACATTTCAGACTCACTGCGCTGTGTATGGTTAGCCACACATGCATCCACACAAAACTACTTAAAGTTGCATAGTCCGATAAAAGCATCAAATTTTCAAAAGCATGACTAGTTATCTAGATTTTAACCTACATATGCAACTTAGATATTATTTATTGCACTTGGTTGGTTGTTGGGAGTTTTACATCCTGGCAACATCTAAGGTCATATCAGGACAGGTACCGACTTGTGACAGTGCACACTCATGACATTATCATGCTGCCACACTGGGAGACCAGGCCACCAGCACCATGACCTGCTATCCCACTCAGTCACATTATCCTGACAGAGCCAACCGGTCCTTGTCCTATCCTAATAATGCCGAGTGCCTGGCTAGGAAGCGACAAGTATAAATTTTTAAGTCATTGGTTTTACTTGACCAGGGTTCGAACTAGTGAGTTCGAAACCCACGACCTACCAAATCGGGAGACGGACATTCAACTCAATCGGCCATCCCGTTTGGTCGCACTTAGTGTGAAAGTACAACGTCTGAACACTTTGACTTCTGGATACTGAATGGTTTATTCCTGTCCAGGGCTCACTGAACCGCCAGCTAAACTTTCCATGACGTCATCTCATTAGCATATCTTTCAGATGTGTCTAGACGTCTACTACGCATATATTACATGCCCCCTTCCAAGTATTTCTGAAACATGAAATGTTTTAAAATGACCATCACTATACATACATACCCATTTAAATGAATAGCATAATAATACAAACATATATCTGTACTTAAACCACAGGTTCTAGCGAATGCCTGAGCGCACTATGGCACTGAAGTCCTCTGACTGTCCGGCTGCTTAGCCTCCGTATGATATATTTGTAAAGTGTGACGGCCAGCAGCTGTGGTTGTGTAGGCAGGTTAAATAGGAAATCACTACAGGCAAGTATAGAGAAGGAAGGCAAGAGATAGAGTGTGCAGAAGGAACCAGAAGGAGCTTGCTTAGTTTATTATATATATAGCTTTTAGAATCCAAGATGGTGGTGGTCACATGGGTTGATCCACCAATCAGGGTTCAATCTGTTGTATCCAAGGCCTTGTCATGCTGGCTACAGTGCCTTGTGGTGGCCAGTGATCCATAAATAACACCTGGGGGGAGGGGGTATGTGAGGTGACTCCTCCAAAGACTGTATCTAAGAAGTGACACTCCTCCTCTATACTATTTTACTATACAATTTCTATACCTAATGAGTAGTAGTTTACCAATTCCACATATCCCTCATATGCCTTTGGGTTTTATATATTACCATTTACCATTATATAGACAAGTTGCAATTTATTATAGTAGAGTTCATATATCCTCATATGCCATAATATCGGAAAATTTTACATATTGTCCATTATAGTACAACACACACACCAAATGCAGCTGAAAATACAATACTTAAACCTAACATGCACATGTGTTCGTTTGTATATATTCAACGTGACTGACTCACTATAGGTCTAACCTGCTCACCGGCTAATCACCCGACCTGACCTACTTAGATTAGCCGCACTGTTTACATTTGGCAGCGACGCTGACATACTTTGTGTCTGCTCGACTGGTTCGGGCTGCCTCCCCTCAGGCGCCCTTATAATCTGAACCCTGTTCCTATACAACATATTCCCTGACTCATTCAAAATCTGATATTCTCTCCCTGAAACACCTGTATGACCTAAAATTACTCCTTTTTTCCACTCTCCCGCATTATTCTTGTATTTTACATTGTCCCCAACTCTCATAGGCTTGTGCGGCTTCCCGCATTTCTTGTCATGAAACACTTTCTGGCTTTGCTGTCTTTTTGCTGTCTGTTCTTTGGATTTTGTGTTTCGAGTAACAAGATTTCTTCCGCCATCGGCAACCTCCCTCTCAGCCTTCTGCTCATGAGCAGCTGAGCCGGAGATGCATTCAAGATGGGCAATGGAGTGTTTTGATAGTTTAACAAAGCTAACTGGAAGTCTGTATTTGTTTTTGCACATTTCTTCAAGATGTCCTTTACCGTTTGGACAATCCTCTCCACATGGCCGTTGCTTCGTGGATATTGCGGACTGGAATACGCAGCTTTAAAACCATAGTGTTGCGCAAACTCCCTGTACTCATGGCTCTTAAATTGCAGACCATTGTCCGAAATGACCTGACTAGGAATACCGTGCCTAGCAAAATTATCCTTCATCGCCTCAATGACTGTGACAGACGATGTATCACTGTAATAATCCACGGTTATAAGGTAATTTTTATGGTTTAATTCAAACAAGTCTGCTCCTACTTTCTCATACGGCTGACAGGCTATCGGGTGGTTTATCAATGGCTCATTATGCAAACTTTACCAGTTGTTCTGGCAAGTGTCACACCGACTGACTTTTTCCTCAATTTGTTTGTTTATGTTAGGCCAGAACATGCAGTCTCGCGCCAGCTGCTTGGATTTCATTACGCCCAATTGCGTTTCGTGTAACGCCTCAATCATTTCACCGCAGAGACCCGGAGGTACCACCACCCGATTGCCTTTCATGACTAGATTGTTTTCTACCGTTAACTCGTCTTTGTGTGGGATGTACTGTCTAAGAC
The DNA here is from genome assembly GCA_030323885.1 of Branchipolynoe longqiensis. Lineage (NCBI taxonomy): Eukaryota > Metazoa > Annelida > Polychaeta > Phyllodocida > Polynoidae > Branchipolynoe > Branchipolynoe longqiensis. The sequence continues at coordinate 59,459,457 of CM059186.1, read as the reverse complement.
ACGGCGGTGTCTGTATGCGTGTAGTGTCCCACCCATCTTCAATGTGTGTGATTAACATGGACATGGATACATCTTTTTCATACTCTCTGACAATTTTACTTAACAAACTTGACGATTGCATGTCCACTGCGGCAATGCAGAACGTGTCATCGAACAGGCTATCGTGACCTACATTACCACTATGAGCTCTGGAAAACGTGTCTGCAAAAGAGATCAGAGAACCTTTCACATGACACAGTTGAATATTGTAGTTTTGCAAATGCAATCGCATTCTCTGCATTTGGGCCGAAAGTTTGTGAATTCGTTTTTGCATTATCGCCACCAATGGCTTGTGGTCCGTTTGAATTTGAACCTCCTTGCCAAAGATATAGTCATGAAATCTCTGGCATCCAAAACATATGGCGAGCATTTCTTTTTCTATCGTGGCGTAACCACACTGTGCTGAATTGAGTGCATGAGATGAGAGTGCGATTGGCTTGCTTTCTTGCATTAACACAGCACCTAGACCTGACTGACAGGCATCTACCTGAATCACAATGGGTTTGTTTACATTATAATAAGACAACACAGGAGCAGCTCTCAACTTCTCCTTCAACTTATCAAAAGCACCCTGCTGTTCGGTTTGCCAGTGCCACGCTACATCCTTAGCGAGGAGCGTGCGCAGTGGTTTGGCAATCTCGGACATGTTAGGTATGAACTTGTGCACATACCCAACCATGCCCAGGAACCTTTGGACGCCTTGTTTGTCGTGTGGCTCTGGCATGTCTACGATTGCTTGTATTCTCTCTGGATCAGGTTTCACACCCTGTTGGGTAAGTTGATGACCTACATACTTTACGTTAGTTTTGCATAGCAAAGATTTTGTCTCGTTAAATTTTAGATTTACCGACCTAGCTCGGTCCAACACGGCCTTGACACTCTCATTGTGTTCCTCCACTGTTGACCCATATACAAAAATGTCATCTGTGACTATCCCGATACCGGGACCATGACATGTTGCATTTCCTGAATAAAAATGTCACCAGCTGTTTTGATGCCAAAAGGCAAGTGGGTGTACCTGTACCGGCCCCACGGAGTGTTAAATGTGCACAGACGCGAACTTTCCTCATCTAATTCTATTGGCCAATACCCTGTCATTGCATCCAAAACTGAGAAATATTTTGCATCTGCCGTCTTGGCAATAATTTCGTCAATTGTTTTGGTAGGGAAAGGCCCTCTCTTTATCGCTTTGTTCAACTTAGTCGGATCCAGACAAATCCTTATCTTATTTGGTTTTTTCACGATAGTTATAGAATTAACCCACTCGATAGGTTCATCCTGCTCAACTATTACACCCATCTCTACCATGCGATCAAGTTCACTACATACTTTACTTTGAATCGCAAATGGGATTCTTCTAGCCGGATGTATAACAGGTTGCACAGATTTATCAACATGAATGACAGCCTTTGCTTTGATCAAACCTAAACCTTGAAACACGTCTTTGTATTCGCCTACCAGCTGTTCAGCCTGGGTGCTGGGACTCGCTTGGCTTGGAAATGTTCGTCGGCACAGCAGAGTGCAGCTCGTCGACACGCACCAACAAGTTCAATGTCACGCAAGCCTGTTTCCCCAAAATAGGCTGATACTTCCGCACAACTTGGAACCTGAAGTCTCTGCCATTCACGTCGACCGACGCCTCACCGTCGGGAGTGATCCGATGCCCCAAGAACGTGACCACCGAACACCGGGTGTTCATCAGCCGCCCCGGTGCGACTCTGTCGAAGATGTTCCTGTTTGCCTCAGACCCGGTGTCGAGCTTGAACTTGACAGGACGACCGTTCACTCGGACGGTCGCGTACCACAGCTTGGCGTCTTGCTCGGCACCACGTTCAATGACACCGATGAACAGATCCGTTGTCAACACATTGACCTCCACCGGATCTGGGTCTTGCTCAGCATTGTGAGGGTCGGGCTCTTCGACGGCCAATTCGTTGACCCTGCCCAGTCTGCTCCGGCAGACCTTACTGAAGTGCCCGATCTTCTTGCAGGCTATGCAAGCTTTGCCTTTCGCTGGGCAGACTCCCTGGCGGTGTTCGTATCCACAGTTTTGACAGCGGATCTTGAACTCTCCTGCACCGGCACCGCCAGAATTCCAAGATGGCGATTTCCAAGATGGCGTCACCGATGACCGGACTGCCGGTGCACCGGTATGCACAGTAGCATAGTTCTTAAGAAAATCAATTTCCATACTCTCAACATCTGATTTGGTGTCCTCCAACAGATCCGAAATGAATTCACTCATTTCACACATACTCACACACTTCTCCAGAGTTAACTCAGCAGTTTACAGCAGTTTGTTACGCAAATTAATGTTTTTAACGCCAGCCACCAACCGATTGCGCAACAGCGACTCCTCCACTGACCCGTATTCCCAATGCTTTACTTTGTCTCTTAGCGCCGTGATGTACGTGGCCATAGTTTCTGTAGCTTGATTATGCGAATTAAACTTGTACCTTGTTATTATCAAACTGCACTTGCCTACACAATATGTCTGGAATGCTTCTGTGAGTGGTCCGATCCTGTCCGGTCAGCGAGAGTGATGGACATATTGGTGAAAACTTTTTGCACTTCTTCCCAGCGACGTGAAAAATGATGCAGCATTGCACTCGTTCTGTCTTCAATATGACACCTCCAGCAGTGGCGTATATGTCATATGCTCTGATCCATGTTTTCCAGTTTGATTTTGCATTGTTGCTGAGGACAAGCTGACCAGGCGGCCGCAAACCCGGCAGTGTATTAGCGGGCGGCATTCTTCCTCATCTGACACCATGTGAAAGTATGTCTGAACACTTTGACTTCTGGATACTGAATGGTTTATTCCCGTCCAGGGCTCACTGAACCGCCGGCTAAACTTTCCATGATGTCATCTCATTAGCATATCTCACAGACGTGTCTAGACGTCTACTACGCATATATTACACTTAGTATTTACTCTTACATATAAGGTCATTCTAAGTCAATTTAATAGAACATGAAGCCTGAAGCCTATGTGGTCAGAGTGGTCACACTCTAGTGCTTGGCATGTTTGCACTTCAAATATCTCCAAAGTTAGTAATTTTAAAGCGAAGTTACTTCAAAGTAATGCCAGGTAGATTATAACGACCAACATCAAGTGCTTATCTCAGAAAATGGCAGAAACCTAAAACCATCGGACTATGCAACGTTAAACAAAGTGTATAAACCACTGCACTAACGGCACCTCCTCACACATCGCAACTAAAGAATAGATGTGATAAATCACAAAATTGTCTAGAATTATTTATTATTTATCACGAGGCATGTAGATGTATAATCATTTAATGCGATATTATTATCAAATCATATAAATACTTGTTATTTCGCACGGCAAACTTAATGTTGCCTGGCCGTGAGGTGAGTGCCTCGGCGTTTAAGCGTTTAATGCGCATATGTATTCATGAACTGAATTATTAAGATTATGTGTGCAACTATTCAAACCTAAATTGTAGTACATCAATAAGGTAATGATAATTTTTAACACAAGTTTGGTTATTTTTTAATCTATTCCAAGGGCACTCTTACTGCTTCGGAGTTTCCTTCACATCAGGGTTCAACAAGAAGTAGGCCTCTATAACCTTCCCATTGAAAGATTTAAGTTCTGAGTATTGGTTTGGAAAGTAAAATCCTAGCGCGCATTGGCAGATATATGATCCTGTAGTAAATCCGTGCCCATGAAGCAGTACACACTGAAAAGGAAATATAATTATTACTAATATTAGACAGATGGCTCTACATCAACTAGCCTTATAAGTTATAAGAAGGGACACGTGGAATGTATTTAAAAAACCATTAAAAAAACTACCTACTAATCTAGGTTTGTTTGTTTTGGTTTGATGTCCTGGCAACATCTAAGGTCATATCAGGATGGGTACTGATTATCCTTGCCCTTTCCTAGTAATGCCGAGCACTGGGTTGGGTAGCGACAAGTATCAATTTGATAAGTCATTGGTTTGACTCAACCGGGAATCGAACTCCATGCCTTATGGGGCTGTCACACTACGACCTATGGCGTTAGTGTATGCCGGCATATGCGGTTTTCAACCAATACGCCGTCATAGGTTAGGCATAGGTTGGGCATATGCCATATACGCTCATCATACGGCGTCATACGACGAGCCGCCGAGAAAGTTTTGTGCATGTTCAACATTTTCAGCATATGCCTCATACGCTGCTCATACGCTAGACGTATGCTAGGCATACACCGGCATAGGTTACACATAGGTATGGGGTAGGTCGGCATAGGTTGAGCGTATGCTGAAACCGCGCCTGTCCAGGCACTCCAACTACAGTTCCAGCATCAGTACACAATTGCCCTTTATCAGCATGAGCTAAAGCTAGGGTTCCTTACACGCGGCATGCGGCATACGGTATGCGAACGGGTTGGGTCCTTTCACCCACACCCACACACATAGTGTCAGGTTTCTCTAACACTGTTGTCTATGGGCATTCGCATTCACATGCCGCACCGATCGCTACATGGACCGATTCAGTATTTGCATGCCACATGCCGCATACCGCGTGTAAGGAATCACCCCCATTGACTTAGATGCTTTTCGATTTTTGCCGCATTTGCATACCGCGTGTAAGGAATCCTAGCTTTAGTCTCTACCTCATGGTTCTTCTGGCGGCCCATCTCCAGAGGAAAAGGAGGAGGCAGCGGCGCACAGTGTGGGTCAGACCCTGGATTGGGAGGCGGCCACAGTTTGGCATGTATGACAAGCTAATGGTCGAGCTCTGCAGCGAGGACACTGCATCATTCGTCAACTTCATGCGGATGCCTCCCAGGTTGTTTGACGAGATTGTGGTGCGAGTGGGACAGAGGATCGAGCCTGCACTGAAGATCGCCCTTACTCTGCGGCACATGGAATCTGGCACCAAATACTCGTCCATGAAGTTCGGGTGGAGGGTCCCCCACAACACACAGTCATTCATAGTGCGTGAAGTCTGTCAGGCCATCGTCGACGAGTACATGGACGAGGTCATGACGTGTCCGACGACTCCAGAAGGATGGCGTGCCATCGCGGACCTATTCTTAGAGAAGTGGAACTTCCCCCATACCTGTGGCGCTCTGGATGGGAAGCACATCGCCTGCCGGTGCCCTCCAAAGAGTGGGTCATTCTACTACAACTACAAGGGGTTCTACAAGTTTATCTGGGCAGATCTTGGGGGTTTGGGCTCCGCATCTGATGTCCAGATCTACAATGACTCCGAGCTGAAGGCGGGCACTGAAGGTGGCACCATCGGCTTTCCGTACCCTGAACCGATCGTGCATGGCCAAAAGGATGTGCCGTACGGCAGGATGGGGTTTACCAATGAGGAGCGACTGTTCAACTACCAGCTCTCCCAAGCTAGGAGAGTGGAGAATGCCTTTGGCATTCTAGGCAACCGCTTCCAAGTGCTGCTGACCACTATGTAGCACCACCCCTCCACCATGAAGGTCATCATCACCGTGTGCATTGTTCTGCACAACCTCATGAGGATGCGCGACCCAGCACTGCAGAACTTGCAGCTGGATCGTCCCGAGACTGGCACCAACAACTTTGTCCCCAGAGCGTGGCGAGAGGGCCAAAACCTGCCCGACATTGACATTCTACCTAACCCCAACACCGCCTCCAAGTTAGGAAAGGAGCAGCGCAATCTAATTTAAGACTGGGTCGTCTCACCCGCCGGAGCAGTATCATGGCAAGACAGCATGATCTGATGTACCAAAACATTGTATCTGTCTGTATGCACTGTGTATGTGTACTGTTATGATATATTTTTCAAAACTTTTGGGCTTTTCTTTATACTGTACAGTTTTTGCTTATTTACATGTTCGTTATGTTGTAACATGTCTACTGTTATGAGATGGTAATGTCTATATGTCTATTAAAATAAACGATATCAGTTTTTAGATATCAAAACACAATTACATGTCTGTTATATTCTTTCTAGCCCTAATTAAAGTTATCTAGTTAATATAATTGTAACGAATTTGCTCTCTTTTTAAAGGACTACAACTTTTGAAAGCATAACCACTGTTTTTACGTACATACTAAGAACACAGGGAAAAAGAGGGTGAGATACAGGGACAGAAAGGGGGAGCGGAGAGAGAGAGAGGGAGAGAGAGGGAGGGAAAGAGAGGGAGGGAGAGAGAGAGCGAGGGAGAGAGGGGAAGAGAGATGGGAAGATATGGGAAGAGAGGGAGAGAGAGGGGAAGAGAGAGGGGAAGAGAGAGGGGAAGAGAGGGAGAGAGATGGGAAGAGAGGGAGAGAGAGGGGGAAGAAAGGGGAAGAGAGGGTAGAGACTTGTGTCCTTAATATTAATAATAATTATTCTTTATTTTCAATTTTACTTTAATTGTACTTTAATTTATAACAAGTACATTATGGCATGCCATTATTGCATGCGGACACAACAATTCTAGTTTATAAAACATTTTGACACATTTTGACACATTTATACATATATACATACAAACATACAGAGATAAAGAATACAACATAAGATTTTACTAAAAATACAAACTATGCCTACATATCTACATATCTACACATATATACACATATCTTCAAATATTTACAATCACTTGTCATTCGTCCCGTTGGATCCCGCCCCAGCTGGTGACATCGGGGCTGAGGGGGGGGGGGGAGAGGTCCAATTTGGAGACCCCCAACACTCCCGCGATCTCCGACAGCCCCAACAAGTTCAATAGTCCGTCGGACGTCTGGCTGGCCTATTCTGACAAAGTTCCTGGGGCGGGGGCGACTCGTATCGGAGTTGAACTCGCCACGGCACCGGCACCGGAAGTCGATGGCCAGCCCACACCGACAGTGGCCGCACCACCTGGGCGGGCAACGAGTCCTGGAGGGGCCCTGGTGTGGCCCGCCATGCAGAGTGTCCGGAGTGCAGCAGGTGGCTGCACCATCCCCACAGACGGCCGTTGCACCAACTGAGGTGGGACCGGCTCATGACGCATGTGGAGGGGCTGTACGGGCAGAGGTGATGCATGTGGAGCGGCTGTATGGGCAGAGGTTGAGGCAGAGGCTGAGGCTGAAGATGCCGCTGCGTCATATACTGCTGCACATACTCCTGTGTCTGCGACGCCCAGGGTGATGCTGGTGGTGGCTGGTGAGTCCACTCATGGGATTGAGGCTGGGGATTGAGGCTGGTATAACTCACTTGTTGACTCAGGAGCAGGTCCAGTCACATGAGCCGCCGCAGCCACATAGTTTGCAAACGCGATACGCTGCGTTATCGCCAGTGTAGGGGGCGGCTGCATCACCTTCAGCATGTCCCAAGACTCGTCGAACCTCTTCTGGATGGCAGCGAGTAGGTTCGCGTCATCTGGGGCTGACCGCTTCCCCTCCCCCTTCCCCTTTCCCCGCTCTCAGACTGGAGCGTGAGGAGTGGCGTCCTCCTCCATCCCCACGTCCAGATCCGCGCCGAGATTCTCCTCGAGGCTGACATCGAGATGTGCAGCCTCTATGGCAGCGGCCACCTGCAAGACAAAATAATAAAATGACATAAGTAACATGAATGCAAATTAATCTTTCCACAAAAGAGAACAAAAGTAAAAAATAAAGCAAAAATATTTAACGATAAATGACAAAATTGATTTATCAAGATTCATTACGTAAATAACATATATCGGTTTGTCGACTTCTCCAGAATAATAGGGATTTTATGAGAATCCTAACGCCCACACTAGTCAGAAGGATAAAAGAATATGTACTTACACTTCTGCAGGGCTCTGGCCAGTGATGGATGACGGACCGCAGAAAACCGAACTTCCGCATTATCCACTGCTCCCTCTCAGTCAGTTCAGGTGCTCCATCCCCGCTCTTCTTTTTGTGCAGCTGCGTGTTGGTGTCTCGGAGTGACTTGATCCACTTCTGGAGATGGACTGCTGTCATCCCCAAAAGCGTCGCCTGGTCCTCCCACATCTTCCCTTCCTGTCCGAGCGGCGGTAGTCTGTCATCTTGACATTCCCGATGACTGGATTCTCCTGCAGGAAGTGAAGAATCTGACCCTCCTTGAAGACCGCCAGAGAACAGTCGCTCTTCTTGGCCCTCCTTGGCCGTCATCTGCGTCTCCACTTCCATCTCCAGTACTTCCAATGGAGACTGGTGTTGTGGAGAGTGGTGCTATGGAGAGTGGTGTTCTGGAGAGTGGTGAGGTGAGGAGGCAGGTGAGGAGACTGATGCTGGTGAAGATGGCAAAGTCTACCTCTTCCTCCCTCTCCCACGGCCTAGTCCTCCTCCAGCGGTGAGAGCAGCCCTGGAGGCTGGTGTAGCAGCAGCAGCAGCAGTAGTGGTGTTCTTCTTAGCAGGCATCGTGGAAGAGTGAGGGGACAGCTCCTGCTCCAGGGTATTTATACCCAGGCGGCGACCCACCCCCAACCTCTTGGCGATAACATACGCTTTGCATATGCTACGCATAGGTTTTGCGTAGGTTGTGCATATGCTACACATAAGTTGATATGCTAGGCATAGGTTGGTCATAGGTTACGTATACGCTGGACTTGTCAACCACAAACGTCAACCCACATCACAGTACCCCGCGCATAGGTCGGGTTACACTTTGAATATGCCGCCATAGGCTAGGGGTAGGTTACGTATAGGTTATGTATAGGTTACGCATACGCTTCACAAGCTCCCGCAGTGCAAAAAGGTCAGCTTATGACGACCTATAACGTTTTTCAAATTTTTGCGGTAAGTTACGCATATGCCGCCGCCATAAGTTGTAGTGTGACAGCCCCATAACATAGTTTGTCTGGCCTTCATACAAATACTGTATGCAGTTTGCCTCTCAAAACTCTCATTACTTCCTCACTGCTGGGACGATGAGAGTAAACTCTTTGGGAATCAAATGTATTCTAAAACAAATCCATGATTTAGACGTGCATAGTAATAAGTTTAATGTGGCGGGCACACCAATTATTCAAATGAACTAATTAGTAAAAATGACAATTAACCATAAAAGTGAATGCCTTCATATATTCCATCTAATTTTGTTTGGTTAATGGGGTCTTGTGACCTAACACCATTTAATGTCACCCAAGGACGGGTACCAACTTGCGAGATGTGCGCATTCAATGGCGACTTCATTTGTATCCCTGCCTCATTGGTATGCCATTCTGCTGGCACCATAAACTAATATCCCACTCAGTCACACTGAGGTCTTCACACCATTACTTGAGCCACTAACCAACTGCATGCATTGTGCACTCACTCAGTCACACATCAGATGAGGAACGATACCAACAGGAAACCAGTGATTATATTTACACAACGCTTGGTTCAGCTACAAATCTACGTAGACACAATGTCATCACCAAATGAAAATATAGTTACCCGTGTAGAAGGATGGCAGTGGTGAGTGCCCCTGAACATATTCATCGACGAGTCCAAACTCCACTCATCATTTTCACACTGGTTAATGTCAACATCTGTCAAGGCAACGTCTATTTTGGTGACGCCACTGTGAAAAGAACCAGAGAAACTTACACAACACACATACTATGTAAAGAAGAAAAATGGATGAAACAAAGTGGATAAATATATCCTGAGTTTAGGAAAAATAACCTCTCATCATGTATATATTCCAGTGTGATGTGAGGGGACTTCCCACCCAGCAATTAACCCGATAGCTGGGAGGGAGGGTGGGGGCACTCCACCAATGCGCACAGAGGAAATTTAAGGTGTACATGTCACCCTTGCATTTGTACTCGTATAATGTGTTATATATCACACACACATGCACACACAGACAAACGCACATACACACACACATATATATATATAGTATAGTTATACCATTACCAGCAATCCTGAACTTAATTTATCCGCTGCGAGTTCATGGCGCTTCGATCGATTCTGCCCATGACCCAATTTCATCCAATCAGCATCGGCCACAAGATGTCTGCGCCCATAACTCGAGTCACTCGCGGAGTATGCATCGATAATGCTCAGTTGATTTTGCTCAAGATTCCCGTGGATCGGAGGATTAGACAGAAACGACAGATGAATGTAGACAACCAGTTCTGGCCAATACATCGCCTGATTTCCCGGAAAAGAGTTGGCGAGGTAAGTGAAGAAAATGACCCGATCTGAATGCATGCATAGTGACTATAGGTATGTGTGGATCGTGGTGTTTTTCGACTCCGGCCGAAATCACGATTACCAACCTGAACGTCATGGCACCTACTGTGTTGTGGCATGTGTTATTTGTTGCTTTGCTGAAGGAACACTTTTAAAGTTATTAACAAGCTATCTTTCCAATCAATAGGATACAGCTATAATAGGCCTTGGACCTGTTAGCCGCTCTTAATTAATAGAAATTGAGACAGTAATGCTTGACCAGTATGCATCCAGTCGGGACTTGAAACAGTTCACTGACTCTGCTGTACAATGTAGATCAAATGTTCTTCTTTATCTGGGTCATCAAATCTTTTGAATCTGCCAAATAGAAGTTTAGTGAAAATTGCTCTGAATTCTTTCATTTTTCCGTTCATTCCAGTAAATTGCCAACATTTGATATTCATTTTTGAAATTACTATATTAATTTTTTCATACCTGTCTTCTATCTGTTTACCAATTTTCCTGAAGATTGCCTAGATGTAAGAGCCTTGATAATTTTTTCTGACTAGGTAAATCAGTTTGATTTGGAATGTATATTTGGAGGGTAATTTCATTTTATTAACTTTGTTGGTTTTTTCAAGGATTCTCTTCTATGTTGTTCTCCTTTTAATAATTACTTTTTTTATTTCAGAGTTTCTCATACCTGGTTCAGTGGAAAGATTATCCACTATCGGCCTCGACTTGGGAACCGGAGGAGAATTTCAAGTTGGCTGAAGGTCTGGTCAGTGAGAACTTCACTAACCCTGATGTGTCTGAGGAACTGGTCAGCTTAGGAAGGGATACATTGTTAGTTGGCTTCCAAAGACGCCTTCATGGCAAAACAACACAGTAGCATCTGTCCGAGGTGCACATGCATTTTGATGTGTTCCGGAAATTACAAGACTTTGAGTCGGTGAACTTCCCAGCAGGATGGGATAGTCTGATCAGTAAGGATCGCTACGGCTGCCATCTTGTGTTTCCGGTACTGATCTGTCAAGTCCTGGCATGGACACCAGTGAACTATCATGTCAATGAACAGGGCATTTTTGAAGCGTTACCTCGTTTGCCAGTAGACAAACTACTGATCCCGTGCTACTGACCCTACTTTAGTGTAGTCACAGAGTTGTAAAATCCTGATCTTTGAGGATACCTGCTAAAGGCAATGTACATATTAATCACATCATTATTTTTTTAACTTATTATTTCTAGTACAAATTTTAATTTAAAAAAAGATCTCTGCTTCTATTTGAGATATCAACTTGATTTTTGATCAGAATGCAAATATCTATATGATTACATTGTCTTTAAGCTATATCCACATGTAAAAAAACTATAAAAGATTGTTTGCTCTAATTAGCATATCCATCCTATGGTTATGTCAAAAGTGCTGAGAGTAGGTATCGGCAGCGCCATGAACAACTTGTGGAATGGTGCTTTTTTCATCAATATTCACAGGGTCTCTGTATGGATTGGATTTTGATGAAATTGCATCACTTAGAAGAACAATAATATGTTCTATCTGATGTTCTTCTTGCATTGAATATATAAGTTTGTATTTTAGTCAAATCCATTTTTAAGATGACGGTATTTAGAGAATATTCCTTCATCACTGCCCTACAACATAGAAGGTCATGGATGGTATCAGAAGAAGCGACATGACCTCAGCTTTCTAGCCATATATGGTTCGCCCTAGGTCAAAAAAGTACTGTACTGAGTTTTAAATTGTTTGAAACCTAATAAGATTTGGTACGGATAGATAGACAATTTGATTCCCTTTCCAATGGTACAACTCTTACTATAGTGCTAGTTAGTGCAAGGAGCCGCAGACAGAATATTGATACCAACCTCTTTGGGCCTTTGCTGTCTATAGTAGTTTCACAATGATGACACACATGTACAAACATGTACCTCGCATTGCTGTATATTTGAATATATTACAGAATATGTAATCTAATAGTGTGCCAAATTTAGGGAAGATCCACCCATTGCTTTAGGTACAGTGAATATTTAAAGATTTATTTAAATCATTATTTTTGGTTTTGGATGCTTTTAGTTTGTATTTTAAATCGAAATGCAGGTTTTGATATTTTTAGTTAATTTATTGATATAGCTAATATGCATTAGTCACTGTTTTCTTAATAAGGATCTGTTCTAATTGGAACACGTTGTAAAATGTTCCGATATGCGGAATTGGGGGAATGCAAATGTTCTATTGCTGATCAGTGTGCGTGACCAGGCGCATGTATGTATATATATATATGAGTTTGAGTCGATCGCTTGGCCAGTTTACCGGTTAAGCAGTGTCCAAGCCAACATCGAGCAGCAACATTAATTCGAAACGAAGTCGTCCGTTGGCCCGATCAGACGGTCGATCCGGACAGAGGAAGCCCGAGACGGAAGTGGGAGTAAGAAGGGAGGGTTTATTCAGGAAACAGGTACAGGTAAACAATCGGGGTAGTACAAATGAGGCAATGTTCTTGTGCAGGTCAGTCGACCTTATCCACGTCCGCAGAGGGGCCCGGAAGGACCTGGGAGGAGGTAGGCCCGGGAGCCGACCCCCACGCAGTGGGCTACAAAAAGAGGGTGGGTGGGTGCAGTAAATCCATGGACGTGAGAGTCTGGAGCCCGAATGCAGGTCAGAGGGAAGGCGGGAAGGAGGGGAGGTTCGGTGAGGGCCCGCGAGGTGGTGTCTCGGGCTTCCCGCCGGATCAACCACAATTCGGAATTATGAGCCAATGCTGATCGACCGTTAAAGTTCGGACGAGTTGAATCGATCGTTTGAATTACTAGCCGATAGCGATATAATGTGCAATTAGTCTATGAAAAACCCTGAAATCGACCGATATAGTCGTCACTTGGCCCAGTTTAACGGTTAAGTAGTGTCAGATGGATCGATTGTTATTGTAGAAAGCAATATCAAGCGTTTTCCGTAGCGATCAGTAAAGAATATGTTGAAAATCGACACAATGAAATTATTTTGCTTCAGTCGTCCGCTGTCCCTGTGAAAACGCTAGAATAAGGTTTAGTTATGTGCACGATACCGTTAATCTGTCATTCGGGTACGATCGTCCTTGTTATTGCTGATCAGATCATAGACGCACAGGTAATATCAGTGCTGTAGTCGTCAGCTGGCCCCAGGTAGAACAACAGGTAGCACCGGTAGAACAAAGGAACAACAGGTAGACTGTGTTCCTTCCTCAGCAAAAAACTGGAGGCAAGTGACGATTCAAACCAACTCGAGCAGCGTCGAACCCGCCAGGACCGCAGCAGGGCCAGCGGACGACGGCAATTGGACAATATTAAGTCGAGTAGAATCGAAACTAATAAATAATAAATAATTCTCCGAGCATTTATATGTATATAATATATATATATATATATATACATATATATATATATGTATATATATATATATATATATAAATATATATATATATATATATATATACTGGACACAACGTGCATTTATTAAAATGGAGCAGGGCCTATCGGATGAAGTTATGATTAAACGAGGAGTTCGACAAGGGTGTGTATTGTCACCATGTCTATTTAACCTGTACACAGAGATGATTTTCAGACACATTGAAGATTGCAAGGGAGTGACAATAGGTGGCATGAACGTCAACAATCTTAGATATGCCGATGACAGTGTAATACTAGCAGACAGTGAGAAAAACCTACAAGATATAGTGAACAGAATCAATAAAGCTGGAATACTATTCAACATGAAGATGAATGCCAGGAAGACCAAAACAATGGTTATAAGTAAAAAGACAGATAAACCAAATGTCAATATAACCATAGATGGCACAAACATAGAACAAGTATCCGAATTCATATATCTCGGACAAAAGATTACAAATGATGGGAGATGTGAGGAAGAAATTAAAAGAAGGATAACAATAGCCCGAACAACATTCTCCAAAATGTATAGAGTGTTAACATCAAGTAAGATATTAATACAAACAAGGAAGCGTATTCTTCAGTGTTATGTGTGGTCTACTCTAATGTATGGGGCAGAGACATGGACAATCTCTAAGAAAATGTACAAACGTTTAGCAGCATTTGAGATGTGGACTTATCGAAGGATGATGAAAATATCATGGACAAAGAAGATCACCAACAAAGAAGTTCTCAGAAAAATTTAAAATAAGAAAAGCTTGTTTGCCACTATACAGACAAAGAAACTTATTTATTTTGGCCACATCATTCGTCAGAGTTCAATTTACCGTACATTGTTGGAAGGGAAGGTGAATGGCAGCAGAGGGAGAGGGAGACCAAGAACATCATGGTTTACAAATATTTCACAGTGGACAGGCTTGAATTATTCACAGTCTATCAGAACAGCACAACATCGGGACAAGTGGAGAACCATTGCATCCAACCCTCGACTAGAGGATGGAACTATTGATTGATTGATTGATATATATGTAAGGGCTGGTGGTACCTGAGTGGGATGTAAATAGTCATAGTGGTGCTGGCAGGTCTGGGTGTGGGTGCACTCAATTCCTACCCCCTCTGCTGGGATAGTGATCACCACACTCAAAGGTCAAGGTTGGTGGTGCCCATGGGGCCATACAGCTTGGTGGTGGTGGGCAGACCACTGGTAGCCATGGGGTCCAGGAATGCTGGATCCCTATTGGTAGGGCCAAGAATCCGTTTCCCATTGGGGGAAAAGGGGTGGGGTGATACTCTACAATGAACTCATGTAACCATATAAATAATAAACCAGAGGGCCTGACTCTTCTCTTCTTCTTTACACTTTATACTGTTCCTTTCTCTTTGTCTGTATTGATTTCACTATAGCCTGCCTACACAGCTACAGAGTCGAGCCTTAGCCATTTTATAAAGTGGTATCAATAATTATATGTTCATATCAGCATTTATTTTATAGGGATTTATATGGATAAATATATATATATTTATATATATTTCAATAAAAAGTTTGTTTCTTTTTTAAAAAAACCTGCTTTGATGGCTTTATTTTAATAAGGATGTTTTCCAATTGGATCAAGTCATAGCAGCATTTATTTTGTAAGGATTTATCTAGATATATATATGTATATATATTTCAATAAAAACTTGTTTCTTTTTTTTTTAAACCCTGCTTTGATGGCTTTATTTCCTGTTAATTTATGCAATTTCTTGTTTCTGCAAGTACACATATTTGTCTGAATGTTTCAGGCAATGGATAAAAATAAACAGAATGAATGTACATATTCATTGACCGTTAACAAAATTAAGATCTGTTCTAATTGGATGTGAGCATTATGGAATAATGAATAACAAAAATAGGAACATAAATAGGAGTTAAAATAAAAGAATTGAATTGATTGAATGACAAGTTTGTTTCATTTTTTTTTAAATGGAATAAAGATCTGTTCTAATTGGATGTAAGGATTATGGAACAATGAATAAATAAATAGGAATACATATTTCAATAAAAATATGTTTCAATTAAAAAAACTGCTTTGATGGATTTATTTCTTGTCAATTGATGCAATTTGTTGTTTCTGCACATACACATATTTGTCTAAATGTTTGTATGCAATGTAATAAAGATAATGTTCTAATTGGATGTCATGATTCTGGAACAATGAACCAAAAAATGGGAATCTAAAAAAAAAGAACTTTTTGAATGTTTATCTCAATTTTTGGATTGGCATTTATGGAGTTTTGCGCCTGAACTCTTCATATATATATTTCAATCAATAGTTTTGTTTCATCTAGTTGTGTCCTCAAATTCCAAGCTCACTTATGAGTAAAGAAACAATAATGCAGAAGAAAGAATAGTCTACAGTAATTACACTTCAGTGGGAATATTTTTTAGGACATCACCCCTCCCATGACCCCCCTCCCCATCCATAATAGCTACCCAAGGCATGACAAAAACTAGTGAAAGAGTCCGGATTAGATCATCACCTATTCATAAACAAAACACCAGTCATAGTTGGAAAGAACCATGGAAAATATAAGCCAATAAGACATATTCCCTCTCCTAAAAGCTTGCAGTCAAAACGGTGACACTTATTCCATGTGTCAACTTCAACCCCTATGTGGACACGGCAAAATATTTAGCTAGACAACTGAAACTGTGCCTAGAGATACCGTACGGTGCTGCCATCTGTGAGAGCTATCGGCCACTGAAATACATGCTGCCGTATTCTCTCACTAGCTTGTAGAAGTTGGGAAGTTTAGCGATTTTTCAGTGAGTAAAGTGGAAAAACGTGGCATTTTCTCCCAAATTTTCAACATACAGGTGGACCTACAAAAAATGTAGCGAATTAGCCCGATTTTCGGCAGGGAACAGCTTGGTGTATGTAGAAACTCATCTGCTATCGGCGCTATACATTTAGTATGATAGCAATGCGATAGATGGCATTGCTGTGGATTCGGTATAGGAATGCTGTTACTCGTGACGGTCAGTTGGCACATGCCTAGTCAACAGGTTCGGGATTGCTGGTAATGCGAATCTTACCTGGGTACAGATGATGAATAACTGTTTTTTATCCTCTTTCATACTATTTCTTAACATAAGATGTTTCAGTGTACCACAAAATATATAATGTTGTGTTTCTCACCCATGTTTTAGTCGGTGAGCAGGTGAGTCACCAGGCCGCATGACTTTTCTAGTCGTTTGTTGTAATGTTTTGCAAACGACCTAGCTGTCTTCCAGCCGGTGTGCGCCAGGATTCTCTTCACTGAGATTCCTAAATGACTCGCCTTAGAGACCATGGCCCCCCTCGTTGAGAGGGACGCATAGCGTGCCGCATCGACACCTGCCTCTTTGAGCACCCTAATGGTCCATCTTGCGAGTGTGTCTCTCGAGATAGCCTTATGCGGCTCAATATAGCTTATCAAAAGCTGTGTGGAATTCCTTATTCCTCGTGACTTGGGATATATAGGCCCTAATGGCTGACACCACACAAATCTGTCGATCATCAGGAAAACTGTTCACATGTACCTTGGACAGTGGGTTCCCTGAACGGTTGGACTTCATCAATGTCCCCAACTCAAAGGTTGCCTAAAGTCTTGGCTATCTCTAGCCCATCCAGAGACAATGCCACAATCGTTTGGCCTCTATGTCCCGTCACTAGTAGTAACAGCACAGCTAACTTAAAACCTAGCTCCTTAATCTCTAAATATCTATTACTAGGCCATGACTTGAATAACTTAAATACCTCCGGCACATCCCAAAACCTATTATACTTGGGTTTGGGTGGGTTTCTCTCATACACTGACCACATGAACCAGTGTACGACCTGATGCTTGCCAATCGTCTGTCCATCTATCCTTGGTAGAATGATTGAAAGCGCACATCGCGCTGCATTTATTGCACCGAATCCTAGTCCTTCATCCTCTAACTGTTCTGCTCTCCATGTACAGAACCACCACCAGGGACTGCGCCTGGCCCTTGGGACCTTACGCACCTCATCGGTTCAGAGCCACTATGTTGAAGCCATAGATTCAAGGCCAGTTTGCAGACCACCTCTCCATATACACTGATGGTTCGAAAGACCAAAGCCGGGTAGCTGCTGTGGCAATCTGCCGACGGGAAAAATTTGGCATAGGCTTGCCCGATCAGAGCTCGATTTTCACTGCGGAAGCCCGAGCACTCCTCGCATTTGAGGGTATCGAGGTATCCAACCACACTAACTATGTTATATACAGTGATTCGTTCTCTTGCCTCCTGGCTGTTGCTGGACTGAAAATGAATCACGCTATTCTAGCAACGGTCATTTATAAAATGCACCAACTGGCAATGGATGGGTATGACATCCACCTGTGCTGGGTGCCTGGCCATGCCGGCATACAAAGAAACAAACGAGCTGATCGGGCTGCGAAGAAGGCCCTGAACTGTGATCTTGAATCATGTCTGATCCCTCACTCTGATCTGAAACCACTAATAGCCACCCACTTAAAATCCAAATGGCAACATGAGTGGGATGAAAACATTAATAAACTTAAAGAAATTGAACCATCTGTGGGAAAACCACCACAGACTGATGTGGGAGGTCGGCGGGACCAAGTGGTCCTTAGCCGCTGCCGTATTGGCCACTTGTGGCTTACAAATGCTTTTCTGCTCATGGGGGAACCTCCCCCTGAATGTATTGGGTGTCAGTCCCCGCTGACACTCAAACACATTTGACTAAGTTGCGTTGATTTTTTGGCCCTGCGCCAACAATTCTACACTGCAGACAGTATGCTTCACCTTTTTACTAAAGTAAAACAAGAAAACATTTTAGCCTTTTTGAGGGCAGCTGGACTGTACCACCTCATATAGTTTACTAAATAAATTCTATGAATTATTAATAAAACTTGTCTTTTTCTATGGGAATTTGTTTCCCGTGATCACAAATATATGATTGTGAGCTTTCTAATCTAATGAGTGTCTATTGGCACATAATTGATTGTCTGCTTTTACATGTAAAAGCAATGGTTTGAACAAAAAACAAACATTTCTCGCTGTGAATATGGCCTATGCTGCCGACACGGCGTAAAGCAACCACCAATCAATCAATCAATCATCCTCTAACATACTTAAAAATCTAACAATCTGAGCTATTGTAGGTTTTAATGTCTTGACTCCTTTAATCAAACAGTGAAGGCCCCATTTCTTTAAATAACTTGTATATAACTTCACCGTTCCCTTTCTCCAATCGTGTGAAATGAGCCTTTCCAGTGTAATTTTGTCTAATCCAAATTGTTGTAGACGTTACCTTAAAAAAGGAATGCTAAAAGCGGAGTCGTTGACACATCCCCGAGGACTGTCAGTGGTCCGTGATGTTGTAGGTTGTTCCTTTCTCTTGGAAACCTGAGCATGTCTTTCGCTTGTTGCATTACTGCATGTCCCACTCCGGTACTATCAGTACTGCGTGTGAGCGATCCATCTTGATCTTCCGGGCCACTCTGCTGATAATGCTGAATGGTGGGAATATGTAATAAAATGTATTATTATTCCAAATCAGAGAAAATGCATCATGGGTTAGGTGAATTATCAATGTGTGACAACCACCACATAATATCCTGTAAGCCTTCTGGCGAAATTGTCATAGGCCGTTCAAAATTTCCTTCAGTGAGAGCCAACGCTAAGTTCTTATCTATTTCTAGTGATTTGATATGGGCTTTACTATACATAATAGCAGGGGCATAGGCTATCATGATTCCTATCAGTATTGCGACCTGTCTTATCTTTGGCTTACTTAACTGTAGTAATTGGTTTGCCGTTGTTGTAAATTTATCAACGTTTTGTTCCGTTAATGAAATGGTCATGTCTGTGGTGTTAATGATGAACCCCAAACACTTTAAATTCTTTGTAGGTGTTAATACTGATTTAGCTTTATGTATGTAGAAACCTAAACTTGTAAGCGTATCACATAGGTGGTCTACTGCTGTTTGACATTCTCGTTGTGTTTGTGCAACAATGAAAGAATCATCAATATAGGGAAACATAACGTGTCCTTTCCTAGCCATGTGTGAGAAAACGGGCTTGAGCAACTTTGTGAAAATACGAGGGGCACACGCTAACCCATTCGGCATACACATGAACTCATAAAGCTCATCATTCCAATAAAACCTGAGAAATTTCCGATCAGGTTTATAAATCAGCACTGTATAGTATGCATCCCTGAGATCCACACCAGCCAGCCAGGAGTCTTGCGTCACCAAGTCTCTAGCCATTTCTAGGGAAAACATTTTGAAATGTTGATACTCGATTACTCTGTTTAACTTTGTTAAATCCAAAATCAGTCTAATTTCCCCATTTGGTTTGGGTCTGGTAAAAATATTCTAAATAAATTTACAAGCCACATGAAGCACTGGCTCAATAATGCCCTTTTCACAAAATTTAAGGACTTACTCATTCCAAGACGCCCTTTCTGCCAAATCAAACCGATAGGGAAAAGGTATGCCGTTTTGTATTGGCTGTTCCATGAGTGGAATCCTAACTCCCTCGACTAGCCTAGGGATCGTCAGATTATGGGTACTTTTATTCCATTCCTCTAGGCAATTATTGATATTACCAGCCTTAAATTCGCTTACAGGAGCTCTACTTGTTCCCTGGGTGGGGGTTACGGCTTCTGCGGGGTGAACTCACTCTTGAAGGGTCTGTTCCCGTCGTTCCAGCCGAACGACTGCCTCTGACCCCCTTCCCCTCACCTGGTAGCCGTAGTTGGTCCCGAACCGGCCTCCTCGCTGTCCGGTGCGATGGCTGCGAAAATCCTGGCGGCTCTTTTTGAAGCGGCTGGAATTCCGGTCGGTTCCCTTCTTTTTCTCGGTCTCCATGTGCTTACCACATTTAGATCCCATCTCGACTTGCTTGAACAAATATTGCAATTGGCCCCCGAACATCTTGGTTTTATCCAAGGGCTTGCCTTTGACCAGCTTGGGGGCAAGGAATAGAGTATATTCCTTCCCATCATTGTCCATGACCTTCTTTGAATGCGCGACCTCCTTGCCCACCTCGGTGCAGACAGCCTTAAAGACGTTTTCTAAAGGTCAATAAGACATGAAATTGAGGGTGGCAGTAAGCAGCGCAATTCCACCATCCATCTCTGCACAAAGTGAAGAGAACTTGTTCTCAGACATCATCCGATTAGCAATCGGAGTTATAGCCGACAGAGCCGCGAGCACCCCTTTGTTCATTGTGTGCAGGCACACCTCAAACTTCTTGCGTCCTCGTTTAATTTCACATCAACGTCCATCTCTTTGACGGCCGACTCGGGGATGCCCTTAATCCCAGTGAACTGCTCCGCCAGCTTTGTGATCACCTCCGCTGGCTTGAAGGTGTGGAAGTGACCTTGTATGGTCTTCCTCATCATTGTGGTGGTGTTTACTTTCTTCCTCTTTTGGACATTGATCTTCTTAACCACTTTGCCACTCATCTTTGCATACTTGCGGGGCTGTTCGGTGTCCGATTCTGTGTCCGTCGAGGTCGAGTCGGACGAAGAGTCCAAAGAAGAAGACTTGCTCTTCTTAGTCTTCTTCGACTTCTTCTTCTTTGCCTTCTTCACCAGGGGCTTCTTCCTACGGGACCTGGTGAAGTCATCGCCCTCAGATGAGTCCGCCCTCTTTTTGTGCTTACGATTACGCACGGGCAGCACCACCACTTCTTCAGATTCCTCCTCAGACGAATCCTGTGGGTCGGAGAAATCCTCCCAGTCGGATTCCTCCGAAACCACCCGCTGCTTTGGCCTAGCCTCACACGGCTTAGCGGGGAGAAAGTCCTCCAGCTTCAGCTGCACTAGCCACGCAACCCGTTCACCTCTGGGGCTTGTTCTGGAGATCTTGTTACCCGCGGTGATGGGTTTTTGTCTTCACTGAGATCACGAGATGCCTCCACCTTACTCCGCTTCGTAGGTTGATTTTGTAGTTATATAGAAACTTGCCGGAGCTACTCAACAAATGTCCTCCCGTTGTGAGTAGATTATGCTAATTGATGGACCTGGAGGCGCTTCCTTCTCCCTGGACCACGAGTAGCGAGAGGGTAGTACCGAGGTAATATATATATATATATATATATATATATATATATATATATATAAATATATATATATATATATTTATATATACATATATATATACATATCGGCTCGCCTACACAATGGAACTCAAACATCAGTCGGTTCCTGCTTTGGATGCTCTAGCTCTGTGTGAGTTAGGTAGTTTAACACTAATCGATTTCCTCCCAAAAACATTAGTTGAAAAAGTAGGAGAAATTGTAATCGAGGAAATTAGGGTTTCCCATTCCACTGCTCCACATCCACGTAATGCTGAACTCCATGCATATTAGCTACAACCTACACGTACCAATTTTTAAGTAATCGGTTTAACTCGGCCATGGTTCTAATCCCACAAGCTACGAGACAGAGTGTCAGCTGAACGACACGGCAAATTTCTTGAGGCAGTGACACCCCCCACGCTCCCAGGCCCCCCCCCCCCCCACGCCTAGCATCCTTCTCTAAATGTTGCATTGTCCGACGGTTCTGAATTTCTGCCACTTTTCTACATAAATATATTAGGTTGAGTATTAATATATTAGTATTATAATCGACCTTCTTTAGTTTGAAGTAATTTTATTACAAATGGTTAACTTTGAGGTATTTGAAGTGGAAACGTGTTAAATTGATTTGGGCATGCATATAGAAATGTTGTCACCATTGCCGCATAATTTCAAACTGTAGTTGATTCGGGGAGGGGAGCCAGTGTGGCGTACTCAGACGTGTCCCGTGCTCAGCCGTGTCCATCGCTTCTGCACATGCGTCAGAATCTAATAAACATGGCCGTAATCAATTAACACGACCCGGGAGACTCGGGTCATCCGAGTGGTCAGAATTTCAAATAGAACACGGCGAGTGGAGTCGACAAATACATGTGCCGTGTGCAAAAAAAGAATAACTTAGATTAATGAAATTGAAATATAGCTAAACTAGGCCATCATAAAATACTTTAAATCCTATTTTGCTGTAGTTTTATCGGTTATTAAAAAAAAAAGAAAAAATTGTCCACCCGAGCGCGGAGAAGCGTATTCGATTATTCGACCCGAGTTTGTAGGATGTGCACATGCGCCAATAAGTGGCTCGGGTGACCCGAGTTGATGCGAAATCCGCACATGCGCAGAAGCAACTGTACATGGCTGAGCACGGGACACGTCTGAGTCTGCCACACCGGCTTACACGTCACGTCACCAAGCGGGACCGATGAACACTAAGCCCCTATCCTTTTCCTCCAGTGACCCGCATTCGGCGCACCTACTTGAACCAGAGACCTCATTGTACCGCACCCCCACACCCTCTTTTTAATTATATACTTTATATAGGTCGGCTCGGACGTCTTCCTTGTCAGGTTCCCAGGCCCTCCCCCTGTCGGATTCCCTGAACATTGAAGATTTGGATTGAACTGTTGACTGTCCTTCCTCAGTTAAATAAACCACCCTTTTTCCCACCTCTGTGCTCGGCTTCCCTCCTTCCGAATCATAGGCTTCAGCATTTACAAGTTCTATTCGTAACCTGCATCATGCTAGAATGACACAGCTGAGACAAGTGTTGAACACTATCCTACTGTATGATAATTATTCCGTTATTGAGGGAATCTGACCTGAAGAACGGTTGTTTGGTTGTTGGATCTACTCCAAATATGGGTGCTGAATAACTTATCATCCAGATGTCGCCCCCACCACAGTTAAAGTAGGGATATGTCCAGTGGCCATCCTTCATTTGGGCAATGGGCTGGTGAAGTACAACTGGATCCATATGACTTGACTTATGACCACTGATCCGTCTGTGATGAAAACAATGTTTTATTTATTATGATTACAATAAATGATAAATGAACATTTTCTTGGATATTCCTTAAATGGCGCTGGGATAGCAATTAATTTCGAGATTAAGCTCTCGACGACACCACCAGCATTAATGTATTCTATCCGGATTCAGCCTAAATTAATGTATTTTCGCATTATGTGTACTTTACAAAATAGGTATTTTATTATCATGAAAGATGGGAATTAAACAAGGCTTGAGAATATCATATGGGATTCTGGGAAAGAAATCAGGTGTAAACACACATTAAAACATCTGCATCTATGGAAACATGAAAGATATTGTGCTATACTTATAGATGTGTCATTTGGAAGTTTATGAGGAAATAAATGCATTACTAATGGAGTGGCATACTAATATCTGGCATTGTTAATGGGTTAAAGCGAGATATTCGGTCACGTGACATTGTTAATTCACACCTCTTTTATCATGATACTCATGGCTGATGGCTTTCTGCGTTTAGCACAGCTCTTTACAAGGACTCCCAATAACAATGTCTCCTTCTAAGTATAAGGCAGCATTCGAAAACCAACTGAAGGTGAAAGGTGTGCAAGGTTGTCTCCATGTATACGTCTACTTTATATTAATGCATCTTGAAACTAACTACAGAGGGACTACCTCGCAAGCGAATTAAAAAAACCCACAAATGTCTGGTAGGTAAAATCACATTGGTTTGGAGACAAGAGTTCTCATTGAAGACATGTACTAGTCTGTAGAAGATTTAACAAATATGAGTCACGCTAGAAGTCTGTCAAAACAGGAGTCACCTAAGAAGGCTCCCTTGTATTCCGCCCTTAATGAACTGCCTAATTAACTTAAAACCACAAGCACCAACTCGCTTGCAAATGACTCGATTCTTACAGTGACCAGCAATTGATCTTGATGAACAGAGACTTGGATGACCTAACAGTAGGTACTCCAAAATGATTTTCTATTTCAATGTTTCAATATTTAAAATTATATGGGTGAATAGATCTTTTAAATCTGATTCCAGTGATATAAAATGTATAGAGATCTCTTGAAAAGTTCAGAAATTATGAGGTTTTAAAGATTCTTTTTTTCATCCTTATTTGTGCACATTATGGAAATCTAGGTTTTTAAGACCCCAACACAGAAGCTATGTTGCATATAATGTGTCCAATATTAAAGAATCTCACTCTCTATAGCACAAATAGCAGGCTCCATTTTTACCAGATATTTCATGCTAAACTTGCTAAATTCCTTAATTTCTACAGAATATCAGCAGGGTTAATGATAAATTCTTTGAAAAATCATAACTTCTGTTCTACTTACACTATCACTCTATTTTTCATTCCAAAATAATCAGAATCAAAAGCTGTATATGATCATACATGTTTTAAATTAATATGAGGCAAAAATTGAAAGTTCACTTTTATAGGCATTGCTAGCTGAGTACAACTTACAAGTCTAGTTCACAAAGATATTAACTTTATTAAGAAGATTAACAGATTCCCTCAGGCGACAATAGGCTTCAGAAATGCCTTCAATGTCTGACACATTCCACACTCTAAAGTCATTGTTGACGGGTGCCACATCAAGGTTTGTCTTCCGAAACAGAAGCTTCAATCAACGCCATGTTTGTCTCTCCGGTGCGGGAGACTGGAAGATATGGTCATTTCTCAGACCAACCTTACCGAGTATGATATGAATCTCAACCAAATATTGTCCTGGTTAGGTAGAGGAGGACTTGAGCTTTCTGATGATATAATTTTCAGGGCGATCCTGATTAATTTTCAAGGAGAATGAAAGTGAATATTTTCATTCCTTCTGTTCAATCAAATTTCCTGCTCAAAGACAGCCATGCTTAATATGCTAATGAAGCCCGGTTTCTTCTCCATCTTTCATTTGTGGTTATTTTTAGCTCAGGTGACCATACTCAGCAAGGTAGCAATGTTAGGGAAGGGAGTGACTAAGACTGGACACAAACAGACTATGGCGAACATGCACAGAGCTACTGATGGTACACCCAAACAAGTGCCCATTGACTCTAATATATTTCATCATGTTAATTAAAAATTGAACACCCTAAAAGATAAAAGAACAAGCATTCATGTCATATAATTTTGATTTCAAACAACGCAGAATTAGTGGAGGTTTGAAGTGGTTTTAGAATGGTTAAATTATGTCAGATTTTGCGATACGGACAGCCTATCCGCCCACTTTGGAGTACCTACTAACAGAACCTAACTGGGTGGCAAGGGCTTCGGTGCTCAGAAAATACTTCTTCTTAGAAAGGTTGTCAACAAAAAATGTGTTGAATGAGTTATGCATATCTTGGGAACGATGAAATGCAGGATTTTGTATTGACATCAGTAGGTTCACAAAGTCAGTCCCATATTGTGCAGACTCGCTG
Source organism: Branchipolynoe longqiensis (assembly GCA_030323885.1). Taxonomy (NCBI): domain Eukaryota; kingdom Metazoa; phylum Annelida; class Polychaeta; order Phyllodocida; family Polynoidae; genus Branchipolynoe; species Branchipolynoe longqiensis. The sequence goes on along the minus strand of CM059186.1, from coordinate 59,433,604 downwards.
GCATGAGTAACATGCCTACCTTCTGTTGCTAGATCAGAGGTCCCGCCACACTGGTACAGTGAACACCTCTTAGAGTGTACTGCTTTCTAATTTACCTAGTCAATTAGAAAAATAGCACAGTACACCAATCAATAGTTCGCTACCTGTCAATGAATGATGGCCAATCCTCTAAAACTATTACCGTTATACGTGTATGCAATTTATAAGGTATATCTTATTATTTATTTATATATTTACCTGTATTTTACAGTATTTTTAGTAAAAGTCACACTAGACCAGTCCTTTATTCGTAGTACATGGTACCACTCGGTTGTCGGGTCCTGGTAGTCATAGCTATTTGCAATGTCAAGTGAGAATACACCATTTTTCGAGTAGGCATATGGAGCGAATAGCCTTGACCTTGAATAATGTAAACATAAAAACAGTGCTTGGCAATTGCATGGGTATTCAGGTGCCTCCCTGACTGTAAGAGCACAAAACGTGGGCACAATTAGGCACTTCCGGCCTTAAAGAATTATTTGGTTGAGATTGATTCTCTGGTTGGCTTACGAAAGGAACCCAAACCAGTCCAGACAGAGCGAAAATCATTTGATCCGAAAATCGTGACAATCATCATATCAATATGAATGTTTAAAGCCTTTTAACTTAGTTTAAGTATTTATTCACCGCATGCATGCAAGTAAGCTCATATTTATGGAAATGGAACTGCCTTGTGTGTGTTTTTAAAGGTAAATATTTATTGTTCTGAATAATCTTATGTCAGTGCCAATTAAGACACTGGTCCTTTGGCTTTTAGTGTAGGAGATAGCAGAACAATCGTGCAAATGATGATACAAGCATAAAACTTGACACACTTGTTCTCCAGCTGCCTGATTGGCCAATTGAAAATCCAAGATGGCAGCCATTTTTCAACATGCCCGCCAAATTAGCCTCCAGAAGTTGACGTTTTGCTTAGAAATATTAGTGGTTGTCCGATTTGCATGATCTAGGTATGGATTCCTATGTTTTTAAGCCTACTGAAGTAGATTTTCCTGCTTATAAAGCACACTGACACATATTTTCTCACTTTGCACATTTGTTTCAGATTTTCATACGTTTGCATGGCTATGGGGTGGGTGTAGGGGTGTAGTGTTAGAGGTAGTACCTTTGTTTCAGCAGTCAGCCACATCCATTGGATGGACGACTGGCACTGGTCCTCACCACTGGCCCAACTCTCATCTAGAGTCAGAAATGAAGGGTAAGAAAGTTCCAGAGGTTCCAGAAGCATTCACCAATATTCGACCGGCATACATCACGAAAAATCCCAATCCTCCTCCAGTAGCAAGCCAATCCTTCCCAGCACCTGAGTCGATTTGGTTGGAGGAATATTCTTGGTTGGAGGAAGTCTTCCTCACTGAGGATTTGGCTGATGCTGTCAGAATCACATGGTCAGCGCACCATGCAACGTAGAAAAGGAGCCATCCATTTGAAGTGAGCATTTCCGCAATGATGCCTCTGTGGCGAGACCAGGCTCATTCTGTTGCAACGATCAAGCATGCCATGGCGAAGGTCTGTAATACCGTGGCTTTCCTGAACCCAGGGCAGACACCTGTCGTTGCTGCTGACCAACCATTGTATGCTGTGGCAAAAGAAATACAATGGAAGTGGCCCGAATATGGAGAGGACAAGTTTGTGATCATGTTCGGTGGACTTCATTTAGAAATCATGGCACTGAGATGGAAGGAACATTACTACGGGACAGTGGCTGGACCAGTGCCATTGTGGAAGCAGAGGTGGCCTTCATCTGGTACAGCAGAGTCTTACCTGTCTGCATCCAGTGTCACCAGGACAAGGCAAGCACACCAGATCACTACATGCAGCTTGTATAAATTGATGAATAAGGTATACCATGATTACCGCTCTGAAGAGTCTAGCATATCAGATATAACCTTTGAGGATTGGTATGAACAATGGAGGAAAGAGAGTCTGCAGTTCCAGTTCTGGAGTCTGGTGCTGGACATGGATCTCACCATATTCACCCTTATCCACTCATTCAGAGAATGAGACTTCAACTTGTACCGTGAAACACTTTCAGAACTGGTGCCCTACTTCTTTGCGAATAACAGTGTCAAATATGGGCGATGGATCCCAATTCACCTCCGAGATATGATGTCACTTGAGCAACAACATCCAGATATGGCCAGGGAGTTTTACAAAGGGAACTTCACCATCCACAAGTCAAGAAGATAATTCTCTGCCTTGGCGATCGACAAAGCACACAAGTACAATAATGCAGTGATCAAAGGTGACAGAGGAGCAATTGGGTTGACAGAAGACCCGTCAGCACTTCGTAGGTGGATGGTTGTTGGACCCGAAGTTAGTCGTCTAGTAACTTGATACAAGGCCATGTCTGGTATGAAAGATGCCACCTACAGCAGCAGACACCATGAGCAGACACTGAGTGCCCAGAAATCTTTCTTTGTAAAGGTGAAATCACTCTCTGCAGTGATGCAGGAGGTGGGCAACCCATTCCAAGAAGAATCACCGACCTGCTGGTGCTAGACACAAAGAATATTGCAGACCCAACTCTAGCTGAAATGGTAGCTACACATCACGGCGGGGCAAAGAGCAGTTCCAATCATTCATGGAGGGGCTAGAGGATAAAGGTGAAAGTCCTTACTATCATCCAATCAAGATAAACCTTGTTTCTTTCTTCAAACAAGAGCAGGCTGAGGGAATTTCTAAGGAGAAAGTCCTGAAAGACGACTCAGTTATTCTCGCGAATGTTTATCTCGTGCCAGAACAGGCAGTGTGATTTGCAAAAATTCTTCAAGCACTAGAATCAGTCACACCCTGTATCTCTCAGTGACAGCGGCAAGCTTCATGCATGTCAGACGTCACAGCTGGTTGAAATTCTTGAAGCGCAAGTAAATATCCCAGACAGAGAACCAAAGGGAGCTGCAATGATCATCGATGGCTCAGCACTTATCAATGCCGTACCTCCACATACTTCAAAGACATTTGATGACTATGCTAAAGAAGACATCATCCAAAAGGTGGAATCCTATGGTGCCAGGTATGAGCGGGTGGACGTAGTCTTTGATGTGTACAAGAAGTCAAGTCTAAAATCCGAGACGAGGTCGAAAAGGGAACAAGGAATGAGAAGAGTGACAGGAAGGAGCAAGACACCAGGTAACTGGCAAAGCTTCCTTTGTGATGCCAGTAACAAGACTGAGCTGTTTCACTTCCTTGCGGAAAAGATGTGTGAAACAGAGACGGCAAGCACAGTCATCGTCACAAAAGTAGAAGATGCCATTATGGGGCTGTCACATGCCGGCGCGTCGCCAACGCGCAAAATAAGCTGTCGGCAGTTTGGGAAAAAGTTTGATTTTAGCGCAGTGTGTTAGTAGCGCGCGGCCAACTTTGTGGTAACATATATCGGCGCGTGAGAAAAAAAAGGAAGAAGTTTGGCACACCGTCCTGATATGACCTAATCTCTCTATCACTATCACTCTCTCTATCACTATCATTATCTCTATCACTCTCTCTATCACTATCATTATCTCTATCACTCTCTCTATCACTATCTCTATCACTCTATCACTCTCTCTCTATCACTATCACTCTATCACTATCAGTCTATCACTCTCTCTATTACTCTCTCTCTATCACTATCACTCTCTCTATCACTATCACTCCCTCGATCACTATCACTCTCTCTATCACTATCACTCTATCACTATCACTATCTCTCTCTATCACTCTCTCTCTATCACTATCACTCTCTCTACCACTCACTATCACTATCACTATCACTCTCTCTATCACTCTCTCTATCACTCTCACTATCTCTCTATCACTCTCTCTATCACTATATCTCTCTATCACTATCACTCTCTCTATCACTATATCACTCTCTATCACTATCACTCTATCACTATCAGTCTATCACTATCACTCTCTCTATCACTCTCTCTCTATCACTATCACTCCCTCGATCACTATCACTCTCTATCACTATCACTCTCTCACTATCACTCTATCACTATTACTCTATCACTATCACTATCTCTCTCTATCACTATCACTCTCTCTATCACTATCACACTCTCTATCACTATCACTATATCACTCTCTCTATCACTCTCTCTATCACTCTCACTCTATCACTTTCACTATCTCTCTATCACTATCACTATCTCTCTATCACTCACTCTATCACTATCACTCTCTCTATCATTATCACTATCTCTATCACTATCACTCTCTCTATCACTCTCTCTATCACTATCACTCTATCTATCACTATCACTCGCTCTATCACTCTCTCTATCACTATCACTCTCTCTATCACTATCACTCTCACACCCACTCACATGACACACACGACCCAGAGGCACACGACACACAGAGGCACACGACACACAGAGACATGACACGCAGAGGCACATGACACACAGAGACACGACACACAGAGACACAACACACACAGAGACACGACACACACAGAGACACGACACACAGAGACATGACACATGCAGAGACACAACACACACACAGACACCACACACACAGACACGACACACACACACAGACACGACACACACAGACACCACACACACAGACACCACACACACACAGACACCACACACACTGAGAAACCACACACACAGAGACACCACACACACAGACACCACACACACAGACACCACACACACAGACACCACACAAACAGAGACACCACACACACAGACACCACACACACACAGACACCACACACACACAGACACCACACACACAGAGACACTACACACACAGAGACACCACACAGATACACCACACACACACAGACACCACACACAGACACCACACACACACACACAGACACCACACACACACACAGAGGCACACACACAGCAACGTGCGAGCAACGTTCCTCCAACACGCTTGTAACGTGTCTCGACGTCCTCCTAACGTCCCCATAACATCCGCACCCACACATTGATACGCGTTGTCGGTGGTCGAAAGTTTTGTGCATCGACGTCAACGTCCATCAAAGTGTACTGGCGGGTACCGACGCGCGTCTAACGCGCACGTAACACTTCCAGACATCCCCCGACGTTTTGCCAAAAAGTGACACACGTCAACACGCATTGGACAGAAACATTGTAATGTGACATCCCCATTAGCAACACAAGGAAGTCTCTGGATGCTGTGTCCCCATGTTGTCATGAAGAAGCTGACAGTCGAATATTTATACACACCAGGGATGTAACGACTGATGGGAGCATGTCTATTATCACCAAGGCTAATGACACAGACGTGCTAGTCATAGCAAAATCTGTACTAGCATCCTTATAGGAACTAGGTCTTGAGAAAATGTGGATTGCCTTTGGCCAAGGAGCCAAGATGCGATGGATTCCAGTCCATGGGGTAGTTTCTGCAATAGGGCATGACAAAGCTAGAGGGATCGCATACTTTCACGCATTCACTGGATGTGACATTGTGTATGCCTTCCATGGGAAAGCTAAGAAATCTGCATGGCAGACTTGGAACGTATTTGATGATGTTTCTGAAACATTCACTAATCTCAGCCAGCATCCAACATTGATTTGTGATCTTGACCTGCAGAGGCTGGAGAGATTCATTGTCCTCATGTACGACAGATCAAGCGTAGCCACTGGTGTGGACGAAGCAAGACTAGATCTCTTTGTCCGCAAGCAGAGGCCGTACAACTCAATTCCACCAACACAGGCAGCCCTCAGAGAACATGCAAAGCATGTGGTCTATCAGGCTGGGATCATCTGGGGGCAGGCAACCATCTCCAATCCAGACATGAGCAGTCCCGCTGAATGGGGGTGGACACAGAAAGGAGAGACATGGCAGATATGTTGGACAACACTACCCCCTATTGCAGCGAGCTGTTGGGAACTGACAAAGTGTTCCTGTAAGAAAGGTTGCAAAGGAAGATGCAAGTGCTTTCAGACAGAGCTCCCCAGCACATCACTCTGAAACTGCATATGTGAACAGTAGCAGCTGGAGGACCAGTGGCATGGTATGCATAGCTTTGAACATTTACTAGCCGCAGCAAAGCTTATGTATTGAAAAACAGACAATCTGGTGGCCATCTTGAAAAATATGTGTAAGTGTGCTCTATAAACAGGAAAATCCACTTCAGCAGGCTTGAAAACATAGGAATCCAGACCTAGATCATGCAAATCGGACAACTACAAATACTTCTAAGCAAGACGTCAACTTCGGGTGGCTAATTTGGCGGCTATCTTGAAAAATGGCCACCATCTTGGATTTTCAATTGGCCAATCAGGCAGATTTGACTAGTATCACTGGGAGAACAAGTGTGCCAAATTTGATACTTGTATCATCACTTGCACAATACCTCTAAAAAATTGCTGTTATCTGCACCACTATTTGAAACACTGGAAGTCCGGCGCTGCATGGTAGCATAATGCGGACGTTCCACACTGTAAGCTACACTGGCACCAGCTGGAATCAGTGCAGTGTAAGACAAGCGCCACACTCAAAGGTACACCCGCACCTGCGCGGTGCTGGATATCGAGGCAGCAGTGTGATTCGGACAGAGGAAGCCTGAGACTGAGGTGGGACAAAGGGGTGGTTTATTAAGTACATAAAAAGAGGTAACAAAAACGGTCTGACAAGGTTAAATGTTGTTGTTCGGAGAGTTCAGTCCATCTGGTCAATGTCAGTGGTTGGGAGAGGGAGGACCTGGGAGCCCGAGGAGGTAGGCCTGCGAGCCAACCCCCAGGAAGTGGCGTTTAACATAGAGGGTGGCCGTGAAGGGTGTACCTGGATGCTCGGAGCAGGGGGGTGACATCATGGGCGGTTAGTGGTGTGCTGGCACGGGTGAGGAATGCAGGGGCGTCAGCAGGGGCCGACACCAGGGCGATCGCCCGCCCCCACGGGTGCACGGGGAAGAGGCGACCCAAAGCGCAGGGACAAAGAGCGAGACCGCCTGCGCCGGGGAGCGGTTGGTCTTGGACGAGGAGACCCGGATGCGAAAGCCGTCGGGGGCACGTCAAGTGGATTGGCCCATGGGTCGTGAGAGGGCGACAGCAGGTTGGACTGCCGTAAGAATGTGAAGTAGCCGATGACGATGGCTGGCCAAGGGGTGATCCCGAGGTGCCCCAGGGAACGCAGGTAAGCAAAGATATTGGGGATCATCTTGGGGGTGATGGCAGGAGCCCTCCTAACTGGGACGGCGAAGAGGTTTTCACCACCCTTCCTCACCTTCTCCATGAATGTGGTGTCGAGGGGGTGGAGGTCCCCGTCCGCCTACCAGACCCAGGAGCGAGCCCCCGAGAGGGCGTTCACGACTGACGCGGGAGAAGGGAGTTTGGGGTGTAGATGGGCGATGAAGTGGCCGATGTCTTACGGGGCGGGTGCCAGATGGTCGATGCCTCGCTCAAGCATGAACTGCAAGGATGAACTGCAAGGATGAACTGCAAGGACGGCACGGTGGAGGGTCATGAGGTGCTCGCATGCCCGCCGATCATAATCTGGGGAAGAGAAAGTCAAAGGTCTTGAGTGAACATATGGGCTTCTGTGAGGACCAGCTCGATCCCGGGCTTGTGCTGGACTGTAATTGTGAATGAGCCGAGTGCCGTGATCAGCCAGATCTCGTGGGCGCAGGGGTCCAGGGTCGGGTCCGTGGCGCGGCCGGACTCGAGGGCGTGGGCCGTGTTGCCGGTGTTGATGAGGATGTCATAGACACCGGGGGCCTCAGGCCTGAGGAGCTGGACTGTGAGGACGAGGTTCATGGCCTCGAGCTCATGGATGGTGGGGTAGGCAGCCAGCATCTCCTTGTCATAGTCCTCCGAGAAACAGCAGTCCCAGGAGAAGGCGCCCCCCCCCCCCCCCCCCCCCCCCCGGTGAGGCATGAGTCGCACTCGAGAACCCAAAAGGGGTGGGACGAGGCAGACACCGTTCCCCTTGGCTGCAAAGTCGCGAAACCATCGGACATCGCGGTTGAGGTCAAGGGCCACGTCAGCGACCTCGCTGGCAGGGGCCGCACGGAGGCTGAAGAAACCATGTTGCCCCACTATCCAGAAGATCATCGAGGTGATGCGGACGCACGCCGCACCTGAAGTGTGGTAGCCGAACGGCACAGCGATGTCAATGTAGAGGGGGCCATCGATGGTGATGCAGAAGAGGGTCCGCCCACAACTGGCAGTAGGCCCAGGACATGTCCTCTCACCAGCAAAAGCCCCCCTCCCCTCCTCCACAAGGGGGTGGCTGAGATCAGAGGCCGCCGGAGGCTTTTATGCATGAGGGCGCCCCGGGTATTCCCTTCTCCTGATGCCCGAGTTCACACTGCGCCCCAGGGGGATAGGACAGGTCGACAATGATATGTCGCTTCCCGGGGGTCGACTTGAGGCGTGTCATTATGGGGCTGCACTGGGCCCATGGGGACAAGGACGGAACTGGGAAGGGGCCCAGAAGGGCACCGCTGTGGAGCTCATCCTTCGCGTGGGCTGTGAGATGGTGGGCGTGGTCGGGGTCTTCGTGGTGGTTCCGGAAGGTGGGCTTGGGCGTGTAGTATGCCGGGAAGCCAAACTTGAGGTGGTCGATGAGAAGAGGATTGTGATGCCCCTGTAGCATCTCCCACCACGTGCAGAGGCCTGAGATGACCGGAACTCGTGTGGCCAAGTAATTCGGAAGAGCCGAGTTCCGGACGGCGGTGTAAGCTGCTGCATATTCGGGGTACTCGGCCCATTTCTCACCTCCATGCTTACATTACTCTCATTATACCCCAGTCATATTACCACTTTGAGACCAGAAAAAAAGGTTGCAAAATAGTTGCAAGTGGTTGCAAGGTGGTCGCAGAATGGTCCTCAGTGGTCGTCGACCTCCTTGCGACCATTTTGGTCACAAGGAGGTCGCTGGTAACTGAGGGTTCTATCAAAGACCCTATAATACTAAGACGGCTCACTCCCTATCTCTCCCATGGTAATGTAAATTTCGCAGTGCCACCTTGTGGTGGGGTTGATCAGCCCAGCTGCTGGTTGGTGTTTCACATGTAAACACATACAATTATATTATAAATGAGATAGGTAAGTATGAATACACATCAATATGAAATTGCTATGAACAAATACACATCATCATCATCATCAGCATTGCCATCATCACACATCTTTCACATTCATATATATACATTTATACATATAATATAGCACCTGTCTAACCAAGAGAACAGCCAGCGCACCAAGTGGTGGGTTTGATCATTTTGATTACACAGTACAGGCTGAATGAGCCATCTTAGTATTATAGGGTCTTTGGTTCTATCTTTGGTCCAAAGTGGTCGCAAGCCATAGTATTTTGTTGGTACATTAGTTGTTTAAGCAGGGGAAATTTCAATCGGTCTTCCTCAAAGACAATTGGTCTTCCTCATTCCACTGCTCCTTGCCGTATCCTAATAATGCCGAGCTCCTGGCTAGGAAGCAACAAGTATAAATTGTTAAGTTATTGGTTTGATACGACTACCAACACGACTACCAACACGGGAGATGGACGCTCTAACTCATTCGGCCATCCCTCTGCAAGTGTGAGTCTTACTCTAGATCTAAATTTAGCCTTCTACGTGTAAATTTAGAAAGTAGACGTATCAAATGCGTGGACCAGCCCTTGGTATAAAGTCATGGATTTATAAAGCTGACACTTTGGTGGTTATCCGGGTAAACTAAACTTGTTAAATATATCCGTATAGTTGGTGTTGATTATATTTGTGCATTTCCTAAATGCTGATTCGAATTAAAAGCAAGATGGTATAGTTAATAAACACATTAGATGTTGAATGCCACGCTATCTAAAATCTCACAGGAATAAGTCACTTCCAGTAGCTAGACGGTTCATAATTTCCTCCATGACAAAATTGCCAGTAGAAATTTGGGAGTTTACATTAAATTAATAAATTTAGCAATGTGTGGCAAATTTGGATGCCATTACGGACACCAATCTTTTAAGAACGTAGCACAATAACACATGAAGTGCATTTATAAACTAAACAAAGCAATTTCCCTTACTGTACACCTATTTGGGAGTGATTTCCACAAAATTTTGATTTACTCACCTCGGATGTACCGATGCTTCCAGAGCTATGCCTATACCGAAAATTGGTGGTTGGTGGTCCACGGAGCTTCGTACAATGTTAAACAATAATGAATCGTCAATGCCCGTCAGGCGATTGCCATTCTAAAGAAATGTGCAAAGTTATTAATACAGAATCTTAGCTTAAATCTTCATAGTTAAATACAAAATGACAGTTACCTTTTTAAACACACCAACTTTTCTATTAAACTTAGCCTACGGAGCTATAGGCTCACAGTTGGATACATTGACATCAAATCCATGGACCTATGTGCTGGAGAACATTCCTCGCATTACAATTCTGACGGCATTACCCATTTAAAGTTGCATAGGTTAATAAAAGCAGTAAACTTTCGAAAGCAAAACACTTATCCAAATTTGAAACCATATATTCAACTTAAATACGAGTGCACTTATTCTGAAAGTACATGATTGATTGATTGGTGGTTGCTTTACGCCGTGTCGGCAGCATAGGCCATATTCACGGCGAGAAATGTTTGTTTTTTGTTCAAACCATCGCTTTTACATGTAAAAGCAGACAATCAATTATGTGCCAATAGACACTAATTAAATTAGAAAGCTCACAATCATATATCTGTGGTCAAGGGAAACAAATTCCCATAGAAAAAGAAAAGTTTCATTAATAATTAATAGAATTCATTTAGTACACTATATAAGGTGGTACAGTCCAGCTGCCCTCAAAAAGGCTAAAATGTTTTCCTGTTTTACCTTAGTAAAAAGGTCATGCATACTGTCTGCAGTGTAGAACCGTTGGCGCAGGGCCAAAAAATCAACGCAACTTAGTCAAATGTGTTTGAGTGTCAGTGGGGACTGACACCCAATACATTCAGGGGGAGGTTCCCCCTTGAGCAGAAAAGCATGTGTAAGCCACGAGTGGCCAACACGGCAGCGGCTAAGGACCACTTGGTCCCGCCGACCTCCCGCATGAGTCTGTGGTGGCTTTCCCACAGATGGTTCAATTTCTTTAAGTTTATTAATGTTTTCATCCCACTCATGTTGCCATTTGGATTTTATGTGGGTGGCTATTAGTGGTTTCAGATCAGAGTGAGGGATCAGACACGGTTCAAGATCACAGTTCAGGGCCTTCTTCGCAGCCCGATCAGCTCGTTCGTTTCCTTGTATGCTGGCATGGCCAGGCACCCAGCACAGGTGGATATCATACCCATCCGTTGTCAGTTGGTTCATTTTATAAATGACCATTGCTAGAATAGGGTGATTCGTTTTCAGTCCAGCAACAGCCAGGAGGCAAGAGAACGAATCACTGTATATAACATAGTTAGTGTGGTTGGATACCTCGATACACTCCAAAGCGAGAAGGAGTGCTCGGGCCTCTGAGGTGAAAATCGAGCTCTGATCGGGCAAAGGTACACCAAATTTTTCCCGTCGGCAGACTGCCGCAGCAGCTACCCGTCTTTGGTCTTTCGAACCATCAGTGTATATGGAGAGGTGGTCTGCAAACTGGCCTTGAATCTCTGCATGCAGTCCTTGGTACTCGAGTGGATGTGTCCCAGATTTCCTCAGTTCCGTGAGTCGGAGGATAACCGATGGCTTTCTCAACGACCACGGGGGATGTTCTGGGACTTTGGCATCCTCCAACACGTCCAAATCCATGCCCAAGGCCTCCAAATGAGGTTTCATTCGGAGCCTCAGTGGCCGGATGTAATTTGGCCTGGCTTCATACCTGGATTCGTCATGTTGCTCGAATAGACAATTGTGTGCAGGATTCAATGCATTAGTTTTTATCTTGACTACATATTGCATGGCCAGTTTGATTCTCCTGTTGTTAAGTGATGGTTCATTGGCTTCGACATAAAGGCTCTGAACTGGTGAGGTGCGGAAGGCCCCAAGGGCCAGGCGCAGTCCCTGGTGGTGGATCGTGTCTAGCAGCCCAATATATGATTTCCTTGCGGAACCGTATACTATGCTGCCGTAATCCACTCGTGAACGAACCAAGGTTCTGTACACGGAGAGCAGAACATCTCTGTCCGCTCCCCACTCTGAGCTGGACAGCACCCTCAGAATATCCAGCGCTTTCAGGCATCTTGTTTTCAGGTACTTTATATGTGGCACAAAAGACAGTTTTGCGTCGAGAATGAGGCCCAGAAATTTGGTTTTCTCAACGACTTTAATGGGATCCCCATCCAGGGTCAGCACCGGTTCCGCATGTATTCTACGCAGCAGGCAGAAGTGCATGCAGACTGTTTTGGTCTTGGAAAATTTGAAACCGTTCAGAACTGACCATCGATGGATCCCATTTATGCTTGGTTGTAGCTGTCTCTCTATGACATTCATGTTAGCACCGATGTAATATAAAACAAAGTCGTCCACGAAAAGACTACAGGAGACCCCCTGCTTTACAGCAGCAGCAATAGCAATAGAAAGTACAACATCTGAACACTTTGACTTCTGCATCCAGGGCTCACTGAACCGCCGACTAAACTTTCCATGACGTCATCTCATTAGCATATCTTACAGATGTGTCTAGACATCTATTACGCATATATTACATCCCCCTTCAAAGTATTTCTGAAACATGAAATGTTTTAAAATGACCATCAACTATATATACATACCCAGTAAAATGAATAGCACAATAAGACAAACATATATGTACTTAGCTTAAACCACAGGTTCTAGCGAATGTCTGAGAGCCCTATGGCACTGAAGTCCTCTGACTGTCCGGCTGCTTAGCCTCCATATGTTATATTGTCCATTATAGTACAACACACACACCACATGCAGCTGAAAATACAATACTTAAGCCTAACATGCACATGTGTTTGTGTGTATATATTCAAATTGACTGACTCACGACAGGTCTAATCACCCGACCTGACCTACTTAGATTAGCAGCACTGTTTACCTTTGGCTGCGACGCTGACATACTTTGTGTCTGCTCGACTGGTATGGGCTGCCTCCCCTCGGGCGCCCTTATAATCTGAACCCTGTTCCTGTACAACATGTTCCCTGACTCATTCAAAATCTGATATTCTCTCCCTGAAACACCTGTACGACCTAAAATTACTCCATTACTGCATTACTCTTGAATTTTACACTGCCCGCAACTCTCATAGGCTTGTGTGGCTTACCGCATTTCTTGTCATGAAACACTTTCTGACTTTGCTGCCTTTTCGCTGTCTGTATTTTCTTCGGATTTTGTGTTTCGGGTATCAAGATTTCTTCCGCCATCGGCAACCTCCCTCTCAGCCTTCTGCTCATGAGCAGCTGAGCCGGAGATGCGTTCAAGACAGGTAATGGAGTGTTTTGATAGTTTAACAAAGCTAACTGAAAGTCTGTATTTGCTTTTGCGCATTTTTTTAACATGTCCTTTACCGTTTGCACAAACCTCTCCACCTGGCCGTTGCTTCGTGGATATTGCGGACTGGAATATACGGCTTTAAAACCATAGTGTTGTGCAAACTCCCTGTACTCATGGCTCTTAAATTGCGGACCATTGTCCGAAATGACCTGACTAGGAATACCGTGCCTAGCAAAATTATCCTTCATTGCATCAATGACTGTGACAGATGACGTATCAACAACGTTACATCTGGATACTTTGTGTAATAATCCATGGTTATAAGGTAATTTTCATGGTTTAATTCAAACAAGTCTGCTCCTACTTTCTCATACGGCTGACAGGCTATCGGGTGGTTTATCAACGGCTCATTATGCAAACTTTTCCGGTTGTTCTGGCAAGTGTCACACCGATTGACTTTTTCCTCAATTTCTTTGTTTATGTTAGGCCAGAATGTGCAGTCTCGCGCCAGCTGCTTGGATTGTATTACACCCAAGTGCGTTTTGTGTAACGCCTCAAACATTTCACCGCGAAGACCTGGAGGGACCACCACCCGATTGCCTTTCATGACTAATTGTTTTCTACTGTTAACTCGTCTTTGTGTGGGATGTACTGTCTGAGACATGGCGGTGTATGTATGCGTGTAGTGTCCCACCCATCCTCAATGTGTGTGATCAAGATGGACATGGATACATCTTTTTCATACTCTCTGACAATTTTACTTAACAAACTTGACGATTGCATGTCCACTGCGGCAATGCTGAATGTGTTATCGAACAGAGTCTCATGACCTACACTGGCACTGTGTGCTCTGGACAACGTGTCTGCAAAACACATCAGAGAACCCTTCACATGACACAGTTGAATATTGTAGTTTTGCAAACGCATTCGCATTCTCTGCATTTTAACAGAAAGTTTCTGAATCGGTTTTTGCATTATCGCCACCAACGGCTTGTGCTCCGGTTGAATTTGAACCTCCTTGCCAAAGATATAGTCATGAAATCTCTGGCATCTGAAACATATGGCGAGCATTTCTTTTTCTATCGTGGCATAACCACACTGCGCTGAATTGAGCACACAAGATGCGAGTGCGATTGGCTTGTTTTCTTGCATTAACACAGCACCTAGACCTGACTGACATGCATCTACCTGAATGACAATAGGCTTGTTTACATTGTAATACGATAACACAGGAGCAGTTCTCAACTTATCCTTCAACTGCTGTTCGTTTTGCCAGTGCCATGCCACATCCTTAGTGAGGAGCGTGCGCAGTGGTTTAGCAATCTCGGACATGTTAGCTATGAACTTGTGCACATACCCAACCATGCCCAGGAACCTTTGGACGCCTTGTTTGTCGCGTGCCTCTGGCATGTCTACGATTGCTTGTATTCTGTCTGGATCAGGCTTGACACCCTGTTGGGTAAGTTACTGTAGTTTTGCATAGCAAAGATTTTGTCTCGTTTAATTTGAGATTTACCGACCTAGCTCGGTCCAACACAGCAACACAGCCTTGAGCCTCTCGTTGTGCTCCTGCACTGTTGACCCATATACCAAGATGTCGTCCCGATAGCAGGTAGGTCGCCCATGACACAGTGCATTTCCTGAATAAAAATGTCACCAGCTGTTTTGATGCCAAAAGGCAGGCGGGTGTACCTGTACGGGCCCCACGGAGTGTTAAATGTGCACAGACGCAAACTTTCCTCATCTAATTCTATTTGCCAATAACCTGTCATTGCATCCAAAACTGAGAAATATTTTGCATCTGCCGTCTTGGCAATAATTTCGTCAATTGTTTTGGTCGGGAAAGGCCCTCTCTTTATCGCTTTGTTCAACTTAGTCGGATCCAGACAAATCCTTATCTTATTTGTTTTTTTAAAGATAGTTATAGAATTAACCCACTCGGTAGGTTCATCCTGCTCTACTATTACACCCATTTCCACCATGCGATCAATTTCACTACGTACTTTACTTTGAATTGCAAATGGCATTCTTCTAGGTGGATCTATAACAGGTTGTACAGATTTATCAACATGAATGACAGCATTTGCTTTGATCAGATCTAAACCTCGAAACACGTCTTTGTATTCGCTTACCAGCTGTTCAGCCGGGATGCTGGGACTGTCGTCTGGCTTGAAAATGTTCGTCGGCACGGCAGAGTGCACCTCGTCGACACACGCCAACAGGTTCAACGTCATACAAGCCTGTTTCCCCAAAATAGGCTGACAGTTCCGCACCACTTGGAACCTGAAGTTTCTGCCATTCACGTTGACCCACGCCTCACCGTCAGAAGTGATCCAATGCCCAGAGAACGTGACCAATGAACACCGGGTGTTCATCAGGCACCCCGGCGTGACTCTGTCGAAAATGAACCTGGGAAGCACATTCGCCTCCGACCCGGTGTCGAGCTTGAACTTGACAGGGCAACCGTTCACCTGGATGGTCGCATACCACAGCTCGGCGTCTTGCTCCGCACCGCGGTCAACGGCGCCGACGAACAGATCCGTTGTCAACACATTGA
Source organism: Branchipolynoe longqiensis (assembly GCA_030323885.1). Taxonomy (NCBI): domain Eukaryota; kingdom Metazoa; phylum Annelida; class Polychaeta; order Phyllodocida; family Polynoidae; genus Branchipolynoe; species Branchipolynoe longqiensis. The sequence goes on along the minus strand of CM059186.1, from coordinate 59,417,663 downwards.
CCTCCGCCGGTTCCGGGTCTTGCTCAGCATTGTGAGGGTCGGGCTCTTCGACGGCCAATTTGTTGACCCTGCCCAGTCTGCTCCGGCAGACCTTGCCAAAGTGCACGATCTTGCAGGCTATGCAAGCTTTGCCTTTCACTGGGCAGACTCTCCGGCGGTGTTCGTATCCACAGTTTTGGCAGCGGTTCTTTAACTCCCCTGTCCTGGCACCGCCAGAATTCCAAGATGGCGATTTCCAAGGCGGCGTCGCCGATGACCGGACCGCCGGTGTACCGGTACGCGCAGTAGCATAGTTCTTAAGAAAATCAATTTCCTTACTTTCAACATCTGATTTGGTGTCCTCCAACAGATCCGAACTGAATTCACTCATTTCACGCATACTCACACACCTCTCCAGAGTTAACTCAGCAGTTTGCAATGCAAATTAATGTTTTTAAAGCCAGCCACCAACTGACTCCTCCACTGACCCGTATTCGAAATCCTTTACTTTGTCTCTTAGCGCCGTGATGTATGTGGCCATAGTTTCTGTAGCTTGATTATCCAAATTAAACTTGTACCTTGTTATTATCAAACTGCACTTGCCTATACAATATATCTGGAATACTTCTGTGAGTGGTCCGATCCTGTCTCGGTCAGCGAGCGCGATGGACATATTGGCGAAAACCTTTTGCACTTCTTCGCCAGCGATGTGAAGAAAGATGCAGCATTGCACTCGTTCTGTCTTCAATATGGCACCTGCAGCAGTGGCGTATATGTCATATGCTCTGATCCAGGTTTTCCAGTTCGATTGTGCGTCGCTGCTGAGGACAAGCTGACCAGGCGGCCACAAACCCGACATTCTTCCTCATCTGACACCATGTGAAAGTATGTCAGAACACTTTGACTTCTGGATGGATACTGAATGGTTTATTCCCGTCCAGGGCTCACTGAACCGCCGGCTAAACTTTCCATGACGTCATCTCATTAGCATATCTTACAGATGTGTCTAGACATCTATTACGCATATATTACACTTATTAAGCATCTGTTGTTACATGAGTCAATACACGATAACACGGTTTGGCCATATATGGGCATGTCCTAATTTCGCGAGAACGAGGCCACTTCCGGATATAGGTAAACAAAGCCCTGATAGCCTTGAGTTTGCCGGAACGCACAGTTCAAAGCATTAGTTTTATTCAAAATTAAGAGAAATCAAGAACCCTAGCCATATCAATTTAATATAATCTTTTTGTTAAACATGTTTTCTATATGTATTCTAATTAGTTTGTTTCTAGGTACTGTAGTTTTAGAGATATTTAACGTTTTCTGTATGAAGATTGCTCACTGCCATTGACAATGCATTGCCGAGATTGCGTTTGCCGGTACGCGCAGTGCAAACTGTTAGTTTTATTAACAATTAATAGAAATCCAGAACCCTAACCTTATCAATTTAATATAATCTTTTTGGTAAACATGTTTTCTATGTGTATTCCAATCAGTTTGTTTCTAGGTGTTGTACTTTTAGAGATATTTAACTTTTTCTCTCTGAAGATTGCTCACTGCCATTGACAATGCGTTGAGTATGCCGGTACGCGCAGTGCAAAACGTCAGTTTTATTCAAAATTAATAGAAATCCAGAACCCCAACCATATGAATTTAATATAATCTTTTTGGTAAACATGTTTTCTAGGTGTATTCCAATCAGTTTGTTTCTAGGTGTTGTACTTTTAGAGATATTTAACTTTCTCTCTCTGAAGATTGCTCACTGCCACACTGATGATACTGCCATGTGCGTTTGTGTACCTGCAAATAGGAATTAGGTCAAGATGGCCGCCAAACCGTGTTTAGGTGTATGTTATAGTCCTGAAGTCTATGGTTCTAAGAGCTTTGAAAAGCACACCAAAATTAATTGAGCATATTTACACTTCAAATATATCCAAAGTTAGCCATTTTATAGCAAAGTTACTTAAAACTAAATAAAGTAGAAAATAACCACCAATCTAATATATTTATTTATGAAAAAAGAGGACAGAAACTCAAAATTATCGCCAATCTTCTGGATTTTCATTTTCCAATACTATCTAAATCTTATGGAATGTTGTCTAAAATGCACCACAGAGCATCTAAGAACCCCTCCCCCCCCCAATATAACATCCCTCATGACATTCCGCCCCACCTGCCCTGCTCGATGAGGTTGTGGCTGAGGTCCGAGAGCATGAGGGCACCCCAAATATATCTTGGGCACCGGAAATGGCCCTAGGAGGGCACCTCTCTCTCGAGTTCTACCTTGGCATACGCTGTAATGTGGTGGGCGTGGCCGGGATCTTCCATTGGTTTCAGAAGGTGGGTGTGGGTGGGCCGGGCGCCGTGTAATTCGCTGGGAACCCGAACTCGAGGTGGTCTGTGAGCAGGGGGTCATCATAGTCAGCCAGCATGTCGCACCAGGTGGCGATGTTGAGATCTGACGTGACCAGGACTCGGGCGGCCAAATAGTTAGGAAGGGCCGAGTGCTGGGCGGCGGTGTAAGCTGCCACATAATCTGGGTACTCGGCCCATTTTTTGCTAGATAATACCGGTGGTGCGGTTTCCGTGGCACACCAGTTTGGCAGGGACACATCCATTCAAATGCATTGTCAACGGCCGTGAGCAAATCTTCATACAGAAAAATTCAAATATCTCTCAAATTACACCACCTAGAAACAAATCGCTTGGTACACATATAGAAAACATCTTTACCATAAAGATTATATTAAATTTATACGGTTAGAGTTCTTGATTTCTATTAATTTTGAATAAAACTAATGTTTTGCACTGGGCGTACCATCAAACTCAAGGCATTGTCAATGGTCGTGAGCAATCTTCATACAAAAAATACAGAAAAAGTGAAATATCTCTAAAACCACACCACCTAGAAACAAATCGCTTGGTACACATATAGCAAACATGTTTACCAAAAAAATTATATTAAATTTATAAGGTTAGTGACGATGCTGTTCGATTTTGTGCATGCGCAGAAGCGATGTGTCCCTGGCAAACTGGTGTGCCTCGGAAACCGCAAAACCGGCCAGAAACTGTCGAGGGTGTTCCTTCAATTTATAGGGGATGGGAAGCATTACGGGGCGGCCGTTAGTGTGTCTTGAAGGGTGTGGTCAAGGACCTGGCCGACAGGCTCGCTCATGATGGCCACAGCTCGGCCGCCTCCCGGGCCCATGTCGGTCACGTCACAAAGCCCGCACGGGCCTATGGGGCCAGTCGCCTTCCAGGTGGAGGTGTTGCAGGCCATACCCTTTGTATGATGGCATGTTGTGGAGCAAGCTGGTGTGTGCATGATCAGTGTTATTGTTTACAATCTGGGTGGCACGGGCCCCGTCGTGGACTGAGCGGGAAGGCATATGGCTGCCCGATAATGTCAACAAATGCTATGTGGGGGTGACTGAAGTGCCATATGCTGTTTGGTTATTTGGGGGACTGGTGTGTTTACTGTGCTGTGGATCCGCTGCCATTGCGCTCGTGCTGCAGGTGTGTCCGGCCATTGGGATAATTTCCAGCCCTATGGCGTAGATGGCGGCCATATCCTTCCAGCCATCGGGCAGTCGGCCGGCAGCTATCCTTGTGAATATTTCCTCGGAGTATCGTCTCACCACAGGCCACGAGAGTGCAGTTATCCTGGGCCACCATCTCCTGGTGGCTTGAGAGCGCCGGAAGGGCACTGGACGGGAATGCATGCTGGTTCTCCAGGCGCTTCAGGCCTAGCACGTATTCCTCATGGGTGGCCTCCCTCTTTTTTATTGATTTCCCTTCATCGCCCCTCTCGACCAGATCGCATGGGAAAAGATATTTGGCGCAAATATCTTTCCTACGGCTGGTGGCCTTGCTGTCCGCCGCCGCGATGATTAGGACCGCCTCTTCTGCCATGGAGCGAACCCATGGCAGGTTCGGTGTTGTCGGCGTCCCGCCGTCTCACAGCCGGGGAATGAGAGTAGCCTTCCTGGCCGCTTCGGCGCTCCTGGTCCCGGTGTTCACGGCAGGGCAAGGGCGAAGGGGAGGTGGAAAACCAAAGGCAAAGATGGCTTGAGTGGGTATTCCGGCTTGCCTGTGAGTGTGCGGTGTTGTCGGCATCCCGCCGTCTCACAGCCTTGCCTGTGAGTGTGCGGCCTGTGGGTGTTTTGGTTATTGGTGATGTTGGAGACAGCGTCCTGGGGCGATGGTGGTGGTGTTGGTCACCGAAGCGGGCTGCGCACCGTGTCGGTGGCGTGACCGGGGAGTGGCCGTCCTCTCGCTGGCGCATGCTGTCGGTCATGGCGCTGAGTGCAGCGGTAGCCTCCATGAGCACTTTGTGTTGATCCACCATGTTTGATCCACTGGTGTTGCTGGGCTGTGTTTAGCTTTAGCGCGTGCCACTGTTTCTCGATCGCATCGATCAAGGCTTGGATCTTCAGCATCCCGTCTGCCTGCTTCGCTTTTGCGAATGTTTTTTTCCGCCTAGCGGATTGCCTCGGATGCGGAGGTGTTATCGCCGGTGTAAGGGTTGCATCGCCATCTTGGGAAAACGATTGAGTCGCTTTGCTCGGCCGAGGTCGGTGCCTGGAATCGTTTTGTGGTGTGCTTCACAGGGTGGCCTTGGGGTGTGTAGCTCTGTGGACTCGCTGCATCTTGCTGTTTGATGTGAGTAGTTTTTTAAGTGTTTTTATCTGTGTGACGTGGGTGTGCGTGGGGGAAGATGGAGGAGTGTTGGTTGGGTAAAATGATTCGCTGCCGAGTTTGGACTCCGAATGCGGGTCAGAGGGGGTTAAGGCTCTCAGGCTTCCTCCATCGGATCAACCACAATTCGGAATTATGCACCTATTCATTGTGATACCCCGTGTAGACTCTTAAACGTCTCCAACAAACCCTTACCACCACATGGTTGACAAAGAATGAACACTTTTTTATCTATACGATGGAAGAAAACAGTTGAGTAAAAGGATCATAAAACAAAGGATACACAATGCTGTCAATTATCGATGTAATTCGAAGCCATTGCTAATATGCACAGTACCTTTATTAATATCTTTGTCATGAGGTTGGATATCTGAAGAGCAGCATAAGGAAGCATGACCCACACGCTATGGTCCAAGTGTACAACAAATGTTTCATTTGTGCCTTTGGTACAATTCATGTTACGTATCCTTTCCACATGATCCAAAACTGTCCTTCCATTGTATTTCAAATCGTGCACTTCTCCCTCTGAAATTTGAATTAGTTTACTACCTGATGCAGAATCTACTCAACTCATAATTCATGCCTGTACCAACAACACATATATACATACAAGTCTATCACTATAATTTTACTCATACACATAAGACTTGACAGTCCAAAGACTTGACTGAGACAATTATGATATTTGATACATGTATACAGATCTCTCCATGACTTGGAAGTTCAGGTCAAAAACGCATCAAAGAGCTATTTAACTCACAGTGAAAAAGGAGCTAAGTTAGAAAAAAACGATCCAATTTTCTTTTTAAATTAACATTAAATTCCGAAACATACATAATAGGTTAGACAAATAGCAATTTTCTGCATGCGTTTCCCGTAAAACAGATCCATTAATATTTTAGTTATACTAGATTTACTTGTAAGTGGTGGTAGTACTAAGATTCTTACGAATCTACGAATACGAAGGTAAGGAGCAGGGGAGAGAGGATAAGCTTGTGCAGAGACGGAAGTAGCCTCAGTTTTCGAAGTTGGAGGGAACATAAAACCTACTAACCACTTATTCAGGAAACCTACCCCTCCTTTTCCCCTGTTTTCTGAATCTTTAAAAAAAAATTATACTCGGGTATACTTGATTCAAATTTTTATACTTCACAGATGAGGGTGAGCGGGCCCCTGCTCTTTACCTTCGTATTCATAGATTCGTAAGAATAAGTAAGTCTAGTATAACTAAAATATTCTTACTTCATCTTCCGAATCCCGGAAGTTAAGTACCCAGGGAGTCTTTGTAGCCTGATTTTTTGCTTCCCGACTTCTCCACCTTGTACTTCTCTCTTATTTCCACTTTTCTTTCTTGTCTTTTAACAATATATCCTATGACCACCTTTATCAGTTAGCCAACATTAGATTATAATTCACAACATTTTTAGACCTCGTCTTTTCTTTATGTGAACTCTTGGTTTTTATTTAATACTTTCTTTTAATTTTCTTCTGTAGTTTTCCACCCCAGAAACACACACAACCATTTTTGTGACAAACCTGTCAACACCTTGTCACATTCTTAATGTTTGTTCTGTTAAGTATTGTCCTCTGCACTTCACCAGGATCTTCCAACAACTTATGATAGAACCGTGCGAAACCCACACTATTCCTCCATGAGGCATTACACATTATTGCATTGAGACTCGAACCTAGAGCCTTAGCTGAGGAAGCCAATGCTCCCCTCATGCTGTCTCCCTTGTACTTAGACGTGTCTATTCCTGCTAGTTCTAGACCTCTAAGCGTCCACCTCTCCAACGTGGCTCTGGATATCGGCACATGTGGGCCTATGTAAGATATCAACAATTGTTGTAAGATATCAACAATTGTTTAGTCTCTTCTTATATTGGCTGTCCATGTTACATAGCTCTTGATAGCTCTCACAACACACAGTTTACGATTGTCCTTATATTCATGAAATCTGACCGAGTCCAACGGTTGACCCAGTTGATTATGTTTTAAAATCTTTTTCATTTTAAAGACAATCAAATCTTCCTTGATCCTCATCCTATCTACAGACAGGCTAAGGATGGATTGTCCTCTTTGAGGAGACTAACGACAACAACAATGTTAATTTGTAAGATAATAACTTTAATGTTAACACTGTATTACTATACAGACTTTCTATCCAGTCCAACACTGTCCCCACGTTCCAGAATGTGTCATATCTGGGTTGTGGCGGTCTCTGTTCATGACAACTCTTGCAGAACCATTTAACCAGGTAGTGATCTCCTACTGTTGATTCATCTACCCTCAGGAGGATCAGTCTCAGGGCACATCTAGCTCCGTTCATGGCTCCATACCCTACTCCTGACTCAAAATATATACGTAAATATTTTAGCCCTTCTGCTAGCTTACCCCTCTCTCTAAAGCCCATAATGCTCATTTGTTAATATGGGTCTTATAACACTTCCTAGTTGAGGGTCTCCATGTATGTGTAAAATATTGCGATGTTTTCTTGTCTAAATTGAACCCCTCTAGCACGCACACTAGAAGCGGTATGCGTCAATCTTGATGATGTTAGCCCCTCTTCTTCTGCCGAACCTTGTCTTGGGCTGCATGTTCCAATTAGGTTCTCAACACTCTTTGGGAAGTGGGTCGTTCCTCGGGCCTCCCGTTGAAGTAGTGGGTGCCACGGTTGCGCCGGTCAATGTGGAGCCACCACTGTTATGTATCTAGGCCAACCCAGCAAGTACGGGGAACCAGCGACGTACGGATTGTAACCAAGGGATACGTTAATCAAATAAAGGTCAGTTACTAACTGGAACTCGAAGTGTCGACTCGTATCTTACATGGTGTCAGATGTGGCTTGCCTTCAAGGATTATGGCATTATCTGGATTAAAACCCCCGATGCCACTCAACCTAGATGGCAATCTCACTCTCAACTGGTATCAATGGATTGATTCTTACCAGATTTACGCTACAGCGGCAGGAGTAAGTGCTAAATCTGAGATGGTTCAGTGCTGCGTGTTTTTGCACGTTGCAGGATCTGAGGCTCAGAAAGTTCATCGCACTCTGGATATCGATGTAGCTGATCGGGACAAGATTGAAGTGCTGATAGCGGCTTTTAGGAAAGATTGTGATGGAAAGACAAACATTACGGTGGTAAGGTATAAATTCAATTCTCTTAACCAATCCACCGAGAGCATGGACACGTACATCAGGAATCTTCGTTGCCATGTCTCTTATTGTCAATATGGTGCACTCGAGGATTCTCTACTCTGTGATAGGATTGTATGTGGTATCAAAAGCAGGATTCTACGGGATCGTCTATTACAGACGAGTGATTTGTCATTGGACAAGTGCATTGATTTGTGTCGTTTAAGTGAGCATAAATCGGATTTATTGGAGGAGGATTCTTGTAGTGTGTCGAGTGAGAACGTCGATGCAATTTCAAAATTGAATAAGGGCGTGACGTCACAGCGCCAGTTGGCGCCATGGAAACAGCCATCTCATCGACAAGGCCAGTCATATAGGTCGAATATATCGAGTGTCTCTGGTACGCAGTGTTCCAATTGTGGTTATAGGCATGTCCAGGGGCGATGTCCTGCCAAGGACAAGCAATGCCTTGCTTGCAGGAAGACAGGGCACTTTATTAAGATGTGTCATAGTGATTTGAACAGGAAGACGGTTGTGAATGAGTTGAACATCGAACAGCACGACGAACAGGAGGAGTGGATACGTGATTACAGCAACCAGGATTTAACCTGCGATTTGTTTGTGGGTGCGTTGAATGACAAAAATGCCGATCAAGATAGCCTGTGGTATGCTGATATCGTGGTGAACAACAATGTGATCAAGTTCAAGCTGGACACAGGATCCCAGGCAAATATCATCCCGATGGAGGTTTACGATGAGATAGGGTGCTTGGCCATGTCTCCATCACGATGTCACCTCGTCACGTATTCCGGTCAACACATCCAACTGGTGGGAGAGTCATGGATAGAGATCAGAGGATGTTGATTCAAGTTCCAGATAACAAGTGAGGGGAGCCCCCTTCTCAGAAAGACTGCATGTGTTGACCTGAAATTAATTACGAGAGTGGACTCCATATCGAACATACTGGATCTGGGTGCAAGTGCTAAAGAACTGGTAAATATTTATGCGGATGTTTTTCAAGGTCTTGGTAAAATAAAAGTAAATGCTCATATTCATGTTGATACCAATATAGCCCCTGTGGTAGATGCACCTAGAAGAATACCACATGCTATAATACAGGACGTACGTAGGGAATTGGATAGGATGTTAGATTTGGGGGTGATAGTGAAACAGATAACACCAACTCCATGGGTCAGTTCCATTACTATTATGAGGAAGCCTGGGAAGATACGGATTTGTTTGGATCCTACTAAGTTAAATAAAGCTATTTTGAGAGGCCTGTATCCCACCCGTACAATTGAGGAAGTTGTGGCTAATACCAGTGGGGCCAGGGTGTTCTCGGTCATAGATGCTAATAGTGCATATTGGCAAATTGAACTAGATAAGGAAAGCTCTCATTTATGCACATTTAATACGCATTGGGGTCGTTACAGATATACCCGTTTACCCTTTGGAATAAAGACAGCTGGTGACATATTTATAGAAGAAATGAATGGTATCCTGGGAGGGCTAGAGGGTGTTAATGTGATCACCGATGACATTTTAGTTTATGGTAGAAATATTAAAGAACACAACAGTAGACTTGAAACAGTTTTAGAGAGAGCCAGAAAATTCAATTTGAAACTTAACCCTAAAAAGTCTGTAATTTGTAAATCACAGGTTAATTATGTTGGTCATTTGTTAACATCTGACGGTCTGTTACCTAACAAAGACCGTATTCAGGCAATTATTGATTTGCCCACACCCCAGGACAAAAAAGCGGAACAATGATTTCTGGGGATGGTTGGTTACATCAGTAAGTTTATACCTAACATGGTGGAGTTAACCAAGCCTTTATGTGTCATCCTCAGCAAAGATGTTGCATGGCACTGGCAGACAGAACAAATTAAAGCATTTGAAGCCCTTAAGCATCTCTTAACTAAAGCCCCTATACTGAAGTATTTTGATGTCAGGCAAGACATAGTTTTACAGGTGGATGCTTCCAAGTCTGGCCTTGGGGCGACGTTATTTCAGGAAAGAAGGCCAGTTGCCATGGCGTCAAAGGCTTTGGATAAAACACAATCGACTTATGTTGTAATAGAAAAAGAGTTGCTAGCCATTTGTTTTGGGTGTAAAAAAATTCACGAATATATTTTTGGAAAGAGGGTCACCGTTGAGACTGATCACAAACCATTGGTAGCCATTATGAACAAGCCGATACATACCTTGTCTGCCCGTATGAGGATGCGGTTGCAGAATTATGACATCTCTGTGGTCCATATTTAAGGCACCCTAATGTTTTTTGCAGACGCACTGTCCAGGGTGCACACAAAAGTAACGAGCCCTGATGAATTATTCGACAACGATATGACAGTGGCCGCAGTGGACATAGAGCATGACATTATGAAAAAAATTAAACTGGAGGTGGCAAAGGACAGTGCTCTACAAAAAGTTATTTTGTTGTCTAGGGAGGGGTGGCCCAAACATCACAGGGGTTTGCACCCAGATGTAAAACCATTTTTTACATACAGGTATAACATTACAATACAGGACGATATTTTGCTCAAAGATGACCGCATTGTTATTCCTAAAACGTTACAAAAAGACATGTTGGACAGGGTGCACGAGTCCCATTTGGGTGTAGTCAGGTGCAAGCAATTGGCGCGTGATACCATTTTTTTGCCTGGGTTAAGTCGTCAAATTGAGGACAAGGTATCACGCTGCCAGATATGTCAGGGGTTGCGGAATAAACAGGCCGCTGAACCTTTGATTAACCATACAATTATGGATATACCATACTATAAGATTGGGGTTGACCTATTCTATGTTGAGCACACTATATATTTGCTATTAGTGGATTATTACACAAAGTTCCCGGAAGTTGTGGAATTGACAAGTACAACAAGTCTGTCTATAATAGCTGCTATGAAGCAAGTATTTGGTAGGTACGGTATACCCAGATATGTGGTTTCAGACAACGGACCACAATTCAGCAGTGCTGAGTATTTATGTTTTGCAACTGACTCTGAATTTGTTCCGATCTTTTCAAATCCAATGTTTGCCCAGAGTAATGGTCAAGTGGAGAGGTACATACAGACTGTTAAACAGATGATTAAAAAATCATTGGTCAACAATAAAGACGTTAACATTGCCCTGCTAAATTATAAGAATACAACGTTGCAGGGCATGGATGTTTCTCCAGCTCAGTTATTAATGTCTCGTACACTAAGGTAAAAAATCCCTGTATTGGAGAGGCAGTTGAGACCAAAACCACAACGGTCAAAGAAAAGCGAAATACATCATTCACAACATATACAGAAAAAATACTATGATAAAAATGCAGCTCCGGAACACAGTAAATTGGGGATAGGGGACAGGATACGTTTTCTGGACCACAAAGGCGAGTGGCAAGTTGGAAAAATTTTAAAGGCATGTACACCGGGTTCACGTGACTACATTGTTCTAAATAAACAACATCATTTAATAAAAAGAAATCGCCGGCACATTTTTAGATCAAATACTATTGATACAGAACGAAACACCCCACGCACAGATAATGTAGGAACAGGTCCTTATACCACTAGATACGGCCGAAAAATTCGACCGGCGAACAGGATGGGATTTTAAATGCCATATGACTCATGTTGATTACTTGTTGTGTCAATGTAGATTTAATTGGGTTACACATGTTACTTGGTTTAGATTGTTGTTTTTTTGTGTGTGTGGTAGTGTCCATAATGAATGTCGATACTTTAGTTTTAATATGGTTGTTTTCACTTTGCTTGTATAGCCGAATTTGTATTATTGTACGGCAGTGCATTAATTGTTGGGTATTTATGATGTTGACAGACATTTAGGGTTGTACTTTACGTATTGTCTTTGAGCGTTGTACATGTATACCTGGTACATGAGTAATTGTGGTTTAAAGGATTGGCATTTAAGAGTTTTAGGGTATTGCAGTACATGTCGCATAAGTTTATTGTTGATGGTTATGGTTATAGGGTAAACTTATGGAAGGGGAGATGTATCTAGGCCAACCCAGCAGGTACGGGGAACCAGCGACGTATGGATTGTAACCAAGGGATACGTTAATCAAATATAGGTCAGTTACTAATTGGAACTCGAAGTGTCGACTCGTATCTTACAACCACAATCTCCTTTGATGCGTCCTTCTGTATTTTGCGCACTACTCTGGTGAGTAGAGAGAATGGAGGGAAGCAATAAATAAATAGTCCAGTCCACTTAAATGAGAACGCATCTGTTCTCCAGTTATCAAGTTCTGGTTCCCAGCTGACATAAACTTGCAATTTCTTGTTCAACTTTGATGCAAACATGTCTACTTGTGGTCTTCCCCAAGCCTGGCAAATGCTCTAAAAAATCTCATTGTTAGGGTACCATTCTAAATGGTCTTTGAATTTTATTGACCTTAAATCCGCCAAGAAATTGTCTACCCCTGGTATGTTGGTAATTGTCAACCAAATGTTTTGTTTCTGGGCCCATTCCCAGATGTCTAATGCTTCCCAGAGACAATCCTCTGACTTTGTACCTCCCATGTTCTTCATGTGAGCTAGGGCTGTCGTACTATCCGTCCTTATTCTGATTTGTCTATCCCTAGTTCTACACAGGCCTTTAAGCCCAAACCCAATAGCTCTCAGTTCTAAAGAATTGATACATGTTCATCTGGGTGCCATCTACCACATCTGATCTGACTTAGTGTGAGCTCCAAATCCCTGGTGGGAAGCATCTGTGAATAATTATATCTTGTTCTTCTCTTCTAATCTTCCTAGGGTTGTTTAAATTTTCTTTCCACCATACCATGTCTATATCCCTGTTCGGAGATCCACATGTGGTCTTTGAAGTTTCCTTTACCTCTCTTCAGAGATTTAATCTTGTCCCTTTCTAGGCTTTTGAAATGGATCCCCACATACTCCACTGCTGGTGCATATGCTACCATCAGTCCAATCAGTCCTGCTACCTGCCTGATGACCTTATCTTTTGAAACTTCTTATATTACCTCTAGAATTTTTATCTTCTTATCCTTTAGACAGACCTGCATCTTGATCAAATTTATCTCGAATCCCAGAATTACTAACTGTTGAGTTGGTGTAAGCACCGATTTATCTCTATTCACTTTAAATCCCAACTCCGTGAAACTTTCCACCGGTGTCGAGATCGCATCCTGACATTCAATTTTATTTCTTCCAATAACAAAACTGTCACCTAAATACAGGAATCTCACATGTACCCTATCTCCCAAATTTGCATAAATAGGTTTTAACAGTTTGGTGAATATTCTAGGTCCTGGTGACAACCCATTTGTGAGTACTTGAAACTCGAGTCAAATGTCTTCAAAGTGGAATCTTAAGTATTTCCTTTGTGATACAGTTATAGCTACTGAGTAGTAGGCATCCGTCAGATCGGCCCTGGCCATCCACATATCTGGCTGAATTAAATCTAACACTGTGTTTAAATTAAACATTTTGAAATGTTGATATTCTACTATCTTATTTAGTTCTGTTAAATCTAGATTCATTCTGAATTTCCCATTAGGTTTGGGTCTCAGAAAAATGTTCGACACCCACTGGTGTGGGGTTTCATTTACTCCTGTCAGCACTTCTTTTTCTATTAAGTTAGAAATCTCTGATCTGATGAAAGTTCTTTCTTCTCTATTCATTGATAGAATGGAAATGGTTCCCTCTCCTGTACTGGAGTCTTCACGAAGGGGATTATTAAACCTTTAACACAGTTCAGAATCCATGGGTCTGATGTCAACAATCTCCAGCTAACCATGTAATTAACTATATTGCCAGCAACATTTATATTTTCTTTCCGGGTTTCAAAATTGCTGGGTCACCCACCTGGACAGGGTGGCTCACTTCTGAAAACCCCATAGTGTGGTTCCCTGGCTCTGTCCCCAGGTGTTGTTGCTCAGGATGTTCCTATAATGAGCGTAATCCTCATTGGTACGTCCAAACCTCTTTTCTGGGCCCTGAAACTTGGCACCCCAGTTGCTTGAGCCTCTGCCACGACTTCCTCTGAAGCGACCATTACTGTGGCTGGTGATCAAAGAAGGATCTTCTCTTCCCTCTGTTTGCTAGGTTTGTGTGCATGCAATTGTCCGAGGCCCTGATGGATTTCATGAGTTGTTTATTTCTATCTGGGGAGTTATCCCCGAGTAGATAATCACTCGCTTCTGGTAAATCATTGTATACATCTCACTTGTCTTTTATGAGCTCAGTGCCAAGTCGTGAAGTCACCACCATTTTCATGCTGAGTTTCCTGCCGATTCTTATCTGACTATGTATGCATACCAGAATCTTAAGGGCGCGCTTGTTTAGCTCAGGATCCATGGATCCTCTCTGAAGGATGATATCCATTATTGGCGCCACCGCCGTCAAGGCTCCTACAATTCCTTTTGTTGTTGTTAGTAGTGAGCCTTCTCCGTCTCTTCCACTTTCTGCGAAACAAATTTCCTCATTAAACACCTGTACCCTCGCATCTGGTACATCTGCTAGGCCAGTATACTGGTGAGAAATTTCCCTGACAGTTTTCATAGCTTGGGTCCTCCTTGTTGAGGTCCACCGTAATAGTGCCTAATCACTGCCTCCATCGATTCACTGATCGTAATTTTCTCTGCAACGGGCTTCTTAAGTTTCTTGTAAACTTCTTGGATCTCTGTGAGCAAAGCTCGCTCGTGTAAATTTTTGGCGAACTTAAACTCTCTGTTTAGTTTTCTGTAGTTTTCTGTACTGTTGTCTGACTTTTCTGACCCGTAGTATTCTGAGCAGTGTCAGAATAGACTTAACTGAATCATCCACCAAGGGTTTAGGCGGAGGGGGAGCCTTCAAGCTGCTAAATGGGGAAGCAATGGCCGCTGCCACGTCCGCTGTGTAGTATGAGAGCTTCGAAGACGCTGACGGCGAATCTTGTCCCGAGAATTATGCCTTCAGTATGGCCAACTGATCAGCTACTGACAACACTTCTCCTGAATCAGCCTCACTGATATCATCATCCAAATACATACAATCCTCCCCGTATTCCTCATCCTCGTACTCCCAGGCCTCACGGCACGCGCCGCCATGTTGGGCTGCATAGGCCACGTCATCTCTCTGGTCGCCACGATGGCATGGTGACCTACATTCATCTCCTCGACGTCTTGTTCATAATGATACGCTGAACGTGCTTTCTGGGGGAGCCGCAGCAGCTTGCTCCTCAGAAAGTAGAAAACTTTGAATGTATTCTAGAACAAAAATAGCATCTAAACATTACACCCCCTCCCCCAATAATACAAAGAAACAAATACTGAATACCCATACACTAATGGGAAGGAAATACTACACACCGTCGACCTCACTTTATCAGTAGGCTTCTGTCATAATATGGCTTTATTATGCTAATGATTTTATTTTTTTACTCTGTCGACCCCTCATATAACAGGGTCTAACAGCATGTAATGTAAATCAAATAGTGACTCAAAATAGCATGTTCATGCAAGTAATGTTCAAGAATTTGTTTTACAAATATACATATCAATATATATATCATATTATAACTAACCAAGGGTTTTCTGTGTGTGTGTGATTTTTGTATTGCAACATGGCTTGTACTTTGGATATGGTCAGGTGCCTTTAAAAAAAGTTTAATAAAAGGAGCGGTGTGATTTCAGATATCGGGCATGTGTCGATATAATAACGCTTCTAATCCATTCCAAGTGCATAATAACACTCAATGAATACGTATATCACTTACCTGCAATGGTTGTAATGCAGAAAGTCCGAAAATTCCCCAGAAATGCAAGAATCACGCATCCAAGAAAGACAAACTCCATGACGGAACCTAGATAAAAGATTCACCCGTACTGGAACTTCCAGTGGAAGTACGGGGTTTACGGGGTGAATCTTTTATCTAGACGGAACCTAGCTACTAGCTGACAGTTGTTTGGCTGGTCGACAACACAAAGTTAATATTATATGCGCATCTCCAATAACAGGCACACATACATACGTAACTGGTATGTTCAGAAAGGTATTTACTGTGCATATTAGGAATTTAATAAGCTTAACTAATATGGTAATTGTGTAAATAATTTGCAATGAAATATTAGATGTGCCGGTGTTGCAGTTTCCGCGGTACGGCAGTTTGCGAGGTACACATCGCTTCTGCGCATGCGTCAAAATCGAATAGCATCGTCACTAACCTTATAAATTTAATATAATGTTTTTGGTAAAGATGTTTTCTATATGTGTACGAAGCGATTTGTTTCTAGGTGGTGTGGTTTTAGAGATATTTCACTTTTTTCTGTACTTTCCGTATGAAGATTGCTCACGACCATTGACAATGCCTTGAGTTTGACGGTATGCGGAGTGCAAAACATTAGTTTTATTCAAAATTAATAGAAATCAAGAACCCTAACCTTATAAATTTAATATAATCTGTTTGTTGAATATTTGTTCTGTATGTGTGCCTAGCGGTTTGTTTCTAGGTGGTGTAATTTGAGAGATATTTGACTTTTTCTGTATGAAGATTTGCTCACGGCCATTGACAATGAATTTGAATGTATAGCCGTGTTCACACGGGCAAAATGTGAAGCGAACTAGACAAGGCGAACTAAAGGAGTCGAATTAGGCGCCTGTTCACACGGGCAGAGTTGAAAGTGTTTTGAAACTGGGTCGTGTCCACACGGGCACTGCGTGAATCGGTTTAAGGCAGAAGTGGATATCTGCGCATGACCGTTTTGACCAAGAACAATGGCGGAACAAATAGCGAGTGGGTTGCTTTGCGGGGTGTTTGGCCAACGTCGCCGTTCAAACATGGATCTAGTAGAGCTACCAGATGCACGAGATGGACGAGATGCGGAAAGACGAGATGTGGGGGGAATAATGGCCGGTTCACAAAGCAGGCTGGATGATTTTGAGCGCAAACAGGAGGCAGAGCGTGGATGGTTCTTCCTCCAGATACTGACTGTGATGGCCCTACAACCCCCCGTGGTACGCCAAGTGTGGTCGAGGGAAAGGTACATTGTGACAACATATTTTGTTGGTGTGTATCTACGTAGGGTGTTTTACGAGCTACCCGTGTTGATATATGTAACCATAATGCTGTCACGAAAGTGTGGGAGAATGTATTTTCATTGCCTGTTTGTATAGCGAAAAGTGAGTGTGCTTTTTACCATGGTTATCACATCCGCTTGTGCGCAAAAGATGGCCAGACTTTTAGGTCGCATTACACAAGGCGACCTACATGAATCGGATTAGTTGGTAGTACACTGTATTTTGTTTGTACAGTTATTTCCCGATTGTGATGACAGTATTGTTGTGCGCGATTTACTTGCCAACATTGTTCTATGTTTTTCCCCGGTGTCGTAGTTTGAGGGCCCTGCCACTTTGAGCGCCATGCCAGTGGTTGTATATTTTTTTGGTAAAATAGATTTATAAGATTTCCATTGGATCCATAACAAATAGCTTAATGCGCAAATGAATAGGAACATCTGAAGTATTTAATTGTAACCTTACAGCAATTTACGCTGAAAGTATTACACAGAGAAAATTTTGAAACTTGTGATATTGTGAGTGTGACGGTCAGTAGTAGCATTACTAGATCATGGCGTCAACAACTATGTGCGCAAATTAAATTCAACAAGTTCCAATTGGCTAATAAAACAAAGGGGTGAATCAGAAATTGTAGAGAAAAATGTGAAGTATTTAATAGAAACAAGACAACATTGCTTGCAACACACGAAAAGTCTCTAATTAATGTGCTAGTTAGGGTGCTTTTCATGTTGTCTCTATCCGGCATGTTTACATTTACCCATTCTTTTGGGGTTGCCCCCATGCATGTTGAATTCCACTAGTCATAACTAGTCATTAAGTTGACTAAATTTTGCAGCTTATTTTGTTATAGAATTTTTTTTGCGTGTTATGCAAGCTGGTCCACATTGTAATCGGATTTCTATAACGCGACTTACACGATGCGAACTAGATGCCAGTGTGTTTGCAAAATGGTTACCGTTTTTGTTTTAAATAATTGTTTTTAGCGGTTTAATTGATGAGTAAAGTCCGGCGCAGTGAAAGTCGATTTGTGAAAGGCGACTTACATGAGTCAAACTAGTTGGGACGGGTTTGTTTTTCAGGTAAGGTTTTGTATCGCTTGCTGTCAGGAGTAGTATAGGGGAAATTGTGATGTGATTTATATGATCTGACTTACACGAATCGCACTAAATACAACGCTGTTTGCAGAAATGTTTACAGTTATTCTTGGATATAAATGTTTTTACCGCTTGAATTGCTGATCACCTGTGGGGCCGATCGTAACCCGCTTTCTGAAAGGCGACTTACATGATTCGAACTAGTTTGGTCGGCCTATTGTACAATTGTCACGATTATATTTTCATTTAACTTTTTCCCTCCGCTTATGTAAAGAGTATTATGCGGCACATTGTAACCAGATTTGGAAAATCAGACTTACACGATTCCAAATAGATATCACACTGTTTGGTGAAATATTGGTATCCCTTGAAGTGATTGTTTACATACATTTTGTGCCCTCGTTGCTAGGTCCTCGCACTAGTGGACAGAAATCGTTCTCGGCACGTTCGGGGACAAAGAGTGGGTGGCAAATTTCCGCATGAGGCGGGCGACCTTTCAGCACGTGGTCGACCAACTCAAGGTGCATATCAGGCGAGCAGACACCAACATGCGACGGTGAGTTGATACTGGTGTTTTTTGGGCGAAACATAACGTACTTACCACATCGCTGCTTGTCTGCGTTTGCCCCCATAGCTACAATATGGACATAGAAGGTTCAACTTTAAAATTCCCGGAACTATTGGGGTACGATTGCATTTTTGGGGATTATTAATGATTTTATTCCACTTTATACGCGGAAATGTCTACCCCAAGTACATAAGCTGGATTAGATGATGGGGGGGGGGGGGTGATGCCATGTACAACTGCACATGCTAAGTATTATTTTGTGCGCACTGTCCATTCGGCGTATATTATAACGTGTTTGTGTTTTGTCAAATCATTTCAGATGCATTCCAGTCGAGGTGCGGGTAGCGGTTACCCTGTGGCTTTTGGCAACAGGATCGGACTATCGCAGCATAGGTCACCTCTTTGGTATTGGCAAGTCCACATGCTGTGACATTTTCCTGGAGACGTGCGCTGCGATAGTCCGAGTACTATTGCCAAAATACATACACATGCCTACGCCTGCCCGCCTCACCGAGATCATCGAGGGTTTCGAGACCAGATTTGGATTCCCCAACTGCGGCGGCGTCATCGATGGCACCCACATCCCGATCGTCGCTCCCCAGCGGCACCATACGGATTACCACAACCGGAAAGGATTCTACTCGATTGTCGCTCAAGTACTCTGTGACCACGAATACAAGGTCATGAACATAGCTGCGGGTTGGCACGGTAGAGTACACGACGCGCGAGTTTTGGTAAACACCACCTTGTATGCGAAAGGTGAGGCTGGGGAGCTGTTCGAGGAGAGGCTGCGCACGCTGGGCAATGTGACTGTGCCTGTTGTGGTGCTTGGCGACCCCGCCTACCCACTCCATCCATGGCTAATGAAGCCGTTTGCTGATACAGGTTTGCTTTCCCCGGAGAAAACCAACTTCAACTATCGTCTGTCCCGTGCACGTATGATGATCGAGAATACCTTCGGCCGGTGTAAGGCCCGCTGGAGGATTCTCTCGCGTCGTACGGACATAAGGACAGAGGAGGTCACCAAAGTTCTCCTTGTGTGCTTCACATTGAACAATATCTGTGAAGTGCACAAGGAGACCTTTGACGCGGAGTGGGAGGGCGTGGCCGTTGATGACCCACAACACGTCGCCCAGGACAACGAGTACGACAGAACTGGACATGAGGTGTGAGACGCGTTCATGCGCTACTTCAATTCTTGAATCAGGAAGTAATTCGCCTTAATTAGTTCGCCTTAGATAGTTTGCGTTAGCTAGTTCGCCTTACCTAGTACGCCTTTAGATTTCATTGGAATACACAACCATGTCGCAGGCCTTTTACCTTTGGAAGGGAAACAAGATGTGGACAATTGTCGACATGACTGGAGATATTAAGTGACCGTCTACGTACGAATAAGTACGCTAATAACTCATGGTTGTGTACTGTGGTGAATTACTGAACAAAGTGAACAAGGGTTTGATTTTGGGAACTACTGTAATAATTTATTATAAATTTATAGGAAAGGTAACCATATATATACACTTATTTGAACTCCGTCACCGGTTAGAAAAAACCCACACAACCACACAAAAGTTACAGGAAACTGGTGTTGGGGGTAGAATGGGAGGGTCCTGCTTGGGGGGTGACGAGGGTGATGCGTGTCACCCCATCCGTGGTCGCACTGCTGAACTGCTGTGTGGCCGTATGTGCAGGATTGTGGATGGACACGAGCAGCTGCAGCATCCTTTCCTCGTGCTGCCGCTGGTCGTGCTCCCGCACCCTGTCCCGCGCGGCGTGGCGTTCCTCCCGGCGTTGCTCGCGAGCATCCTGGCGCTCCTCCCGAGCCTGGTCACGAGCATCCTGGCGCTCCTCCCGGGCCTGCTCGCGAGCATCCTCGCGCTGCTCCCGCCTCTCCTCCATCGCCCGGTTGACCTGGATCCTGTTTTCCTCCCGCTCGTTGACGATGGTGGCCGACGCTGCCTGGGCACCAACGAATTGGGTCAGTATGGCGTCCAGGAAGCGTTCCGTCTTGCCCGCCGCCTTTCCCTTCTTTCTGCGCAAACCTGTAATATACAAAAACCGAATATACAGAATCAAGTTTTGGCGTTAACCCCGATGTTTGTTTGTTTGTTGTTGTTTTACGTCCTAGCAACATCTAAGGTCATATCAGGACGGGTACCGACTTGTGACAGTGCGCACTCATGGCGACTTTATAGTGCTGTCCCACTGGGAAACCAGGCCGCCGGCACCATGACCTGGTATCCCACTAAGTCACATTATCCTGACACTGAGCACACCAGTCCTTGCCCTATCCTATTAATGCCGAGCGCCTGGCTAGGAAGCAACAAGTATCAATTTTAAAGTCATTGGTTTGACTCGACCGGGACTCGAATCCACGACCCCACGATCTACCAGCACGGGAGACGGATGCTCTAACCCATTCGGCCATCCCGTCTGGTCGTTAACCCCGATCATTCGCATCAAGTAAATCGCATCAACTAAATCGCTTAACCCTTTCCGACTTTGGTACGGAATAATCCGTATGAAAATGACAAGCCATTGTGAGGGCAGAACGTGATTTTCCATACACTGGTTTAATTGTAACATAGCAGTTAATATAGTGAGACTGCAGATGTTTGGACCTTCCTACATGTTGGTTTGTTTGTTGTTGTATGTCCTAGCAACATCTAAGGTCATATCAGGACAGGTAGCGATTTGTGAAGATCCTAATAAAATATACAGAGCTGGATAGGAAATTATTCCAGCTTTCAGAAAATGTATAATGTATTGGGTTTCTATCTAATTCCCATGACGTTGTTTTTTTTAAATTGCCTCACCTTGGAGATGAAATATTAATGTTCCCTGAGATAAATACATCACCTAGGCATTGTTTTGATCCAAAAAATGTAAGTCTGAAATGGTTAATGTACATTTAGCCCAGGCGTACGTTAGAATGACAACATACTGTTTGATTAAACGCCTTCACCTTGCCACCTAATTAGCCTGTACTAAAAGTGAAGATGAAATATTCTTGTACACCCGCATCTTATAAAAATAAGGTGTACACCATGCTTAAGGTTTTGTGTCTTTTACTACAGCATGGGCGTCGAAACTGTTACACATGTTACGCACACCACATAAGGTGTTTAATAACACTATAATTGCTTATGTTATGTGAACTGAGGTACATGTTGGTTTTTGTATTTCACCATGAACACATGTTACAAAATACTTTGTACATTTTATGTACTAGAAATATCCTTACCGGGCTGGGCTGCTTGGGTAGGTGGGGTGGCTTGGGTGGGCTCTGTGGCTGGTGCAGTATGTTGGGTGGCCTCCACATTCGAGAGAGCCGAGGCCTGACTCTCGAGGTCGACCTCCACATCGACGAGGATGGAGTGCTCTACTTCCTCCTCGGCCCCAACAACCAGCTGTTGTGTGTGGTCGTCTGGATAAGAAAGTAGCAATTATATTGTATGCTGTAAGATGGCATGTTAGTTCAAATATCCATGAAACACAATTTGGTGATAAGGTTTGGCTGAACTAGTTCAATTTATGCCAATAGAGAGCGTAATGTGTAGCATGTAAAAGGCCTGTATAGAGGGGCGGTTTAAGCCACCTAACGTAGTTCGCTTCGTATAGTTCGACTCACATTCGGCGTGTAAATGCGACGCTGAGGCGGATTAGGGCTGAATCGAATCATAATAATCGGTTTATAGAAACCACTTGTGGAGATATTTTATATGAACACCTTTATGAAAGTATGTTTATAAATGATAGTGTAAACGCCAGCGCTTTACTTGACGGGCAATTTTCTATATCACACTGCTAGCTGTGCACACAATTGTTTTCAACATGTATTTTTAGGGTTTGACTCGCCAGCAGAAGATTTGATCGTTGCAAACTAACACAATGATTATGTTCGGCACACTATAAGCGTGAGTCGCCTCATCTAGTTCGCCTCAGCTAGTTCGCTTCATGTAAAACAACTCTCGAGGTAGTATGCTTGAACCTTATTAAGCAGTTGATACTATAGAATATAATTTGGCACCCGTTGTCGGTCGCTTTCCCACTATCAGATGGATCAGATGCAAGTATGTGAAGGGTTACCGCTGCCTCCCATGGGCATTGACGTATTAACACCTATGAGTAAAGCAAAGTTAAAATGCTAAAGGACGCTTGCCCCTACCTGTATCCACGTCGATAGCGAACGTGTCGGAGTACGCGAGGGGATCTGCCGTGGGTCTGGTGCCGCGGATAGCATCCATCTGGGCAAAGTACCGGAACGTTTGCCGGTCCCTCCCACTGCGGCTGCAAACAAATGGTACATTTGAGCTAAGTTATATCACTTAGAAACAATAATTGTGCATGTATGTACAAACTTTACTTTACTTTGCACTTATATTGGGCCGTTTGAAAACCATGTTGATATGAATAAAGGCCTTCACCTGCAAATGTAAATCCTACTACATATGATTTATGTTTTTGATTGTCTTTGATCCAGCCTCCGTATCAATAATCGCTACATACTTCGTCTTATTAGGGCGTTATCAGGTCGTTAGAACATTTTATAGATTGTATTCGCCCCGCCCCCTAGCAATAATCGATACATACTCGTCTTATCAGGGCGTTATCAGGACGTTGGACATTTTTATAGATTGTATTGGCCCCGCCCCCTAACAAAAATCGATACATACTCGTCTTATCAGGGCATTATCAGGACGTTGGAGATTTTTATAGATTGTATTGGCCCCGCTCCCTAGCAAGAAGCGATACATACTCGTCTTATCAGGGCATTATCAGGTCGTTAGAAAATTGTATAGATTGTATTGGCACCGCCCCCCTAGCAATAATTGCTACATACTCGTCTTATCAGGGCCTAATCAAAAGTTGGACGAATTAGCATTTCAGTATACTCTATTCCCACGTTAGTACACATTTTTTTTCTCACAAAAAACAGGGGGGTGGGGGGGGGGAGAATGCAGTGTTTAGGATTTGGCCCTGACAATGTATTTAAGGAACGACAAAGTCGTCGACAGCACGGGAAGTTAGTTTTCGTAACAAACCAAAGGTACTTACTTGTTGTGATCTTTGTCCTTCTTGTATGCCTGTGTAAGGCTCTTAATTTTGGTGCGGCACGCCGTGGCATTTCTCTCACCCCGCTGATCTCCTGAGAGGCGTGCCAGTCGGGTCGCAATCCGCCTATAGATAGCTATATTCCGGCCCGACTGTTCCAAATCGCTTTGAATAGTGTCCTCTGACCAGAGGGTTATGAGCGAGAGGACCTCATGGTACTCCCAATTGTCTTTGCGGTTGGGAGGGTGCGCGGCGACGGAGCAGGACGACATTGTTGTGTATTTTCTGGGATGTGATTTCTTCGGTGTTGGTTGTTCGAGGTCTGCTAACATTATGGCAAGTTACCGGAAGACAACAAATAAATCCACCGACCGCGCATGCGTGTGACGTCATAAGTCGCTTCACACAATTCGGTTACGTCCACACGGCCAAAAATTATCCGCATCACAGGAATCGATTCACGTAGACTACCTCGATAGGTGGTTTACACGATCCGCATCACGTGAATCGAATCAGCCCTAATCCGCCTCAGACGTCCGTTCACACGAGAAATGTGAGGCGAACTAGGCAAGTCGCTTTCTACGAATCGATTTACATTGCCCGTGTGAACACGGCTTATAGCCGTGTTTACACGGGCAAGTTAAAACACTTCATATAAACCACTTGCCTAGATCGATTTACATTTGCCGTGTAAACGCGACACTGTGGCGTTTTAGGGTTGAATCGATTCATATAAATCGGTACATGTAAACCACCTTGCGAGGTAGTATAGATGAAGCGATCTAGCTTAAGCGCGTCGACACGCATGCGCAGTCGAGACCTTAGTTTGTTGACTTTCCAGTCGATCAAAAGCACATATTATAGAATTTAGTCTATGAAACCGCTAGCTGTGCACAGATATTTTTTTCATCATTTATTTTTTAGGGTTTCACTGCCCAGCAGAAGTTTTGACCGTTCCAAACCAATACGATTCAGTCCATACAGATCTAGGTCGAACCTACTCTCTACTGGCGACGTCGACTAACTGAAACTGGCGCTGGTTCGTATGGACTTGCTCATGCGCAAATATCGATTTCCACCTTCAAACTCGGTCCGTGTAAACGCGCCACCACATCGCTTCATATAAATCGATTTGCCTGATTCGCTTCACAATTGCCCGTGTAAACACGGCTTAAAAACTCCCGTGTCTGATCTTGAATTAGACCGCTGCCGCGCTGGGACTGGAACTGTACTCCTGCATAGGCTCTCCAAACAGACCTTCGCCTAGTTTTTCAAGTTACGTAACCAAATATGTGCAGGGAGAGTGCTTTCCACCTCCCCCACCCCTACAAGTGTCAACTTTACCTGTGCTAACAAATATCTCACCAAATGTTAAGAGTAATACAACTAAGTTTTGGTCAGAGGGCCCTGAGAAATGTGACACAGCACAGGCCTAAACTGGGTCATTTGGCTAAGTTAGTTAGTGACAGCTCCATGAATAGGGATGTCGGACCAACATTTTATTTTAGTAGTAGTCCCATGTGTTAAGTTGAGTGTGTAATATATCAAAAGAAAGAGGACTTCAATATGAATCCAACAAAACCAATATGAAGTAGCTACCTATAATATTCACTGAGATCTGAATATTTGAAAGTTCAAAGTTTTGAATATTTTCTGACAATTGATAGGTACCCTACTAAAATTTTCAAATTATTTCAAACATTCAAATTATAATTTCGTTGGAAGCTCCAATGAATCAAAAACAAAATGTGTTTTTGAATTTTTAAGATATTCCAAAAATTTAGTGAGGTATGTGCATTTGAAGGTTGTTGAATTTCAGATCTTTTGTATTAGCTATAATGCATTAGAGAAGTGCCTTATTTAGGACTTAAATAGACTAATTATGAGAACATTTCTTTGTAGTTTCTTTATTATTGATCAGATCCTGATCAAACTTCACACCAAGGTTCTTCTTTGTATGGCAAATCACCCCAGCTTATCGAAACTGATTTATTAACAAATTAGATAACAGGAAAATGTAGGTTTCCATGGCAACCATAATATTATCACTCCCACCTACAATATGAGTCAACTGTAGCTTTAAAAAAATAATGGTGAGATCCTGCTGAAATCTCACATCAAGGTTCTTATTGGTCTGGCAAATCACCTCAGCTTATCAAAACTGATATAAACAAATTAGATCACAGGAAACTGTAGGTTTCCATGGCAGCCATAATACAATCATGCCCACAACTGCAGTTTCTTTATTAATCGTTTGATCCTGATCAAACTTGATACCAAGGTTCTTCTTGTTATGGGAAATCATCTCAGCTTATCAAAACTGATATAAAAAAAATTATATCACAGAAAAATGTGGGTTTCCAAGGCAACCGTTATACAAAACTGCCTGACACCTACAATACTCTGCCAGTTTCTAGACTTGTGATTCCAGCTGTAGTCATTGTATGACCATTTTTAGGAAGAAAAAATGCTAAAGATTCACATTCTAATAGTTAGCATGGATATTCCTGGCAGTCTTCCCTCTGAATTGTGCATCTGAAGACTTGAATAGCTTAGTAAAATGCCTTTCAAATGTTGTACAACAATGAAAATAGTTTCTATCTTTGCTGAAATCTTTGGTGCTTCAAAAACGAATGTAACAATAAGGGTACTGCGCATGAGTCTCGGGTCGGGTGCCTTTTCCTGACTCTACTCTGCCTGAGATGAGGTCGCAAAAAGTTGTACAAGTTTATTGTTCAGGCAATAGTGGCGCCCCCGGCGGATTGTGGAGTACCTACGATTGACATGTTACGTCGGCAGTGCACAGAAATTGCTCCTTAAAATGTCATTTCTTTTCATGATTTATTCATGCGCAATACACAAGAACACATTTAGAAATGTGTTGTCCAGTTGTACCAAATAAAAGTAAGACATTTTAGTATGCAGGCCTATATCTTGCTTTATTAGTAGTCACACAATTATCTCCAGATCCCCTTTCTTGTAATCGTCTTCTAACTTGTAACTGTAAATTGCTTCGCCGTCATCATACCGTACATTGAACCATTTGTCGAACCCTGGAACCTGTCAATAATAAATAGAAAATTCATTATATGGCACAAATGTTACAAAACCTGTGTAATCATTCCAATTATTGTAATATATTTAATGTACATATATTTATTATAATGCAGAAGTCATAAAATCTATTTCTATATAAACGGTCTGAAAATGAAGTAAACATTGAATCAATATCAATTAAATCACCACACAAACATAAAAATCTCAAAATACCAGAATAACCAGATAGAAAAGTAACACCAATGCAAATAAAAGAATGCTGTCACCATAATACATACATATTGCCTACTGACAGGACTACCTTGAAAACATATTCAAATGATCTTATCCAGTAGTGTAAAACACACCTGGGATATCACCTTTCCTATGTACCATTGCTTATCGCTACCAGTGCTGAATCTGTGTCTGACTCTCTTCCCTGTTAGAACATGCTCAGTAGATTCTGCTCCCTGTTCACACGTCACTGAGTCACTGACCAAGGCCTTTGATGCGCGAAAAGGAAGAAGGCAAGGCGGAGGTGGAAAACAAGGCGTTTATTGGACGCCTCGGGCAAGAAGTCATATCAAAATCAAATACATACATGAGGAGCATACATCAATCAATCAACAACCAGAGGAGCTCATGAGGAGCAGAGGCAAAGGTAGAAAGAAAGGGGGGCTCAGGAGGAGCAACCAGGGAGTAAATGTACAGGGGCCCTTAGGGGGCAAAGTTATAGTCTGGTAATGAGTCTGGTAATGAGTCATGTGAGGGGGGCCGAGGAGCCCTCCACCAGCTGGGGGAAAGACAGGGTAAGAGATAGTTGGGTGGGTGGGTGGAGGAAAAAGGCAGAGCGGCTAGGAGGCTGGAAGGCGAGTGGCTGAGAGAGGCCGGCGGGCGGCCTTATAAGGGAGGGCCGGAGGGCGATGGCAGGTGAGGTGTGAATGCGGCCGGGCCGGGGGAGGGCGAGGGAGAGGTGAGCAGCGGGCGTCGGGTGAGGCGTGAATGCTGCGCGACAGCGCGGGGCGGGGGAGGGTCTCTTCCTCTCCACGCATCAAACGCAATGCTCGCATTACGACCACATTGTTTATCATCTCCCCCACACTCAATTGAACCCTCTTCTCCGTACCAACACACTTCTTCGTAAAATTAAAAACCAGTGAATCTGGAGGGTGTTGTGCCAGGACATGTTTTTGGAAGTTGAGTTGGATTTTCAGTGCCTCCCTTTGCTTGGATATGGAGTTGTAGGATTTGACCATGTTGTCGACTTGCTCCTGTGTTTGCCAAAGACTGTACAGTACAATGTTGTCTGTGTATCTTGTCAGCTGTTGCAGCCTCTTCTTTCTCAGTTGTTCTTCCTTCTCAATATTTTCCCTGACTCGTTTTCTCTGATGATCTTCAATTTCCCTCTGCCTTTCTTTGAAGTCCTTCCTGAGTTTATGTCAAGAAGGTGTCTGTGTCATTGGCTTGCACTTTGAAAGAATAGCCCGAGCTGGAGGTAGTGGACATTCATGTCCAAGACATTGATATTTTTGTTCTCTAATAAACACCACAAGGGACCAGTTATCAGTCTGCTAAGTAATCCTAATGCCTTGAGTCCCGCTATGTACTCTTCGGTCAGGAGATCATGAAGAACAGCTTTGAGAAGCCTGTTGCAGGCACCATATTCAGTCAGGAATCTGATCATTTCAGAATGAAGGAAGTACACACTGGCTACATTATCAATAAGGATGTTAAAATGTGCACCCCTGTATGGCACAAGAGGAACACTGTGAAGTTTGTGTTCGATCAGGAACTCTTTCAAATAGCGGGAGAACCATCCAAAGCACCCTGATTTCTCTTCACCTCCAAAAGCAAAAGCCTTACAGGCAGTCCTCACAAGTCGGCAAGTCCCGGGCTCTGTGGCTTTCCCGAATGATTTATCATATATGGGAGGAGCATCTTTGAACAATCCTTTCTCTGCCTTTAGTAGGGACCCTTGCGCAGTTTTGGCAAATGCCACCAGGGCATGCAATCCACAAAAGAAATTACACAGTGTCTCTACTGAGCTCTTCTCCTCTGTGGTAAATTTGTCATAGTTGGTGTAGACAAGTGGCAAAATGTATTTGCGATATGTCTCCAAGATATCATTGAATTTGACTTCTGTTGCCGCCCTATC
Organism: Branchipolynoe longqiensis; assembly: GCA_030323885.1. Lineage (NCBI taxonomy): Eukaryota > Metazoa > Annelida > Polychaeta > Phyllodocida > Polynoidae > Branchipolynoe > Branchipolynoe longqiensis. The sequence goes on along the minus strand of CM059186.1, from coordinate 59,388,907 downwards.
AGACATAGTAGCCACTATGTGTTGCAAGATACTTTTTGATGGTGATGGTATTGCTCTCTTGAGGTTGTTCTCTTCAGTTCTTTTGTTTTACATATAAGTTTTGCTTGAAGATTATTGTTGATTTGCTTTATTTCTTCCTTGTACTTTTTGTCTCAGATCCTCTTCCTTCTCCTCAAGCAAGTTTGTTGATGTGCTTAATTCCACAGCCAGTTCATGCACAGCTTTAAGTTGAGGAGAGGGATCAAAGCCACCGACAGTTGCCCTTGGAGTTTGAGGTGATGCAACATGCGGGAATCTAAATGCACTCTTTAGAAATGTATCTGTCTTCTCCACGTTCCCTTTCTGACCATGGCTTTTATTTAGTGATGCCTGTATTCTGATAATGGCCTGCATGGCCTGGTGGTATCCTATATGAGATGGTTTGCAATCATTAGGGTCATGCGCTTCAAGCCAATCTAGACATGTCTCTGTGCCCTCCAATTTGTACATTGTCAGAACGGCTTCATTCGTGATCAGCTCCATGCTCCTCCAATTTCAGATTCTGAATTGTAGAAGGGCAAAATATTTATCAAAACATGTCTAGATCTACAGCTATATGATATAGTTACTTCATTTTAAAATAAAGGTGAGAGTGAAAAAACATACTTTAATGTCAATATATATGACAAAAAGAATTGGCCTCACCATCATCCCCCCTCCCCCCAACACACACGCATAACAAAACAAATGGAGTCAATAGATAGCCCTTGTGATATATGCGTAATAGACGTATAGGTGTGTGGCTAATATATGTTAACGAGATGCAGAGTTTGAGACAAAGGAATATGCTAATGAGATGACGTCATGGAAAGTTTAGCCGGCGGGTCAAGCGAGTCCTAGGCCGTGAATAAATCATTCAGTATCCAGAAGTCAAAGTGTTCAGACGTCGTACTTTCACATGGTGTCAGATGAGGAAGAATGCCGCCCGCTAATACGTTGCCGGATTTGCGGCCGCCTGGTCAGCTTGTCCTCAGCCACAATGCGAGATCGAACTGGAAAACATGGATCAGAGCATATGATATATACGCTACTGCGGCAGGTGTCGTATTGAAGACAGAACGAGTGCAATGCTGCATCTTTCTTCATGTGGCTGGCGAGGAGGCGCAGAAGGTCTTTGCCAATATGGATATCGCTCTCGCTGATCAAGATAAGATCGTGTCGCTTACGGAGGCGTTTAGGGTTTATTGTGTCGGTAAATGCAGTCTCATTATCACACGATATAAGTTTAATTCACATAATCAGGCGACAGAAAATATGGCTACATACGTAACGGCATTGAGAGACAAAGTGAAGGATTGTGAGTATGGTACGGTGGAAGAATTGCTGTTGCGCGATCGAATTGTGGCTGGCGTGAGAAATGTGAATTCACGGAACAACCTGCTGCAAACTACAGAGTTAACGTTGGGAAAATGTATCAGTATATGTGAGATGAGTGAGTTTAGTTCTGCGCTGTTGGAGGACACCAAGTCAGACGTGGAAAGTAAGGAGATTGATTTCATATGTAACTATGCTAATGCGCGTACCGGTGCACCGGCGGTTCAGTCATCGGTGACGCCATCTTGGAAATCGCCAGCTTGGAATGCCGGCGGTGCCGCTGCTGGAGAGTTCAAGATCCGCTGCCAGAACTGTGGATATGAACACCGCCGGGGAGTCTGCCCAGCGAAAGGAAAGGCTTGTATAGCCTGTAAGAAGATCGGGCACTTCGGTAAGGTCTGCAGGAGCAGGGCAGGGTCAACGAGCTTACCATGGAAGAGCCCGACTCTCATAATGCTGAGCAAGACCCGGATCCGGCGGAAGTCAACATACTGGCAACGGATCTCTTCGTCGGTGCCGTCGACCGCGGTGCCAGTCAGGATGCCGAGCTGTGGCACGCGATCGTTCGGGTGAACGGTTGTCCTGTCAAGTTCAAGCTCGACACCGGTTCGGAGGCGAACGTGCTGCCGAGGTACGTCTTCGACAGAGTTGCTCCAGGGCGGCTGACGAACACCAGGTGTTCGTTGGTGACGTTCTCCGGTCACCAAATCACTCCTGACGGGGAGGCACTGCTGGACGTCAACGACAGAGTGCTCAAGTAACAAGTGGTACCGGATTGTCAGCCTATTTTGGGCAAGCAGGCTTGCGTGACGTTGAACCTGCTGGTGCGGGTGGATGAGGTGCACTGTGCTGTGCCGATGAACACTTCAGAGCCGACGAACATTTCGGTGCCGACGAACATTTCCGGGCCGACGAACAGTGCCAGCGCTGGGGCGGAGAAGCTGGTAAGCGAATACAAAGATGTGTTTCAGGGTTTGGGGTTGATTAAGGCAAATGCTATCATTCATGTTGATAGATCTGTTCAACCTGTCACTGATCCACCTACCCAGATAGCACACAGTCGTTGGCCCGACGGCGGCCCGACGGAGGCCGCTCCGGCGGCCCGACGGTGGAAATCACGGTCGGGCCGACGTTGTTTTGTCCAACCTCCGGCCGTCGTGGCGACGGCGGCTGCCGCCGCCGGCCCGACGGCAGCTGCCGCCGTCGCCCCAACAGCGACAAACGCCATCGCCCCGACGGCGACAAACGCCGTCGCCCCGACGGCGACAAACGCCGTCGGGCCGACGTTGTTTTGTCCAACCTCCCACCGTCGACTCGACGGCGGCTGCCGCTGTCGACCCGACGAGCCGAGAAGACACTGCCACTATAGTGTCAATACATACAGGGTAATTCAAACCGTATTAACACGAATAATTCCATTAATACATCCTAATAAATTACAAAACTTTTACAAAATAATCTACACATATTAATAAACAAACCTGTTAAATAATTCCTTAAAATTCCTGGTATTTCTGGAGTTATTGGTAAAAAAGAACGCTGCTCAACCATCGCACGTGTTCCGGTGGCGATTCAAAGTAAACAAACCGTATCGGAAAATTCAAATCGTATTAACACGAATAATTCCATTAATACTTCGTAATAAATTACAAAACTTTTACAAAATAATGTAAACATATTAATAAACATACCTGTTAAATAATTCCTTAAAATTCCTGGTATTTCTGGAGTTAATGGTAGAAAAAGAACACTGATCAACGATCGCACATCCAAATTTCTGAATCGCTGAAATCCAAATTTAAAGAACTGCGCATGCGCGGCCCACCACCGTCGGCTCGACGATGGCTCGACGGTGGACCAGACATGGAAAATGAATGCAAACCTACGGTGGCCCACCACCGTCGAACCGACGAAGGCCCGACGGTGAATCAAAAGTGGAAAGCGATTGAACCCTAACGTCGGAACACCACCGGCGCCCCGACGGAGGCCCGACGGTGGCTCAAAAGTGGAAAAGGATTGAAACCTAAGGTCGGGACACCACCGTCGGGGCGACGGTGGCCCGACAGTGTACCAGACATGGAAAATGAATGCAAACCTGCGGCGGCCCACCACCGTCGGGCCGACGGAGGCCCGACGGTGAATCAAAAGTGGAAAGGGATTGAACCCTAACGTCGGAACACCAACGGCGGCCCGACGGAGGCCCGATGGCTCAAAAGTGGAAATTTGGATTGAACCCAAACGTCGGAAATCAACCGGCGGCCCGACGGCGGCCCGACGGTGGCTCAAAAGTGGAAAGGGATTGATTCCTAACGTCGGAAATCAACCGGTGGCCCGACGGTGGCCCGACGGTGGAAAGTCGATCGCGACGGTGCGACCAATAGCCGACGTCGGCCCGACGGCTGTGTGCTATCTGGGTAGATGGATTCCGTTTGCCATTCAGGGCAAGGTACGCAGTGAGCTTGATCGTATGGTTGAGTTAGGTGTTATAGTTGAACAAGATGAACCTACCGAGTAGGTTAATTCTATAACTATTGTAAAAAAAAAAAAACAAGATTAGGATTTGTCTGTATCCGACTAAGTTGAACAAGGCGATAAAGAGAGGGCCTTTCCCTACCAAAACGATTGAGAAAATTATTGCCAAAACGTCAGATGCAAAGTATTTTTCAGTTTTGGATGCAAAGACAGGGTATTGGCAAATAGAATTAGATAACGAAAGTTCACGTTTGTGCACGTTCAATACTACGTGGGGCCGGTACAGGTACACCCATTTGCCTTTTGGCATCAAAACAGCCGGTGACATTTTTATTCAGGAAATGCACCGTGTCATGAGCGATATATCCGGTATTGGGATAGTCACGGACGATATTTTGGTATATGGGTCAACGGTTGAGGAACATAACGAGCGGCTCCGAGCCGTATTGGACCGAGCTAGGTCGGTTAACTTGAAGTTAAACGATGCTAAATCTTTGTTATGTAAAACGACAGTGAAATATGTAGGTCATCAACTTACCCAGCAGGGTGTGAAGCCTGATCCAGACAGAATACAAGCAATAGTTGACATGCCAGAGCCGCGTGACAAACAAGGCGTCCAAAGGTTCCTGGGCATGGTTGGATATGTACACAAGTTTATACCCAACATGTCCGAGATAGCCAAACCACTACACACGCTCCTCGCAAAGGACGGGGCGTGGCACTGGCAAGCCGAACAGCAGGGCGCGTTTGATAAGTTGAAGGAGAAGTTAAGAACTGCTCCTGTGTTGTTATATTACAATGTTAAGAAACCCATTGTGATTCAGGTAGATGCTTGTCAGTCAGGTTTAGGTGCTGCGTTAATGCAAGATGACAAGCCGATCGCACTCGCATCTCGTGCGCTCAACTCAGCGCAGTGTGGTTATGCCACGATAGAGAAAGAAATGCTCGCCATATGTTTCAGGTGCCAGAGGTTTCATGAGTATATCTTTGGCAAAGAGGTTCAAATTCAAATGGAGACCACAAGCCGTTGGTGGCGATAATGCAGAAACCGATACATAAACTTTCGGCTAAAATGCAGAGGATGCAAATGCGATTGCAAAATTACAATATTCAGTTATGTCATGTGAAGGGTTCTTTGACGTTTTTTGCAGACACGTTGTCCAGGGCACATAGCGTCAAAGTAGGTCATGATAGCCTATTTGATGACACGTTCTGCGTTGCCGCAGTGGACATGCAGTCATCGAGTTTGTTGAGTAAGATTGTGAATGAATATGAAAAAGATGTGTCCATGTCCATGTTAATCTCACACATTGAAGATGGGTGGGACACTACACGCATACAGACACCGCCGTGTCTGAGACAGTACATCCCATACAAACATGAGTTAATGATAGAAAACAATCTTGTAATGAACGGCAATCGGGTGGTAGTTCCTCCGGGTCTTCGTGGTGAAATGATAGAGGTGTTACATGAGACACACCTAGGGGTGACAAAGTCCAAACAGTTGGCGCGTGACTGTATGCTTTGGCCAAATATGAACAAGCAAACTGAAGATAAGGTCAGTCGTTGTGACACTTGCCAAAACAACCGGAAAAGTTTGCATAACGAGCCCTTGATCAGTCACCCGATCGCCTGTCAGCCGTATGAAAAAGTTGGTGCTGATTTGTTTGAGTTAAATCATAGGAATTACCTGATAACTGTGGATTACTACACAAAGTATCCTGAGGTGACGCTGTTGGGCGATACGTCGTCTGTCACTGTTATTGAAGCGTTGAAGGATAATTTTGCAAGACACGGTATTCCTAGTCAGGTCATTTCGGACAACAGTCCACAGTTTCAAAGTCATGAGTATAGGGAGTTTGCGCTACACTATGGGTTCAAAGCCGTGTATTCCAGTCCTCAGTATCCTCGTAGCAATGGGCAGGTAGAACGGTTTGTGCAGACAGTCAAGGACATGTTAAAGAAGTGCGAGAAAACTGGGTCTGATTTTCAGTTAGCTTTGCTGAATTATCGTAATACTCCGTTGCCCATCCTGAATGCATCTCCAGCTCAGCTGCTCATGAACAGAAGGTTGAGGGGCAGGTTGCCTATGGCGGAGGAAATTTTGGTGCCCGAAATGCAAAATCCAAAGGAAAGACAGACAGCTAAACGGCAGCGAAGTCAGAAAGCGTTTCATGACCGGAAGTGTGGTAAGCCGCATAAGCCTATGAAAGTCGGAGATAATATAAAGTACAAAAATCATGCTGGGGAATGGAAAAAAGGGGTTATTTTGGGACGGACTGGTGTTTCTGGGAGAGAATATCAAATTTTGAACGAGTCAGGTAACATGTTATATCGTAACCGGGTTCAGATTTCAGGGCGGCTGTGGGGGGGCCGACCTGAACCCGTCGTGCAGACGCAAACTGGGTCAGCGTCAGTGCCGAATGTAAACAGTGCGGCTAATCTAAGTAGGTCAGGTCGGCTGATAAAGCCGGCGAGCAGGTTAGACCTGTAGTGGGTCAGTGTAGTTCGAGTGTGTACACGAATAGCATGTGCATGTACGATTAAGTTGTATTTTCAGAGATGTTTGTTATTATATGATATGTGATGGACACTTTATGATGTCAGGCGTTACGGCCGGACAGTTAAGGACTTCAGTGCATTGGGCGCTCAGACATTTGCAAGGCCTTGTGTTTAAGTTAAGTACGCATATATGTTATTGTGCATTCGTTTGACTAGTATGTGGTCTTATCGTCACTGTTATTTTGAAATATTTTATGGTTCAGAAATACTTTGAGGGGGGATGTGATATATGCGTAATAGACATATAGGTGTGTGGCTAATATATGTTAACAAGATGCAGAGCTTGAGACAAAGGAATATGCTAATGAGATGACGTCATGGAAAGTTTAGCCGGCGGGTCAAGCGAGTCCTAGGACGTGAATAAACCATTCAGTATCCAGAAGTCAAAGTGTTCAGACATCGTACTTTCACAGCCCTCACATTTAATAATTTCATGTTTAACTGTCACTACATAAAATTATTCCAGCCACATTCTATTTAAAATGTAACAATTTCAATTAAAACAAGATACGCTATGGGCGATAACATAGGAATCTGAGGTTTAATCATTCTACTCGGGGGGATACACCACAGAAATCGAATGCACTCATTCGCGCTGCGTTACACAAGAAAAGTTAGATAAAAATATTGATGTAATGGCAATAGACTATCAGCAAATACCATGCCATTGTTTGCCAACCATGTATTTAGTACTCCACACACCATTTCTAAGCCACCAAAAGTTCAAAAGCAATTTTCACTCACCTTTTGTTCTCCAAATTTCAACGAAAAGCTATCAAAATAATCTGTAAACCTAGTGCATTCCAATGAACTGTGCTATTTATATAAACTGGAAGCAGTAGTACCGTAAAAACACGGAGACCCGAGCGCCGCTGTCACAATGTCAACAAGCTAATCGAGAGCAATTTTGCAAATTTTGTACAACAAAATCATCATTTTCTTAATATAAAACCAAAGTAATATGCTAAAACATCTAAAGTAATTAAATAAGTAGGTTAACAGCTTTAAAATGATATGGTTTACATAATATAATTTATTATTTTTATTATTTATTGGACTTGAAAGGAAAGTGGTCTTTTGCTGTGTGTCAGAATAGCCAACACTGCACACACATGAAGTCCGACATCCCTACCATGAAATCTAGAGTGGGTCACTGCGGTCAGCACAAGTTGGTACTATCAGAGAACTAGAGAAGAGATTTCCATGGTATCATGCACCATCTGTGTGGGGGGGGGGGGGGGGGGGGGGGGGGCAGAGAGCGTGTATATAAACAGATTTAGCTGAATGTGGCTGTTTATATACACGCTCTCTGGGGGGGGGGGGGGGGGGGGTTAGGAACTACTTGAACATACCGTGCACCACCTGGTGTACAAATGAGCATAACTTCCGTAACATGCCCTGACCACTAAACCCTGAAGAAATCTTCAAATTTAAGCTTTACCTGTGATAATTTCATAAATATGATCAATTGAAAGCCATCAAATATTCATGTTGAATCACATCTTTGAAGCAGCGACCACGGTCAGGTTAATCTAAGTAGGTCAGGTCGGCTGATAAAGCCGAGCGAGCAGGTTAGACCTGTAGTGGGTCAGTGTAGTTCGAGTGTGTACACGAATAGCATGTGCATGTACGATTAAGTTGTATTTTCAGAGATGTTTGTTATTATATGATATGTGATGGACACTTTATGATGTCAGGCGTTACGGACCCGGACAGTTAAGGACTTCAGTGCATTGGGCGCTCAGACATTTGCAAGGCCTTGTGTTTAAGTTAAGTACGCATATATGTTATTGTGCATTCGTTTGACTAGTATGTGGTCTTATCGTCACTGTTATTTTGAAATATTTCATGGTTCAGAAATACTTTGAGGGGGGATATGATATATGCGTAATAGACATATAGGTGTGTGGCTAATATATGTTAACAAGATGCAGAGCTTGAGACAAAGGAATATGCTAATGAGATGACGTCATGGAAAGTTTTAGCCGGCGGGTCAAGCGAGTCCTAGGACGTGAATAACCATTCAGTATCCAGAAGTCAAAGCGTTCAGACATCGTACTTTCACAGCCCTCACATTTAATAATTTCATGTTTAACTGTCACTACATAAAATTATTCCAGCCACATTCTATTTAAAATGTAACAATTTCAATTAAAACAAGATACGCTATGGGCGATAACATAGGAATCTGAGGTTTAATCATTCTACTCGGGGGGATACACCACAGAAATCGAATGCACTCATTCGCGCTGCGTTACACAAGAAAAGTTAGATAAAAATATTGATGTAATGGCAATAGACTATCAGCAAATACCATGCCATTGTTTGCCAACCATGTATTTAGTACTCCACACACCATTTCTAAGCCACCAAAAGTTCAAAAGCAATTTTCACTCACCTTTTGTTCTCCAAATTTCAACGAAAAAGCTATCAAAATAATCTGTAAACCTAGTGCATTCCAATGAACTGTGCTATTTTATATAAACTGGAAAGCAGTAGTACCGTAAAAACACGGAGACCCGAGCGCCGCTGTCACAATGTCAACAAGCTAATCGAGAGCAATTTTGCAAATTTTGTACAACAAAATCATAATTTTCTTAATATAAAACCAAAGTAATATGCTAAAACATCTAAAGTAATTAAATAAGTAGGTTAACAGCTTTAAAATGATATGGTTTACATAATATAATTTATTATTTTTATTATTTATTGGACTTGAAAGGAAAGTGGTCTTTTGCTGTGTGTCAGAATAGCCAACACTGCACACACGTGAAGTCCGACATCCCTACCATGAAATCTAGAGTGGGTCACTGCGGTCAGCACAAGTTTGGTACTATCAGAGAACTAGAGAAGAGATTTCCATGGTATCATGCACCATCTGTGTGGGGGGGGGGGGGGGGGGGGGGGCGGCAGAGAGCGTGTATATAAACAGATTTAGCTGAATGTGGCTGTTTATATACACGCTCTCTGGGGGGGGGGGGGGGGGGTTAGGAACTACTTGAACATACCGTGCACCACCTGGTGTACAAATGAGCATAACTTCCGTAACATGCCCTGACCACTAAACCCTGAAGAAATCTTCAAATTTAAGCTTTACCTGTGATAATTTCATAAATATGATCAATTGAAAGCCATCAAATATTCATGTTGAATCACATCTTTGAAGCAGCGACCACGGTCAGGTCTGTAGTATACGCGTACCAGCACAGGCCGGTGTGGCGGTCTCCGATGCCACAAGGCTGATATGCCAATCACCCGAGCCACTTTTTGGCGCATGCGCACATCCTGCAGACTCGGGTCGAATAATCGAATACGGTTCTCCGCGTAATTATTTATTTTAATAACAAATATACGTACAGCAAAATAGGATTTGAGTTTTATGTCCTGGCACCATCTAAGGTCATATTAGGACGGGTACCGATTTGTAACTGCGCGCACTCATGACGACTCCACTCGCGGTGTTCGATTTGAAATTCTGACGACTCGGATGACCCGAGTCGCCCGGGTCGTGTTAATCGATTACGGCCTTTGAGTTTTGACGCATGCGCAGACGACGCTGTTGGATTCTGACGCATGCGCAGAAGCGACATTTGGCATATCAGCCTTGTGGCATCGGAGACCGCCACACCGGTACCAGCGGCGGTCGTCACACATGCACGTGACATGGTGAATCGAATACCGGTGTGGCGTTTTCAGCGCCCGGTCATTGTCAGCGGCCTGTCATGGCTTCTGCGCATGCGCGGATTTTCGCACGTTGCGGCGATCACTGCTATTTGTTTTGTTTACACTCGGCGATTCGACGCTGATCTAGCTGCTACGTTAATATCGCTTGGAATTTAAGGTTAATTTAATTAAATTTCATTATTTGAGTATGTAATTCTGTTAAATATGATCGCATTCAATAGATTTCGGCCTAATCGGTCCCTAACACTGCCGGGTACCGTAGCAGAGCTTGTAGCCGGCGAGGGCATGGGTGTTTTGCATATGTCTTAAAATCCGCGCATGCGCAGAAGCCACGACAGGCCGCTGACACTGACCGGGCGCTGAAAACGCCACACCGGGTTGCCGGCACAGAAGCTGTTCCACACAATGAATATTGCGAATGGAGAGCGCGAAAAGATAGGAATATTAACGGAAGCATTCAAGAACTACTGCGAAAGTAAGTCAAACAGAACAATCGTGCGGTATAAATTTAACAGTTATAACCAAGGCTTGGAGGATATAGAAGTGTACATTCATGAGTTAAATTACATAGTCAAGTTTTGTGAATACGGCAGCAATGAAGAGTCTATGCTCCATGACCGTCTAGTATGTGGTGTAAGAGACTACCATTTGCGTAATAGACTGCTAAGGATGTCGAATTTAATGTTAGCGATATGCAGTCTTAGTGAACATAGCGACGAACAACTAGCAGGGGGCGGTGACGACAGGCATGACGCAGAGGTTCATGCAGTCAACCAACCTGACACGTATAGCGCACGCGCCCTGGCACCTACTCGCCCACCAACACCTGCAAGTAGTGGGAGCAGTGTTAGAGGGAACAGGCGAGGCAGCCAGGTGAGACAGGCCCTCAACATGCTAATTACAGCCGGTGAGGGTACTCACACGGACGTGATGATTGTCCTGCAGTGGGGAAGAAGTGCATTACGTGTGGGCGGATTGGTCGTTTCGCCAAAGTGTGTAGAGGTGGCTGAAAACCTGCGGCACCGGTAAATGCAATTGACCTGGACGGAGATGACAACGGTACCAAGCAGGTGGAGGACGACGAAGAATACGATGAATATGATGATTTATTCATAGGCGCCATTTCGGACATGCACGAACAGCCGGGTTTGTGGTTTGAGACCCTAAATGTGTGCGACGAACAAGTACGGTTCAAACTAGATACAGGCTCGGAGGCCAACATCATTCCGGAGATGGAATTTATGAGGCTGTCCAGCATGAAGCTTAATGACCCTACGTGTCATCTGATAATGTATTCAGGTGAACGAATACGACCACGGGGCGAGGTCACCATTGACGTGCAAGGACAACCGATAAGATTTCAAGTAATTGACAATGGCTGTGCAATCCTGTGGAAGGACCCCTGTGTCAGCCTGAACCTCATCAGTCGAGTGCAAGCAATGAACGTTAAGGAGATGTCATCCACAAAGACCGACAAGCAAGCAAATGAAATGGTAAATAGATACAAATCATTGTTCCACGGTCTAGGTTGTATTAAAGTGAACATGACTATCCACATAGACAAGAGTGTACCTGCAGTCATTGACCCGCCGAGGCACATTCCGCATTAATAATGCTGTCCGGAATGAGTTAGATAGGATGATAGATATGGGTGTAATAGTCGAACAGAGTGAGCCAACACCATAGGTAAATTCTATTACCATAGTGAGAAAACCAAATAAATTAAGAGTTTGCCTCGACCCGACGAAATTGAATAAAGCTATCCTAGGTGGTCCGTACCCAATCAAAATGGTAGAACAGGTTGTTGCAAACACCTCAGGTGCCAAGTTCTTTTCCGTGTTAGAAGCACAAAGTGGGTACTGCCAAATTGTACTGGACGAACAGAGCTCTTTACTATGCACGTTCAACACACCCTGAGGGAGGTATAGATTTACCCGGCTGCCTTTTGGTATTAAAACAGCTGGGGATATCTTCATTCAAGAGATGGAGAAGATGTTGGAGTGTCTCCCAGGGGTGGATGTTGTCCCTGATGACATTTTGGTATACGCAGTAACATTGGCAGAGCATAATGAGAGGCTAGAAGCGGTACTGAAAATAGTCGATCAGGCAGGATTAAAATTAAACCCAAACAAGGTAGTACTATGCAAATCGCAAGTAAAATATGTCAGGCATTTGTTAACAGGAGAGGGCCCTATGCCAAACCCAGAAAGGATACAAGCAATAACCGAGATGCCCACCCCCAGTGATAAACCTAGCCTTCAGAGATTTTTGGGGATGGTGGGATACGTTCATGAATTTATCCCAAACCTGTCGGATATTGCAAAGCCTCTCAGAGTACTCTTGTGGAAGGATGTTGCTTGGCATTGGGATCATGAGCAAGAAAACGTTTTCACAAAATTAAAATGTTTACTAGTCATCATCATCATCATCATCATCATCATCATGCTGTCGGTCGTGATGCGACAAAGACTGCTTTCATTACTTGACTGCATCTCTCCATTTAGCTCTCTGCTGTGAGAGTTGCGACCATGAGTCGGTCTTAATATCTCGCAGCTTCAGGTTTCTCTTGATGGTATCCTTGAACCGGAGACGAGGGTGCCCTCTCTTTCTGTAACCAGAAGACAGTTGAGAATAGAGGATCTGCTTTGGTAGCCTGTCTGATGACATCCTCATGAGGTGTCCAGTCCACCGGAGATTCTTTTTAGCCAGAAGATCTTCCATAGAGGCCAGCCCCGCCGTTCGAGTATTTCATTATTTGTCACTTCATCCTTCCAGGTTAGCCTCATGATTGACATTTCATGAAAGCTGCCTGCAAAAGTGTTGAAGTGCTGCTGGCTTTTGCAAGTTACCAGCGGCACTCTCTCGGGGAGCAAATAGAGGTTTCACACTGGCAAGAACATGTCAAGACAGGCGCAAAACTATTTGTCCCTGCAGTGGCTGGTCGGGAGATGTTGGGAGTTCCATACATCAACCGCCCTTAATGGTGCCACAGTGACATGGTTTTCTGTTTAGGGTTTTCCCCCTTATCCTTCAGTTCTGTCAAGAACCTGTACCACAAGGCAGTGGTTTACAACTCTGCAGGGCAGGGGCGTCAAACTCCCTGAGGTATTGCTATACCTGCAATACCTGCAATACCTTACTAGTCACAGCCCCAGTATTAAAGTATTATGAAGTAGATAAACCACTAACTATGCAGGTAGACGCATCTCAGAGCGGACTGGGTGCCGCATTGCTGCAAATTGAGTTGCCCATTAGCATGGCATCAAAAGCATTAAATAAATGTCAGGGCAACTATGCTGTCATCGAGAGGGAAATGCTGGCGATCTGTTTTGGATGTGCCAAATTTCATGATTATATTTTCGGTAAGCAAATCAGTCAAAACAGATCATAAACCCCTAGTAAATATAATGTCAAAACCATTACACATGCTTCAGTTGCAAAATTATTACCTAAATTTAATATATGTTAAAGGTACAAAAATGTTCTTTGCTGATACCTTGTCATGTGCACACACAACAAAAATCAGGTCGTTAAACTTATATGACAATACAATGTCCATTGCAGCGCTAAACTATGTGGAGGACGAGTTGACAGAGATAGCCGATGAGATGCGAACAGACAGAACCCTCGTGAAGTTAACAGAATACATACGACACAAATGGCCAACAAAGCACAGTAATGTTGAACATGCACTAACACCGTATGATATGTTTAGAGATGAGTTAACTGTTCAGGATGGAATTGTCATGAAAGGCACCAGAATCGTAATTCCTAAGTCACTACAATCAAGAATATTAAACAAAATCCATGCATCACACCTAGGCATCGTTAAGTCTAAGCAAATAGCGCAAGATTTTGTTTTCTGGCCATGCGTAGACAGTCAATTGCAGGATAAAATCTCCAGGTGCCAAACCTGCCAATCATTACGCAACCGACTTAGCAGGGAGCTGCTAATATGTCACAAAATACCGAACATTCCTTTCTACAAAGTTGGTATTGATTTATTCCATGTAGACCATGAAAATTACTTATTACTGGTGGATTATTATTCTAAATATCCAGAGGTAATACGGCTCCAAAGCACTACCAGCAAAGCTGTCATAAATAGCATTAAAGAGGTTTTCGCACGCCATGGTATACCTAGTAATAGTATGGTTATATCTGATAATGGCCCGCAGTCCACCAGCGAAGAATACAAATTGTTTGCCGCGACATATGGGTTCAAACCCAAATATTCTAGCCCATTATGCCCTAGAAATAACGGGCAAGCTGAGAGATATGTTAAAACAATTAAGTCAATGTTAAAGAAATCTAAATTAGACAATTCAGACTTCCACTTAGCGTTGTTAGCATACCGTAACACGGTCATTCCTGAGCTAGGGGCCTCCCCAGCCCATCGAATTATGAGTAGAAGGCTGCGATGCCATATTCCAACAATGCCTCAGTTCGTCAGAGCCAATGTTATACTGTCAAGAAAAAAACAAATAGAACAACATCAAATAAAGCAAAAAGCATATCACAACAGGCATGCCAAGAAACAACATCGAACACTCAAAACTGGCGAACGGGTGAGAGGGAAGATAATAAGAGAGTGGGTGACAGGGAAGATAATAAGCATGAACACACAGCACAGCCGTTCATATGAAATTAGAAACACCGACAACAAAACAGTGATTAGAAATAGATCAATGGTAATTCCGGAGCCCATAAGGTGGACACCATTAAAAAACAAACACACAATGCCAACACCGGTTTTGCCATCCAGGCCTAAGGCAATCAACACAAATTACGCAACAAGATCAGGCAGGGAGGTAAAGCCTGTAAAGCGCGTAGATTGCTAGAAAAAAAAAGAAAAGAAAAGAAAAAAAAAGTGATGTTGCACTCACATTAATTGTAAGAAATGCAATGTGTGAAACACTTAAACTATGTATGAAATTATTGTATCATAGTAGGTGAGCAAGATTGAACAGCTGTAACACCCAACAGGCATCAGCTAAATTGTTTATATATTCGTGTTGAATAAATGGCTTAATCCAAAACGTCCGTTCGAGTATTTCCTTATTTGTCACTTTGTCCTTCCAGGTTAGCCTCATGATTGAACGCAGATGTCACATCATGAAGTCATGCAGCTTTTTCACCTGTCGTCTGTACACTGTCTAGGCCTCGGCTCTGTATAGTAGGGTGGATAGTACAATTGCACAGTAGATCTTGCCTTTGACCCGAATGGACACATGGTGGTTGTTCCAGAGTCCCTGGCGTAGTCGGCCGAAAGATGCGCTAGCCTTGGCCATTCTCCTCTGTATTTTAGCATCAATGCGTCCATCACTTGATATAGTGCTTCCGAGGTAGGTGAATTCCGGAACAGAGTTCAGCTTGTTTCCGTCAACCATGATCTCCTCCTCTCGGGTTCTTGTAGAGTTGGGTTGGTACAGCACCTCCGTCTTCTTGATGTTAATCTTCAGGCCAAACTTCTTTGATGCATCGGAGAAAGCGTCCACTATTTTCTGGATCTCTTCAGCAGAGTGGGCAACCAGTGCACTGTCATCTGCGAATAGCAGCTCTCTCACCAGTATCCCAGTAGTCTTGGTCTTCGCTCTGAAGTGTGCGACATTGAATAGGTCAGCGCTCTGTCTGGACTGTATGTAGATGCCATTCCCCATGTCTCGGAAAGCCTCATCGAGCATTGCTGATAGGAAGATGGAGAAGAGCGTGGGGGCCAGTACACAACCTTGCTTGACCCCATTGGTAAACCCAAACGATTCCGAGACTTCCCCTCCGACACTAACGTTCACCATCATTCCTGTATGTAGAGCCTCGATCATAGTTGTGAACTTCTCTGGGCATCCATATTTCCTCAGTAGCTGCCATAGCCCGGTCCTCCCGACTGTATCAAACGCCTTAGTGAAATCGACAATTACCATGTACAGTGGTCGGTCCCTCTCAATGCACTTTTTTTGTAGCTGTCGGAGACAAAATATCATATCCACGGTGCTCCGGTTACCTCTGAAGCCACACTGTGACTCCGGAACTACATCAGGTGTTATGTGAATAGATAGTCTGTTTAAGAGGATACTGGCGAAGATCTTGCCTGCTATGGAAAGAAGAGAGATTCCTCTATAGTTCCCACAGTCTGTTCGATCACCTTTCTTGTAGATGGTTACAATCCTGGCATCGTTCCATGCTTGGGGTACAGAACCCTCCTCCCAGGCAATGGTGATTAGTTGGTGCAGTCTGTTGAACAGATTGTCTCCTCCATGCTTCCATACTTCAGCAGGAATTCCAGCACCCCCAGGTGCTTTGCCATCTTTCAGGCTGGTGATTGCTCTAGCCATCTCATCCATGGTTGGAATCTCATCAAGGCATGTTTTGGTAATGCGCTGCTGGATGTTGTCCAGAGCTTTGTGATCTATGTCACCAGGGACATTGAGTACCTTCTGGAATTGTTCACTCAATTTTGCCACAATTCTCTTGCTGTCAGAAAAGGTCTCCATTCCATCTGTTGATTTCAGGTGAACAGGTCCCTTCTTCATGGGTCCCCCCACTTCCTTCAGTCCACTTTAGAAGCCCTTCATGTTGTTTCTGTCTGCAGCTCTCTGCAGCTCCTCTGCCTTCATTTCCCACCAGTCTTACTTCAATGCACGGGTGCATTTTTGTAGCAATCTGCAGGCATCTTTGTATGCTGCAGTGGTGGATCTAGTGTTCCTGGTCTGCAACACTCTCTGGTGGGCTTGGTCTCTTCTGCTCATAAGATTCTGTAGCTCCTGATTGTTGGGGTCGAGACCAGACGGGATGGCCGAATGAGTTAGAGCGTCCGTCTCCCGTGCTGGTCGATCGTGGGGTCATGGGTTCGAGTCCCGGTCGAGTCAAACCAATGACTTTAAAATTGATACTTGTCGCTTCCTAGCCAGGCGCTCGGCATTATTAGGATAGGGCAAGGACTGGTGTGCTCAGTGTCAGGATAATGTGACTGAGTGGGATACCAGGTCATGGTGCTGGCGGCCTGGTTTCCCAGTGGGACAGCACTATAAAGTCGCCATGAGTGTGCACTGTCACAAGTCGGTACCCGTCCTGATATGACCTTAGATGTTGCTAGGACGTAAAACAACAACAAACAAACAAACAATGTTGGGGTCGAACCAGTCCTGGTGTTTTCTTTCTGGCTTGCCGAGATATGTTTTAGCTGTGTTGTATACGACCTGCTGCAAAGCTGCCCATTCCTCATCTGGTGTTGGGCTTTCCTTCTCCCATTGTGCGAGAGTGCTGTCCATCTCCCGCTCGAAGCTCTCCCTGTGACTGATGGTACTTAGTTTTGCTGTGTTGAGCTTGGTCGGTTTATTTGTCCCTTGCCTGTTGTGCTTTTGTCATATTCTGAATGCCACTTTTGATCTTAGCATCTGGTGATCGGTCCAGCAGTTAGCTCCACGCATGGCTCGAGTGCTGTGGATGTCCATCTTATCCCGACACCTTGTGATGATGAAGTCAATCATATGCCAGTGTCTGGAACGAGGATGCATCCAAGTGGTCTTGCGTTCATCCTTCTGCTTGAACATGGTATTTGTCACTATCAGTTTGAACTCAGAGCACAAAGCCAGTAGCAGCTCGCCATTGGAGTTGCCTTTCCTGATTACATTTCATGAAAGCTGCCTGCAAAAGTGTTGAAGTGCTGCTGGCTTTTGCAAGTTACCAGTGGCACTCTCTCAGGGAGCAAATAGAGGTTTCACAGCAGCAAGAACATGTCAAGACAGGCGTATATATATATACACACATACACAATCACACACCTTGTATATGTGATGTCGTATATACAAATAGCTTGAACTGAGACAAGTAACTAGGTGTGCTCTCTGTGGTCTAGTGATTAAGGTGTTGAACTTGTAATCTGAAGTTGTTTGGTGTTGTGGTTTCAAACCCCATGTAGTTCACTGCTTTTTACATTCAACAACAAAAAACTGTTTTTCCTTCTATATGTGTTTTTGATTGAATTATGCAATGTACATAAATAAATACATTCATATACATACATACACCTTTTGTATAGTAATAATAATAATATATTTATTTCCACATGATCAATGTACACACAAGTTGATATTTATATCAGTAATTTTTTCACATGAAAAAGGAGAAAGCAGAAGTACAATACTTATAAGGTGCTTTCCTCATTTTAAAAATAACACAGATTATTGCAGTCCAAAACCTTTTTACATTCAACATCAAAAACATTTTTTCTTTCTATATGTTTTTCTGATTTAATTATGCAATGTAATTGTACTAACATATATTTTATATTAAAGCAAATATATTTCATGTTTGAACTACTCTAAAGAAAATTTAAAATACCCCAGTTTTACTCTCCCTTCTGTCCACTCACCCATCCATTTTCAAAACAACAGTTGCCAGCTACATGCCCAGCCTCAGACCTCCATCCCACCCCACCCACACCCTGTCCTCAACACTGACTCACTTCTCACCCAGCCTCAGCCCCCCCCCCCCCCCCCCCCCCCCCCCCCCCCCCCCCCCCCCCCCCCCCACCACACTGACCTCAGCACTCTCCCTCAGGTGCAGTGAGTCTACAACTCTCCCCCCCCCCCACATATCTGGTTATATAAACATAACAACTAAGCAGAGTTGTGCTTGGAGAGCATTTGTCGGAGTACTATTCCCGTCTCCACGAGGTATACCGGGCCACTTCAATAACCGATATAACTACAGCAAAATAGGATTTAAATGGACCCGGTGTAGGCTGCTGATACCCCTGTCACACTACGACGTAACAGGCCAGCAAGTGGGCAAGGTAAAAATCACTTTTTTTACATTGAGATATGTCAAAGTTCTCATCGTTTCAGGGCCAAATTGGACGTCAGTGCAATGTAGTGGACGTAGGCAAAACGTTGGTCCAACACACTTGTAACGTGTCTCAACGAGTTAGAAAGTAAAACAAAAAAGCTCAACGTAAAGCTAACGATCCTCCAGCATGCACAGCGTCAGCCTAGCGAAATCCTAGCAATGGCTCAGCGTAGGACTCACGTAATTACGCCTGCCCTAACGTAGCTACATGTGACTCTGGCGTAATTTGTAACGCGAGTTGACATCAGACCCACAAGTGAGCCCCATCAGTCTAACTACGGTCCAGCATGCTCAGCGTAGTGACACCAAGGCAAAACGTTCACACCACATTCACAGCACATTCGCTTACGTTCGAAGAACATTGGAGCATGTTACATATGTTACGCGTGCGACAGCCGTTCGTCAACTACGTCGAATACGTCAAGACACGTTAGACTTATGTTAGATTAACGTTAGACACACGTCAGAGACACATTAGACCTATGTCGAGATATGTTAATACCACGTTGACACCGCGCAGGCTGCACGTTCCTCCCGGCTCTCCATCAGTCTACCGTAAGTCGACGTAGCTGAATGTAGCTCTAACGAAGGTCTAATGTATCTCGACGTAAAGCTAACGTGAGCACAACGTAACCCAATGTAATGGCCTTTACGTCCAAAGTTTTAGTTATGTCCAAAACCTTGACGTGTCACCGTATCTCGACGTAACTTGACGTATCTCGACGTAGGCTTAAAGAACAAGTAACGTATCTCGACATAATGGCCAAATTTCACCTACGTCGGCTTACGCTACCACATTACACCGTAGTGTGACAAGGCCATGAGATACAAACCATACTCAGACAAGTGCTCTCCAAGCATACCTTTACAGGTTTTCAGTTTATGTAATTGTATATGTGGGGGGAGAGTGCTGAAAGTTGTTGCTCCTGTTGTGTTGTAGTTAGTCCAGCTGCACTGACAAGGCTTTTAGACAACCATATAGAGACAAATGTTAGACTTGGCCATCTAAAATGCTAAATATAAAGTTCAAATGTTTATTTCTTATAACCAACTAATTTTTGTGTGAATAATTGATGAAATCATGTAGATTAATAGACTTTAAAAGTTGAGTTGAGAGCTTTCTGTGGCTGGCATCTTGGTGGTTGCCATGGCTTCCCCTGCATGTGGGGAACCCCTCTAGGTAATGTGATGAGGGATTCCCACCTATGATGTCATTCATACATCACGGACCTCAACTCTCCTCCCACATGTTCAGTTGCATGAACTGAACACACTAAGCAAAGGTATGTTTGGAGAGCTTTTGATGCTGGATTCGTTTGTATTTGGGTGAGGTATACCCGGCGACTTTAAAGGGGCTATCTATTCGTTGTCGGGAAAGCAAACAAACTCGGAATAGCTCCGATTTGTGCCACAGGGGTGGTGCATGCTTAGTACTGAACTTTTCCACTTGGTGGTGTACAGTGTGATGTATGTGATTATCCGAACACCCCCACCGCATTACCTGTATGACGTCACAAGGATCCCTTCTAAATAAACAGTTACGTTACAGGACTCACGGTGTTAACACGTCTTTTACATGGTGTCAGATTTTACGGGTTAATCTGTTCGACATGGCGCTCACTGGATTAAAACCCCCGGGGCCGTTAAATTTAGACGAGAAAATGGCTATAAATTGGCGAACATGGTATCAAGCTTTTGAGATATACTCGACAGCTGCTGGAGTATCAAGTAAGTCGGAAAAGGTGCAGTGCTGCGTGTTCCTGCATGTGGCAGGCACTGAGGCCCAAAAGATCTACAGGACGTTTGACTTTGATCCTGCAGAAAAGGACAAAATAACACCGTTAATTGCCGCTTTCACCAAATATTGCGAGGGCAAGACCAATATAACAGTTGTCAGGTACGAATTTAATTCGTTTAATCAAGCGGGGCGAGAACATGGACTCGTACATACGTGAATTAAAATATCGAGTACAGTATTGTTGCTATGGAACATTGGAAGCATCTTTATTATGTGATCGCATTGTCTGTGGAGTTAAGGACGATAACCTCAGGGATAAGTTATTACAGTCCCCTACATTGTCATTGGAGGAATGCATCCAGATGTGTCGGTTGAGTGAGATTAAAGCAGCACAAGTAACCACAAACGGAGATAGTCAGGTCGATGTGGTTGATTCAAATTACGTCAGAAGAGGGTTTTCAAAAGCGCGTGTCTCCTTGGATACGGTCATCAACAAGTCGGGATCACCGTAGTTCTACCCTAGCAACTGCACGTTGTGGTCAATGTGGATACCAACATCAACAAGGTAACTGCCCTGCTAGAGGGAAAGAGTGCTCAGGATGCCACAAAATTGGGCATTTTGTGAAAGTGTGTCGACAACAGAAGAGACGGCAACAATATGCTCCTGTTCATGAACTTAATGTAGACCCAGATTACAGAGAGGAACAGCACGTAACAGATCGAGTAGTTGAAGACGACTGCGATTTGTTTGTGGGGACTCTAGACCGTGACGATGTGGATAACAATAACTTATGGTATGCCACCTTCGTCGTTGCTGATCAAGACGTGTCTTTTAAATTAGACACTGGCTCGGAGGCCAACATCCTACCACTACATGTCTACCGTCAAATAACAAGTGCTACATTATCCCCTTCGAGGTGCCAGCTGGTGACTTATGGAGGTCACCGAATCAAGCCTAACGGGGAAACTACATTGATGCTCAATGGAAATGAAATGAAATTCCAAGTGACAGATGCCGGGAGTGCCATTCTAGGTAAACGGGCCTGTGTAACTTTAGGCCTGTTAACACGCCTAGACACCATCGATGCTGTACAAACTGACATAGATGCACAAACACTGGTAAAGACTTACTCTGACGTTTTTAAAGGTTTAGGTTTAATCAAAGTAAATGCACAAATATATGTTGATGAAAATGTAATGCCTGTCATAGATCCCCCACGCAGGGTGCCCATATCAATTGTTGATGATGTTAAAAAAGAGTTACACCGAATGGTGGAGTTAGGTGTAATTGTGAAGCAGGTAGAACCAACCCCATGGGTGAATTCCATAACAATTGTGAGAAAAACCTGGTAAACTCAGGATTTGCCTTGACCCTACTAAGTTAAACAAAGCAATATTACGGGGACCGTACCCCGTAAGGACTGTTGAAGAAGTAGTCGCACAAATACAGGGAGCTAATTATTTTTCGGTATTAGATGCAAACAGCGGATACTGGCAGATACAATTAGATTCCGACAGCTCCAAATTGTGTACTTTTAACACCCCATGGGGGAGGTATCGCTATACCCGTTTACCATTTGGGATAAAAACAGCAGGGGATGTATTCATCCAAGAAATGAATAGTATATTAGTAGATCTGCCTGGTGTTCATGTAATTTCTGACGACATTCTAATACATGGTGTAAGCGTAGCAGAGCATAACTTGCGTTTGGAAGCAGTCTTGAAACGTGCAAGAGAAGTAAACCTAAAGTTAAACCCTAAAAAATCTAAAATTTGCAAAAGTAGCGTAAACTATGTAGGCCATTTACTCACTTCTAGCGGCCTAAAACCAAATGCAGAGAGGGTCCAAGCAATAATAGATATGCCGCATCCAAAAGATAAAGCAGGAGTTCAGCGTTTCCTAGGCATGGTCGGGTATGTTAGTAAGTTTATTCCAAACATGGCAAATATTACAAAACCACTGCGAACTGTTATTCAAAAGAGTGTGGCGTGGCACTGGGAGGCTGAGCAAGATGAATCATTTAATAAATTGAAGAATCTTTTGAGTGAGGCCCCAGTTCTCAGATATTTTGATAGGAAAGAGAAAATTATAATCCAAGTTGATGCTTCTAAATATGGGTTGGGGGCAACCCTCTTTCAAAAGGACTTACCTGTAGCAATGGCCTCAAAGGCATTAGATAAAACACAAATCGGTTACGCGGTTATTGAGAAGGAACTATTAGCCATATGTTTCGGATGCAGGAAGTTTCATGAATACATTTATGGTAATGACGTGACGATCCAAACGGATCATAAGCCCCTCGTAGCTATTATGCTTAAACCTATACATCAATTATCGGCTAGGATGCAGAGAATGCGCATGAGACTCCAAAATTATGACATCACGGTCACATACTTAAAAGGATCAAACTTGTTCTTTGCAGATACCTTGTCACGTGCCCATACATCCAGTATAAATCCAAACGACCTATTTGATTGTGACATTTCGGTGGCTGCAGTAGATATAGGTATGGATATTATCCAGCGAGTTAAAGAGGGCACCCATTTGGATCCAACACTGCAGAAAATTAAATGTTTGACATTGGCAGGATGGCCGGATACAAACACAAATGTAGGCCATGACGTAAAACCATTTTATACATTTAGACATGAGATCACAGTATATGATGGGTTGTTGTTGAAAGGAGCTCAAATAATTATTCCCAAATTGTTACAACCGTATATATTAGATACATTACACGAGTCACACTTAGGCATAGTTAAATGTAAGCAACTGGCTAGGGATAACGTTTTTTGGCCAGGTTTAGGTAGACAGTTAGAAGATAAAATTTCTAGATGTAGTATATGCCAGGAATTCAGAAATGTACAGGCTAAAGAACCATTAATAAGTCATTCGATACAAGACATACCGTTTCACAAAGTCGGTATTGACTTATTTCATGTTAACAATAAAAATTACTTATTAATAGTAGACTACTATTCTAAATTCCCTGACATAATTGAATTGCTACAAATGTCTAGTCAATCGGTCATTGATGCATTACGGCAAACATTTGCAAGATACGGAATACCTAAGTATGTAATTTCAGATAATGGACCACAGTTTTATAGTGAAGAATATAAAAAATTCTCTTCAAATTATGGTTTCATGCCTATATACACAAGTCCCATGCATGCTCAAAGCAACGGGCAGGTCGAGAGATATGTACAGACAATCAAGAAGATAATAAAAAAATGTGTTACAGATAATCGCGACATACAAATAGCGCTTCTAAACTACAGAAACACTACACTAGATGGCGTTGGCGCATCCCCGGCACAGTTATTGATGTCGCGCAGTTTGAGGACTAAAGTACCTATTTTGGAACGTAACCTTAAAGCAAAACCGGTACCATCCAAATTACTTCAACTTAAACATAATCAGAATGTGCAGAAGTTATACTTCAACAGACACGCAGGTAAGGTTCTCCCAGCATTAAACATAGGTGACAAAGTCAGATACCGAAATCATAAAAATGAATGGGAACGGGGACGCATTGTAAACACGAATGATGGACAAATAAGACAGTACGAAGTGTTAAATAAACGCCAAAATGTATTACGGCGTAACAGAAAGTTTTTATTCAAATGTCCAGATTATAAATTAACTCATGAGCCAAATCTACAGGACATAATTCATAACAGAAATTCACATGTTATAGGCAAGTCATTAACTTATAAAACAAGATACGGAAGGGTATCTAAACCTCCTACCCGTTTTGGAATATTAAAAGACGAAACAGTACAGTCATACTAACATATCGCCTCAACATACTCATCATAAGATGTCTATTTGGTCCTGTAGAGATTCGCTTGTTTATAATAATTACACATAAGACTTATTATGGCAATCAACTAAATACAAATAACGTAGACCGATTAAGTAATGGCAAACAATGAATGCACGTAATACGTTCTGTGTTTAAGAAATAACGTTATACACTCACTGCGTGCACCGGTGTTTTAGCGTAAATAAGTCAAACTACATTACATGTCAAGCATGTTATCCAGTAAGATCTTAAGGCATTCATACCTTGTTAATAGCCACTAAGAGTATTCAATAATAGTTCAGCTCGTTAAACACCATAAATTGCTTTGCACATTTTAATAAACAAATGGAAGTTCATAATTGTACAATGCCCGTATTTCAATATGTATGTCATAACGTTAAAGCATATCGAATAAGTTACAGTTTAAAACAGGTCGTCCTGTTTCTAGCATTTAGTTGCATAAATATGCAGTGCATTAATAAATAGATGCATTGCAAAATTAATGTTCACTATGAGATAGTCTTGATTTGTATCATGTTAGTAACACATTGTAGGCCAATTACTGTATGCACGTCCTATCGTCACAGAACCGTGTAATGTGTATGCATAGTATAAAATAGGGAGATATTGCATCAAGAAAGTTGTGTATGCATGTATATAAGGGACATCGTTTATAAGATACCATTTGGTCATACAAATGATAGTGTACATAAAAACGTATGAAGAGTGTTCTGGTTATCAACTGTTCAAAAGGGGAAGATGTGATGTATGTGATTATCCGAACACCCCCACCGCATTACCTGTATGACGTCACAAGGATCCCTTCTAAATAAACAGTTACGTTACAGGACTCACGGTGTCAACACGTCTTTTACACCGTGGCCGTAGAGTGGCCTAGATTGTTGTGACAATGGCTGGGTCAGTGGAGAGAGGGGAGGGTAAAACTGAGTTATTTTCAATTTTCTTTAGAGTAGTTCAAACAGGAAATATATTTGCTTTAATGTAAAGTATATGTTAGTACAATTACATTGCATAATTCAATGAGAAACACATATAGATGAAAAAGTTTTTTTGTTGTTGAATGTAAAAAGGTTCTGGAGTGTATGTGGCTTGAACCCACACCACCAAACAACTTCAGATTACAAGTACAACACTCTAACCACTAGGCCACAGAGACCACACATGATGAGGTTTCTCAGTTCAGGCTATTTGTGTATAGGACGTCACATATACAAGGTGTGTGTGTGCATGTATGCAGGTATAGCAATACCTCAGGGAGTTTTGACGCCCCTGCCTTGCAGAGTTCTAAACCACTGCCTTGTGGTACAGGTCCTTGACAGAACCGAAGGCTAAGGGAGCAAACCCTAAACAGAAAACCATGTCACTGTGGCAGCATTAAGGGCGGTTGATGTATGGAACTCCCAACATCTCCCGACCAGCCACTGCAGGGAGAAATAGTTTTGCGCCTGTCTTGACATGTTCTTGCCGGTGTGAAACCTCTATTTGCTCCCCGAGAGAGTGCCGCTGGTAACTTGCAAAAGCCAGCAGCACTTCAACACTTTTGCAGGCAGCTTTCATGAAAAATGTGTGCATGTATTGTTTGTTTTGTTTGTTTGTTGTTGTTTTACGTCCTAGCAACATCTAAGATCATATCAGGATGGGTACCGACTTGTGACAGTGCGCACTCATGGTGACTTTATAGTGCTGCCCCACTGGAATACCAGGCCGCCAGCACCATGACCTGATATCCCACTCAGTCACATTCACCTGACACTGAGCCAACCAGTCCCTTTCCTATCCTAATAATGCCGAGCGCCAGACTAGGAAGCAACAAGTATCAATTTAATAGGCCTGTCACACTACGATGTAATACCCCTGTCACACTACGACGTAAAGAGTGAATGTGAGCCTAACGTGGTCATTTTTCATCATTACGTTGTCGTACGTTGGGTTACGTTATGATGACGTCATAATGACGTTAGAGTGACGTCGAGCTATGTCATGTTACGTCGTGTTATGTCGGCGAGCGTCAAGGTTTTGAACATGTTCAAAACTTTCAACCTATCTCGACGTGAAGCCGTTATGTCGGGATGACGTGACAATGATGTTAGGTAGACATTTCATTAAACCAGTGTAAATGACGTTAGAGTCAGGTTATGTCACGTCAGACCGATGGCCCGGCTGGGAGGAACGTGTGGGCAGCGTTAAGTTAACGGGGGTCAGACGTAACGGAGCGTCGCCCGAACAACACGCTGATGGGTCGATAACGTCGTTATAACATGTTGCGAACGTGTCCTGACGTAGTTCACGTCATTGACGAGCCGCTAGCGTGTTGCTAACCTCCGTAACATCATTCGAACGTGATTGGAACGTGTTCTGAACATCCTGTGAATGTCTTGCCTTGGAGTATATAAAGACCCACCATGTCCTCCTGTCACCAGAACACCTCAGCTCTTCCAAGCGGACACATCTACTTCAGTGCATCATGCAGGACTACCAACTTGGCATTCTGAAAGCTGACCATGACATCAATGTGCTCCTACTGCGGTATATAGAGGCCAAAAGGAGAAGGAAACAAGGTTGGGCAAAGCAATTGTGGGTGCGACAGTGGATCGGCAGGCGTCATGAGTTTGGGATGTATGACAAGCTTCTCGTCGAACTGCGTAACGAGGACACGGCTTCGTTCGTCAATTTCATGAGGATGCCTCCCCAGATGTTTGACGAGATACTAGCGAGAGTGGGTCCACGTATCACCAAAAGCTACACAACCTGCAGGAAGCCACGCGAACCTGGCCTGAAGCTTGCCCTCACTCTGCGACACCTAGCATCAGGCAACAACTACGCTTCGATGAAGTTCGCATGGAGGGTGCCACACAACAGCCAATCTGTCATCGTGAGGGAGGTGTGCACGGCCATCATAGCAGAGTATATAGACGAGGTGATGACCTGCCCCACGACGCAGGAGGGATGGCGTGTGATGTCAGACAACTTTTTGCAGATGTGGAACTTCCCCCATACCTGCGGGGCCATTGATGTGAAGCATGTGGCCTGCCGGTGTCCCCCAAAGAGTGGATCCCTTGACTTCAATTACAAGGGATTCTACTCCATCATCCTCATGGCACTGGTGGATGTGGATTACAAGTTCGTGTGGGCGGATATTGGTGGTAAAGGGTCCGCATCCGATGCGCAGGTGTTTAACGCGTCTGAGCTGAAAGCCACCACTGAAGATGGAAGCATAGGTTTCCC
Source organism: Branchipolynoe longqiensis (assembly GCA_030323885.1). Taxonomy (NCBI): domain Eukaryota; kingdom Metazoa; phylum Annelida; class Polychaeta; order Phyllodocida; family Polynoidae; genus Branchipolynoe; species Branchipolynoe longqiensis. The sequence goes on along the minus strand of CM059186.1, from coordinate 59,361,196 downwards.
CCCACCAGACCCTATTGTTGCAGGCCAGACGACCATCCCATACTTCATCATCGGTGACGATGCGTTCGGGCTACGGCCGACCATGATGAAGCCGTACAGCAGGAAGGGAATGGCACATCAATCAATCAATCAATAGTTCCATCCTCTAGTCGAGGGTTGGATGCAATGGTTCTCCACTTGTCCCGATGTTGTGCTGTTCTGATAGACTGTGAATAATTCAAGCCTGTCCACTGTGAAATATTTGTAAACCATGATGTTCTTGGTCTCCCTCTCCCTCTGCTGCCATTCACCTTCCCTTCCAACAATGTACGGTATATTGAACTCTGACGAATGATGTGGCCAAAATAAATAAGTTTCTTTGTCTGTATAGTGGCAAACAAGCTTTTCTTATTTTTAATTTTTCTGAGAACTTCTTTGTTGGTGATCTTCTTTGTCCATGATATTTTCATCATCCTTCGATAAGTCCACATCTCAAATGCTGCTAAACGTTTGTACATTTTCTTAGAGATTGTCCATGTCTCTGCCCATACATTAGAGTAGACCACACATAACACTGAAGAATACGCTTCCTTGTTTGTATTAATATCTTACTTGATGTTAACACTCTATACATTTTGGAGAATGTTGTTCGGGCTATTGTTATCCTTCTTTTAATTTCTTCCTCACATCTCCCATCATTTGTAATCTTTTGTCCGAGATATATGAATACGGATACTTGTTCTATGTTTGTGCCAGAATATATCATATCTACCTCACTATCACCTATCCTCCCGTCACCCGTCCATCTCGTCTCAGCTATACCTAGGATGTCAAGGTTTAGCGCTGTCATTTCCACTTTCAGGTTGTCATATCGGCCTGGTTTGTACAATGTTCGTACATTCCATGTACCAATCTTTAGCACCTTTCCTCCAGTTTTCAGTTGCCTGACATCAGATGCATACCTTCCTATTTTAGGCTTTGAGTTTACATTGTCATTACTAGGTTTCTTAATAGTTGAAGGAAAGGTGCCTCCACTGTAGCTATTAGAAGGCTTCCCTGCAGAGGGACCAGAGTTGTCTCCATCTCTAAATTTGTTTCCATTAATTACCATTGCTTACTATGGGTAAATACTTGGTAGGTTCCCCTTCCTTTCCAAGGTGACTGGCCACTTACTCATCTTTGTCAGAGTGTGCCCTGATGAGCCACATCATCTTGCTGTTACACCTTCAAAGCTATTGATCTTCTAACTCATCTGCTGCTCCAGTCTTCATGCACTTGAAGGGGTGACATCCCCTGACCACACCAACAAAGTTGATGTGCACCGCACTTAGCTTAGGCCGACAATTGAGTCGGTATGGCCGCTGGTGTGCACTACCAACTTCTGGTCTTCCCATAAATGGGACTAGCCGCACGGCAGCGGGGGTTTTAAATCAGAGTTTACCTTCTCCTAGATGAGCAGTCAGCCAAGATTGACGAGCCCCACCTGCCCGAAGCATCTGGTTTTGAGGCGCCAGAGATCCGCCTTTGCCCCTTCTCCCGTCAGTAGAAACAGTTTCGCCTCGTGAAGGCCGAGCTAGGAGAGTAGTTGAGAATGCGTTCAGCATCCTGGCAAACCGGTTCCAAGTGCTGCTCAGCACGATGCAGCACCACCCCTCCACCGTGAAGCTCATCGTCACAGGCTGCATGTTGCTACACAACCTCATGAGGATCCGATATCCGACGCTGCAGAACCAGCAGAGACCGTCCAGAGAACGTGGACGACGATTTCATTGCGGGACCATGGAGAGATGACAGAAATCTCCAGGACATACCAGCACCAATACCAGCACCAATAGGTGGCCAGAACACTGCCTCCAAGGCCGGAAAGGCACAGCGGGATCTGCTAAAAGACTGGGTGAACTCACCAGCTGGTTCAGTGGAATGGCAGGAGGACATGATTTGACTTGAAGTGTGTCGACTGGAGTGGGATATTCATGTACTGTGTTTGGATAATTTATGAAATGGATTGTGTGATATTTAGTGAAATTGATATATTAAAATGTAATTTGTTCAATATACTGTGTGTTACGATAAAATGCGAGATGTTCAGATGTTATAGGTCAGTTTAATAAAAGATATGAATATGTTATTTATATCAAACTTGAATTTACATGTCACTTATAATTTGCCTTTTATTTCAATATGTTACTGTATAAGTTTATGGTTTCAGACTGTGTGCATGTTTGGCCAAATATATTTTGCCTAATGCCACTTAAACTATATCACAAAGTACCCAATTGAAATAACAATAAATTGACACTATGGTCACCTCAATAAATCACTCGCAATCTAATATATTTATATCAGTAAATGTGACAAACTGAAATTTTTCCCAGCTTACAAGTTTAATCGGCGTGACGGCGACATGTAGATACCGTGGGAGGCGGCCACACCCTGAGGTAGGCTAGGTGACCGCATGATCAGAAGCGCCGCGGCAGCACATTAATAACCTTAACAATGTGTTTGAGGGGGATATTCATTTTTTTGTTAGGGAACCCAGTAAAACCTGAGATACAGACATGTCAGTTAACAATGTGGGGGTGGGAGATTTGAATGGTTTTTTTTCCCCCACATTAAGGACTGACACAGGTACATGTGAGTGGGGTCTGGTCAACTTTACCCAGAGAATTTTTTGATTCATCCTGACCCATTATACATGGCATTTATTTAAGGGGGGGGGAGGAGTAGAGAAAAATGCTGTAATGTAATGCCATTTGGCCAAATGCTATAGTAATTTAAATTGTAGTAGACCAACCAGTTCTGAATTACTGATTAACATAAGGATATGATGTTTAATAAGAAATAAAATCGGACCCAGAAATGTGTAGAACAATACAAATAGGATTTTTATTTAAAACAACTTCCACCAAACCCTCACAAATATATACATATATGTAAACCCATCCACAAGATAGTCAGTCGGATTGAAAAACATTTAGAAAATACAACACTGTACGTATATTAAATCATTTAACTTGTGGTCAACATTGTTCAGTTCACTTTGAATCCTGGTGCACGTTGTCGTTGCCCTTGCCCTGTGTGGGGCTCGCCACCTCCCCGGACACAAGCAGGTCCTGCTCCAGGGTGGAAAAACCGGACACCCCGGACAGATTAAGAAATCCGTCGGACCCTGTCGGTGTTGGTGTTCGTGCTGGCGTAATATGCGTCTGGTGGTCCACCCATGCTGACGTTGACGTGCTGGTACTTGCAGTTGGTCCAACCTCCCGTGCTGGTGACAGACTATGCTGCGGTCGCGGGGGACCCATTACTAGTCGGGGCGAAGAAGTCGGTGTCGATGTGGCTGTCGGTGCGGGATGCTGCAGGGGCGCATGGTGGACCGGTGCAGGGTGGAAGCGCGCAGGGTGCAGCAGCACAGGCTGGAGCGGGGCAGGGTGCACTGGTGCAGGTTGCACCGGGGCAGGATGTAGGGGCGCCATCATGTACTGCTGCATGTACTCGCTGCCTTGCGATCTCCACGGTGTACCAGGTGGGGGTTGGTGGCGCCACTGCTGGGGGTGCGGCTGAAATCCGTCACCCGGCGACACGCAAGAGGAGGTGTTTGACGATGACGAGAAACTTGCTGTCACAGATTGTGGCGGCACCGCGGCAGGGATGTTGATGGGAGCGGAACAGATGCTGGAAAGTGCCGGGCCAGAGATGAGAGTGCCGGTTCGGGAAGGATGTGTACAAATTGCTAAATATATGAGAAATTATTATGTAAATCACTTTCCAAAACCAAATGTAAACAAATTAACTCTTACCAAATACACATCTTATGCACATGAATGAACATGACAACATGTAGTACTTACACTTCTGACGGGCTGCAGCCGGTGCCGGACGACTGATCGGAGGAAGCCAAACTTGTCGATGATCCACTGCTCCCTCTCAGTGCGTAATGGGTAATGTTTTTTTTATGGAACCTCGTGTTGCTGTCGCGCATCGACTTGAACCACCCCTGTAGATGTGTGGCAGTTCTCCCCATCTTCACTGCCTGCTCCTGCCACAGTTTGGCTTTCCTGTCCGTCCTCCGGTAGTCAGTCAGCTTCGCATTCCATATTAGTGGCGCATCATGTAAAAACTCCAGCAGCACCTCCTCCTCGTCTGCAGGCAGGGTGCAATCAAACTTTCGCACCCTCCTTTTTTGTACCTGACCACCGTGTGAGACGGATGAGGTGGAGGCTCCTGAAGACCCACGGGAGCACGGCGAAGAAGGCGACATGTACGCTCCCATAGTGTCTGTGGTGTCGCTGTGGTGAGCAGGAGAGGCTACCCTTGGAGATGGTGGTGTTGGTGGTGATGGTGAAGATGGTGGGGCTGCTGAGGGTGTACGTTGGATCCTTTTTCGGCCCTTACCTCTTCCTCTGCCATAGTGCGGGCTGGCAGCAGCAGATCTGGAACATTTGGAAGTCGATGTGGACGTGGAGATGTGTTTGGGCAGCATCTTGGAGAAGTTGTGAGTAGGCACCAAAACACCAGCTTTATATATACAGACATCCCTCCTGACACGGGTGTTTTGCACCTCTCGTGGTCACATTACGGTCACATCGCGCGCGTCAGCCACGCGCTGTCACTACGTTAAGCCCGTTGAGCTCACGTTATGGCGATGTTACGGTCACGTTACACTAATGCCCTGTCACGTTGCCAATTACCACTCGCCCCTAATGTTTTCACGTTACAGCTAACGTCACGACGCTACCCCAACGTTTGACCAACGTTTCAGTAACGCTATCCCGCCGTCGACCACTCTCGCATGTCGTTACGCCCACGCTTAGCTCTCTCACTACGACTACGCTAGGCCGACGTTCCGCCGACGTTACTTTCATGTTACGCTCACGTCAACTATGCGGCATTCACGTCCACAATTTGCATATTACGCTGATAACTTCGACGTAATATAATTATTTTCACGTTGTGCCTACGCTAACGTAGTCACGTCGTAGTGTGACAGGGCCATCAGGCGCCAACGTAAGCAGATGTAGGTGACCTTTCGTCATTACGTTGAGGAACGTCGATTTACGTTGTGCTGACGTCGATTTACGTCGAGTTACGTCAGGTTACGTCGAGTTATGGTGCTGTCACATTACAACGTTTCTTACCGGTGTGCTGCCAACGCGCAAAATATTTTCAACGCGTTGGGACACGTCCAACTTTTCGGTGTTTTGGGAGAAAATTCGATGGACCGCAGCGTGTTAGAAGTGTGTTAGTAGGCCAACGGGTTTCAATGCGTGGTGGACTATAAAAAAAAAAATGTTCGCTTGACCGAATTCCTCCCGCATCTGTCGGCGCGTCTCAACGTTCTGCCATCGGGTTATCAGCCGGTTATCAGCGTGTCGACAGCGCGTTAATGAGAATCGGCGACCGTTACTTGATATCTCGATGTTCTGCCAGCGAGTTATCAGCGTCTTTTCGGCGCACTGTTGGCGTGCTGTCTGCATGGCGGTGGCGCATCACTAACAGGTTCCGAGATAAGGCGCCCAGGGGTTTGATATAAATAAGGGTGGTGTCATGGTCTGGTATCACTTCTTCATAAGCCAGCATCCAGTCACCATCTCTCTCTGTCTCAAGTCTACAACACTCAAATCATCCAACATGCCAGCAAAGAGATCCAGCCAGGTTTGCCAGGGCCGTGGGAAAGGCAATGGCAAGGGGAGAAAGAGGATGACGGAGGACAGACCTCCATCACCATCACCATCTCACTCTCCATCTCCACCACCATCTCCAGAATCTGCCGGATCTCCAGCCTCGCCTCGCATTTCACCATCTAGGCAGCTTGGCGACCCTGGACTCACGATGCAGGTCGAGGCCACGTCTCCCTTGCACCAGTTGCACCAGTTGCACCAGGCACCGTCGCCTCTATGTCATCGCAGCAGGGTGGACGAAAGATGGTGAGGAAGTGCGACTGCACTCGACGGAGGCCAAGGAGGAACTCATGCTTGAGTTCCTCCACGACAATCCCATCCTTTGGAATGTGCGTTTGACGGCATACCGGCGGACCGATTAAAAGTCAAAGTTGTGGGACGACCAGTCGCAGGCGATGGGCAGGAGTGTCGGGCATCTGCAGGGGTGGTTTAAGTCCTGAGTGCTGTCGTCAGGCACCGGCCTGAGCCGTGCAGAACTGTAAGTATTATATATTTTACATGATATTGTAACTTCCGAGCCTGTGCGTTGAAATCATTATAGAAATCGTTCAGGATAATCTGTGATTTGTTTTTGCTATCAAAAGGTTGTTATTGTAGCCATGATAATGTATACGCTCGTTTGTATTTATTTGAATCCCATAAGGATTTGCAATGGGCTTGTTTTTTGTATGAGGTATCTAATTATGGGGAATCCAAGCAAATTCTAATTTCCAATTGTGTGGCTGTTTGTATTTAGATTTGTCCTGAATACATATTATTCATGTAACTTATTAAGGTTTCTTAATTGTGTCTTGCAGGTGTTTGGCACAATCACCGCCTCTCAGGGGGATCTGGGGGATGCCGAGTAGGCCTGCGCCGACCTCCTCATCGCGAGTGACGACGAGCCCCCCCAGACGCGCACTTGCAGCCCCCCCCAATCAGAGCCCAGCAGGACACGAGCCTCCTGGCGACACTGGAGGATCGCATGGCCCGCTCGGGGGTGCTGCTGGAGAAGCTGCAGCCCACTGCAGCTCTGCAGAAAGATGGTTGAGGCGGCCTTTGGCAACTTTGTTCGTGACACCCTGATGACCATGAGCAAGGCACAAGCGACTAAGGCGTGAATGGGCATATGCCGCGCCCTCACCGAGGCGCTCGACGACGATGCGCACAGTGAAGTGGGTTCAACCCAGGTCTCCCCCTCGTGGGAGTCTGCATCGTCGCAGGCGTCCTCATCCAGTGAAATGTATCAGCCGCCTCCACACCAGTGGAGACACCAACCACCAGCAGCATCACCATGGGCCTCGCAAAGCCAGGACTATGTAACACAATATATGATGCAACCGTTGCTGCCTGGCGCCCTGGTCAACCAGCACCAGCCGATGGGACCACCGTAGGCCCACCCGGCGGCCCACGTACAACCACATGCCATGCAGCCACTGACTGTTTATGGGCAGCAGCGGATGGGTCTGCCTCCACGGGTGGGGGTACAGGCAGCAACAGCCTCACATCCAGCACCAACACCTACACGACCAACAGCACCGACAGCACCGTCAGCCTGTCCACCCACACCGCGCCAACCCAGCACCAGCTCTACCATCAGGGCATGGGTTGAGGCTCAAGCGGTGCTGACCGAGTCCAGCACTCCAGCAGGGGACAATTCATTGAATTTGTCCGGGCTGTCGGCGATCTCCACCGGCTCGAATATTGACATTGAGGGGGAGGACTTGTTTGACACTCGTCGTGTGGGCCCTCTGGACACCCCCCCCCACCCCCCCCCCAGCAACAGACACTCACGAGTGATTGGTGGTGGTACATATGTGTGTATGGGTCAGGATCACGAAAAGAGGCCAATTGGTGGAAGTTGTCGGCGTCGAGTGTGGATGTCGGTGTCGATCGGTATAACTATAATTTAGCATTGACAGAGGAGTTGGAGTCTTTAAATTTATCCTGAATGTAAAGGTTGAGAAAATACAACAACCTGATTTGTTTCTAGGATAATTTAATATAAAACAAAGAAATGCACGAGACTTTAAGAATTGCGACGCCGACATCTGTTAAAGTTGTCGGCGTCGATCGATATAATTATAGTTTAGCATTGGCAGATATGTTGGAAAATATTATTTAATATGAAACAAAGAAATGCACTACACTTTTAAGAATTGTGATGCCGACATCTTCACTTGACCACCGATTGGCCCGTTTTTGTGAGGCTGACTCATATATATATTGTTTGCCCTTTGTAAATATTGTATATATGATGATTTTGTGCTATTGTTTGCTATTGTTGCTATTTTGTTACTATGTGCCTATGTGTGTAAATAAAAGTCTCTGTATTCTACTCCAGATATATGTCTCTGAGTGTAATTCTTTGTAATTCTTTGTAAACAGTACTTATCCATATGATACAAATGCAATGTGCTACAAAAAATTGTAAGAAATTATAAGTACAATATACAAAAGGTAATCTCACATACTAAGCACCGGCCAACACCCCCTGTAAATAAGTGAAGTGTCACATTTTTGCCTTCACAAGTATATAAAACTTCCCCATAAAGTAACCTTCCCCTCCCTACTTTATCTCAGACATGTAAATTTGTCTGTCTTATATGTTCCCCTCCAAAATATGACCTTGTAGTGGTGAGACTGCAATACTGTAACATAACCATTTAAACAATTTCCGGGGGAAATAACCCCCCCCACCCCCCCAATTGGTTTTTGTCACTGTATATAAATTATCCTCCCCACCCAGTTGAATGAAGTGACAGGTAACTTTGTCAGTCTATATATAATTGGCCCCAGAAAACATAACAGAAAGCTAGGCCACTCAAATTAATAACAAACATGTTAAGTATGGTTTGGTATCAACAACAGATATTGATACCTTTTATTAAAACCAATAGAAGTATCAATTGTGTTTCCATACAAGTTTCACACTAAATATCAGAAATGACACAGATCACTGTGCAATAACATCACAGTACAAACACATCACTAGATCATATTGTCCTGCCATTCAACGGCACCGGCTGGGGAGTTGGTCCAGTCCTTGAGGAGATTGCGCTGCTCCTTTCCTGCCCTGAAGCCAGTGTTCATGGCAGGTACAGGATCGGGCAGGTCTGGCAGGTTCTGGCCATCTCTCCATTGTCCGGGGATGACAGTGTGCTCTCCATTGTCTCACAGTCTAGCTGCTGGTTCTGGAGCAAGGGATATCGCATCCTCATCATGTTGTGTAGCACCATGCAAGCTGTGACGATGAGCTTCACGGTGGAGGGATGGTGCTGCATCGTGGTGAGGAGAACCTGGAATTGGTTGGCCAGGATCCCAAAAGCATTTTCCACCACTCGCCTAGTGCGCGAAATCCTATAATTGAAAATGCGTTGTTCATTCGTCATACCCCTCCGGCTGTACGGTTTCATCATTGTGGGCCATAGGGCGAAGGCATCGTCCCCGATCAGGAAGTAGGGTACAGCGTTCTGCCCGTCCATGATACAGTCGTTGGCAGGGAAACCCAAAGTACCACTTTCGATGCCGGCCTTCAGCTCCGACGCATGGTAAACCTGCACCTCTGATCCCGAACCGGTTCCACCAACATCTGCCCCGATGAATTTGTAATGGGCATCAACGAGCAGCAGGAGAACGATCGAGTAGAACCCCTTGTAGTTGAAGTAAAGGGATCCACTCTTTGGGGGACACCGGCAGGCGATATGTTTCCCATCTAGTGCTCCACATGTGTGGGGGAAGTTCCACCTCGCCATGAACTTGTCCGAGATGGCAAGCCATCCATCAAGAGTCTTGGGGCAGGTCATGGTCTCGTTGATGTATTCGGCGATGATTGCTTTACACACCTCTCTCACAATGAGTGATTGCGTGTTGTGCGGGACCCTCCACCCAAACTTCATGGACACATACTTGGTCCCAGGAGCTAGGTGACGTAGAGTGAGGGCAAGCTTCAGGCCAGGCTCCAGCGGTTATCGGAATGTTGTGTACTGTTTAGTTATCCACGGACCAACACTGGCTAGCATCTCGTCAAACATCTGTGGAGGCATCGGCATGAATTTGATGAAAGATGCTGTGTCCTCATTCCGCAGTTCGACCAGAAGCTGGTCGTACAGACCGAACTGTTGCCGCCTCCGGATCCATGCTCTCATCCACTTTCTGGTCTGTTGACGTAGCCTCCTTCTTCTCAGATGGTAAAGTAGTACTTGGTTAACATCATGGTGATGTTGGAGAATGGCTAGTTCGTATTCGCCGACGTCAGTGGCAGGGACATCCATCACGTCCCAAGACCTGAGCTGTTCTGGCCAAAGATGGAAATCCCTACCATTATATACTCCAGCCCAACACGCTGACGAAAACGCTGACAAAACGTTCGCAGCATGCCGGGTAACGTTACGCGCACGGCAGACGTGCCAACAACACGTGCAACGCGTCGAGAAATGCTGGAGAAATGCCAATAGCCCGTTACGCAAACGTCGATGGAACATTACCGATGCGGTGACAGAACGCTTGCAGTTTGGCGAAAAAATTTCAACGTTAATCGACGTTGATCAACGTTCTACCAGCGTTCCGCCAACGCGCTGATAACGGGTATCAATGTGCTGGTAACGCGCCAATCAACACGTTGACGCACATTGTGGCGCGTCAAAAGTTTTGCGCAAGCACAAAACGATCGATGCTAGCCGATGTGCACTGGCGTACCGCCCAGAATGCCGCTGTCACTCAAAGTGTACCGATGTGTACCGACACACCGGAAACGCGTTCGTAATGCGCCGGTAACGCGTGCCGACGCGTGCCGACGTTTCGACAAAAAGGGCGACACGTCGGCACGCGTTGAAGAGAAACGTCGTAGTGTGACAGGGCTATTACGTCGAGGTTTTGGGCATGTTGAAAACTTTCGACGTAGCTCGAAGCGATGCTCTGACGTTCGGGTGACGTTACACTCACGGGTGACGTTAAAATTATCATTGCATAGTTTAGTTATAGGTCCATTTCATTAATCTGGGTTATTAAACAAAAAGCAAAGCATTAAAACAACACATAGGACTTGTACTGGTAGCTGGTATCCTACAGGTACTAGCACAAATGTGACGTCATCGCCCTTAGCCAACTCCAGGCAAGAGGTGGGCTGCTGGGGTCGGGACTTTTTGCACGTGTATTTGTCGACTACACTCGTGGTGTTCGATTTGAAATTCTAGCAACTCGGGTCACCCGAGTCGCCCATGTGGTCCATTCTTCTACTCCTCTATTAGTAAAGCTGCTCTAAAAACAACAGTACTGGATCCAGGTAGTGTGCTGATAATCCGTCTCCACCCTGTCTTTTGGGGTAGAAGTATTTAGGTGTAAATTTAGGTGTATATGTCCTTTACAATAATGCACACCATTTTTTACTGAATAAAATGTAAATATGGAACCTGCTGCAGCCTACCATAAGTCTCAGGCTGTGGTGGGTGGGTGGATGGAAAGGGGAACTTGGCAGAGGGAGAAGTTGAAATGCTATGGGGGTAGCTCACTAGGGCCACGGTTAAAGCTGCATAGTCCGATGAAATATCAAATTTTCAAGACCAAACTAATTATCTAAATTATATTTGACATATCTAACTTAGATACTGATGCACTTATTAAGCATTTGTTTTTACATAGAAGACAATACTGAGTCAATTTAACAGAACCTGTTACTGCAGAAGTCTATGGTGTCAGAGTTTTGGCAAGCTTGCTAAAACTAATTTTCCATGTTTGCACTCAAAATATCTAAAATGTTTACCATTAAAAGTAAAAGTAACTTTGAGCTAATGAAAAGTAGATACTAGTAATCGATCTAATATATTTATCTCAGAAAAAATAGAGAAATTAAAAACAATCAGACTATGCCACTTTAACATGAACCTTGCGACTCGGTCACCAAGTTACTCGAATTTTAAATAGAACACCGTGAGTGGAGTCGAGAAATACCTGTGCCGTGTGCAAAACGACCCGACCCCAGTAACCACCTCTTGGCTGGGGTTGGCTAGGAGCGATGATGTCACATTTGTGCTGGTACCGTCCTGTAGGAGTACAAGGCCTATGTGGGTTATTGTTATGTTAATGGAAATATAACTAAACTATGCAATAAACAATACTTAAAATCTTATTTTGCTATAGTTATATCGGTTATTAAAATTTTAAAAATGTTTTGGGTTAAGCCTTTTTTTCCACCCCAAGCTTGTTGAAGAGTTTGATTATGCAATCCGAAGATGTAGAGTCTGCGCATGCCCCCAAAAGTGGCCCGGCTGACCCGAGTTGATTAATCGAATACGCCCTAGGGGTAGGTACAATATTCACACCCCTTCCCCACCTACAGTAGGCCTACGAATAATGACACCCATGCCTAAATCCTAGACAAAATTTCTTTGGTAAACAAGTTCTGAATGCCATTGTTTCCGTGTGCAGTGTTTAGCATAGCGAAATAATAGAAATAGCAAATGGTACAGGAATTTGTCTCTCATTTTTGCTTGAGTGCAAATAAATAAGCAACACAAGGAATAATTAGTAGTATGTGGTGAATAAGGGGTCAAATTTCCCTGGATCATCAGCCCATGCTTTTTCTAATCTGTTATTGAATGAATTTATTGACTCTGCATCAATAATATTTTGTGGGAGACTGTTCCATATATTTATGATCCTGTTTGAGAAACTGTGTTGCCTTAACTTTGAAATGGCTCTGGGTTTTACTAGTTTGAGTATGGCCCCGACTGCCTTCTCTTTTATTCAAGGTGAAAAATTGGTTCATATCTATTTCATCAAAACCTTTCATAATTTTAAAAACTTCAATTATGTCACTTCTTTTCCTTCTGTAGGAAAGGGTACGAAGTTTCAATTTCTAAGCCTTTGTTCATAGGGTAAGTCCTTTATAACTGCAACTAATTTTGTTGCACGTCTCTGAACCTTTTCGATCTCCAGAATATCTTTCCGAAAAATTGGGCTCCAAATTTGTGGACAGTATTCCAAAATAAATAGAATGAGAAAATTGTAGCTTAAGAACTGGAAGAGAATTTTTAAAAGCCTAGATGGCGATCACAAAAAGCTCTCGGTGAAACTATAGGGGGGGTAATTGATTAATCAACTCGGGTTACCCGAGCCACTTTTTACATCCTACAGACTCGGGTCGAATAATCGAATACGCTTCTCCACGCTCGGGGTGGAAAAAATGGTGGCTTAATCCAAAACCTTTTTAATTATTTGAGTAACCATTATAACTACAGCAGAATAGGATTTAAATTGTTTTATGATGACATAGTTTAGTGATATTTCCATTTCATTAATCTATGTTATTGCCACAAAAAAACATCTATATGACTGGTACCAGACAGAGGCAACACCAACAGGCCTTCACTGCACAAACTATAGAGCTGAGGTTGAAGCCCTGGTCCAAGCTGCTAAGATATTGAAAAGCACCACAGCGACAGACTCTCAGATAGTTTTCCTGACTGATGCCAGGTCTGTCCTTAAGGCAGTCACAGAGAACAAACTGCCACGACTCCAGGAAGCACTTCAAAATATCCACTGCTTCAGAATTGTGCTGCAGTGGATTCCCTCACACTGCGGCATTCAGAGTAACGAAGAAGCTGACAAAATGGCAAAGATGGGTGCAGAGGCAGAACAGCACAAAAACAGTGTTGACTTTAAGGAGATGAAGACCATCATTAAGTCTCTGCATAGATCACCAGAATCACGAGACAGCTACCATCAACTGTCAAGACAACATCAAGTTATCATCTTCCACCTTAGGACTGGGCATAACAGGCTTAACAATCACCTGCACAGATACTTCCGTGTAGTACCATTTGCCCTCTGCCCCTGTGGAGAGGAAGATCAGAGTGCTGAGCATATCCTACAGAGCTGCTTGAACCATCATTCACTGAGGGAAGAGATATGGCCAGCCCCCACTGACTTGCAGGAGAAGCTGTACGGGGCTGCAGATGTGCTACAGAGGACTGTCAATTTTATTATGAGAACTGGGCTCCAAGTGTAATTGAAGGCGAACGAAAAGAAGAAGACTGGTACCGGTGGCTGTTATCCTGCAGGACGGTACCAGTGCAAATGTGATGTCATCGTTCCTAGCCACCCCATCCAAGAGGTGGGTTACTGGGGTCGGGTCGTTTTGCACACGGCATGTGTATTTGTCGACTCCACTCACGGTGTTCGATTTGCAATTCTGATGACTCGGGTGAGCCGAGTCGCGTTAATCGATTACGGCCTTAATGTATGTTAATCTACATAATTTATTAAATAATTGGCCCAAAAGTAATGGGTTATGATAGATAAATCTTTTAACAATATAAGTAATTTAGCACATTAGTTTGCAAAATCATGAACTTATTTCCATAATCAATAGTAAAGTATGTTCCATGGCGTCACCATACCGTAAGTGGCAGACCACCAAACCCTCAGCCTCGGTTTCTCCCCCCCACCCCCCCAGCCCCCACTTTTTTAATTTGTTGCTGTTCCTCTGTTATCTCCAGTCAACCATATACGATGACAGAGACAGTCCAGGTAAAAATGTATAATTTAAGACCTAAATGCACTGGGATTGGTCCCACTGCTTCACTGGTCACAGATGGTCCAGTGTATTATTAACAACCCCACCCCAACAACATAATTCATAAACTCACATAACTAGCTACATTAGAGTTACACTAGAATTTTCCTAACAAACCAACATTTATATACCGCTTGCCTAACTGCAACTGAACATTCAAACTTATTACAAATTTACCAACTGAATACAGAAGATAACTTCTGCTTACATTCTAAATACTATGTAAATACTCACATTGATCTGACTAATATTGATCTGGTTATATGACACTACTGTACCATATTGTTATGGAACTTTTGGGTTTCAGAATTTCATTGTGTTACATGGTGCAAATTGTCTATTCAACAGGTATTGTACACCTTATTCTATATACCTTTTGTGTAAATAATCCTGAATTGAAAAATGGCTGGAAGACCAGTGCTTCGGCACTGACAAAAGACTTATTCAGCAGAATAAACATATTTACAAAAAAAACCTAAAAAAATCCTTCCAACTTTTTTTTCTAATGGGTGTTTAGCAGCCCTGTCACAGAAACAGGTCTAGGTGAGTAACTAGGGGGGGGGGGTGGGGGTAAGAGGGTGACCAAATAAGGTTGATATAATGGTAATTCAGTTGCTAAGATGAGGTTCATGAGCAACGGTTAGAACTAAATTGACTAAGTTTGTTGGAGGTCTAAGAGGATTAGGAACACTTCCTATATTTAGATTTATAAGTGTAGATTTATATTTAAAGCAAAAGCCAGTTTTTCTTATTTCATTCACATTTCATTCTTATTGATGGCTCATTTTAATATAGCATAAATAATGGGTAATGTTCAATATTGCATTCAGGTATTTGAAACAATAAAGTAATTACATCTACTAGATCTAGAGAAGTCTAAATTTAGACCTTGGGGTTAACATTTCTTATTTTATTTCAGAATTCATGATGGTTCATAATTAACATAGAAAGTAGATAATGATCATGTCATTGCATGCGAGTCATTGAAGAAATCACATGACATTTTCAGCAATACTACCTAAAAAGGTGAAGACTTCGATCGAGAGTGTAAAAGTACAACGTCTGAACAAGACTTCTGCTGGATACTGAATGCTTTATTCACCGTCCACTGAACCACCGGCACGCTTTGCCTATGATGTCATCTCATTAGCATATCCTTTGTTCTCCACACATGCCTGGATGCCTTTATGCATATATTACATCCCCCCCTCAAAGTATTTCTGAGACATGAAATGTTTCAAAATCATCATCGTCACAACAAGTCTACATGTTCAAAATACAGTGCAATACAATAATAAAATAAAATATCACGGGCACTTAGCTTTCACCATAGGTTTAGCGAATGTCCGAGTGACAATGTCACTGATGTCCTTTGAAATGTCCGGCTGCTTAGCCTCCTATACGACATACTGTCTGGCTTGTTACAATAACAATACAATGTGACTCAGTAGTAATAACAATCTTAACCTATCATGCACATACTTATGTGTCCATAGTTCCCGAATGACTAACTCACAGGTCTAACCTGTCTGCCGGTCTAATCACCCGGCCTGACCTAGTTAGATTAGCCACACAGTTTACGTTTGACTGCGCCACTGACACACTTTGTGCCTGCCCGACTAGCTCAGGCTGCCTCCCTTCTGGTGCCCTTATAATCTGCACCCTATTCCTATACAACATAATTCCCGACTCGTTCAAAATCTGATATTCTCTACCCGACACCCCTGTACGCCCCAGAATCACCCCTTTCTTCCACTCTCCTACGTGATTCCTATGCTTGACATTGTCACCAGTTCTCATAAGCTTGTGCGCTTTACCGCAGTTCTTGTCATGAAAACTCTTCTGACTCTGCTGTTGTTTCGCTGTCTGTGCTTTCTTCGCGTTTTGTGTTTCGGGTATTAAATTCTCCTCCGCCATCGGTAATCTCCCTCTCAGCCTTCTGCCCATGAGCAGCTGAGCCAGAGTTGCGTTCAAGACGGGCAATGGAGTGTTTCTGTAATTTACCAAAGCAATCTGAAAATCCGTCTTCGTGTCTAAGCACTTCTTTAACATGTTTTTAACTGTCTGCACAAATCTTTCGACTTGGCCATTACTTCGGGGGTATTGCGGACTTGAATACGTGGCCGTAAACCCATAGTGTTTTGCAAATTCTTTATAATCATGGCTCTTAAACTGCGGACCATTGTCCGAAATCACCTGGCTCGGAATACCATGCCTTGCAAAGTTATCCTTCATAGCCTCGATGACTGTTACAGATGCTGTATCTTTCAACAACTTTACCTCAGGATACTTACTGTAATAATCTACAGTTATCAGGTAATTTTCATGATTTATCTCAAACAAATCTGCACCTATTTTTATATAAGGTTGACATGTTATCGGGTGGTTCACCAAAGGTTTGTTGTGCAAACTTTTCCGATTATTCTGACATGTGTCTTCAATTTGTTTATTTATGTCAGGCCATAACATGCAGTCATGTGCCAACTGCTTGGACTTAGCGATAACCAAGTGCATCTCGTGTAACGTTTCAATCATTTCACCGCGGAGCTTTGGAGGCACCACAACCCGATTGCCTTTCATCACTAAGTTGTTCTCTACTGTCAGCTCGTCTTTGTATGGAATGTACTGTCTTAGACATGGAGGTGTTTATATGCGTGTGATATCCCACCCACTCTCAATCTGTGTTATCAACATGGACATCGATACATCTCTTTCATACTCTCGGACAATTTTACTTAACAGACTGGATGATTGCATGTCCACTGCAGCGACACTGAGTGTGTCGTCAAACAGGTCAGCATGACCTACATTGGCACTGTGTGCTCGGGACAATGTGTCTGCAAAAAACATTAGAGAACCCTTAACATGACACAACTTAACGTTGTAATTTTGCAAACGCATTCTTTGCATTCATGCCGACAGTCTATGGATGGGTTTCTGCATTATCACTACCAACAGTTTGTGGTCCGTTTGAATTTGAACTTCCTTGCCAAAGATATAGTCATGAAATCTCTGGCACCCGAAACATATGGCGAGCATTTCTTTTTCAATAGTGGAATACCCACACTGCGCTGAGTCGAGTGTGATCGGTTTGTCTTCCTGCATTAATACAGCTCCTAACCCTGACTGACAAGCGTCTACCTGAACAACAATGGGCTTCTCGACATCATAGTATGCTAACACAGGAGCAGTCTTCAACTTTTCTTTGAGCTTGTCATATGCAACTTGTTTTTCGCTCTGCCAGTGCCACGCGACATCTCTAGCGAGGAGCGTGCGCAGTGGTTTGGCAATCTCAGACATGTTCGGTATGAACTTGTGCACATACCCAACCATGCCTAGAAATCTCTGCCCGCCTTGTTTGTCACGCGGCTCTGGCATGTTTACAATCGCCTGTAGTCTGTCTTGATCTGGCTTCACACCTTGCTGGGTAAGTTGATGACCTACATACTTTACTCTAGTTTTGCATAGCAAAGATTTTGACTCGTTTAATTTGAGATTTACCGACCTAGCTCAGTCTAACACTGCTCTGAGCCTGTTGTTGTGCTCCTCCACAGTTGACCCAAATACCAAAATGTCGTCCGTGACTATACCGATACCGGGTAGATCGCCATGATGCGATGCATTTCCTGAATAAAAATGTCACCAGCTGTTTTGATGCCAAAAGGCAGACGGGTGTCCCTGTACCGGCCCCATGGAGTGTTAAATGTGCATAACAATGAACTTTCATAGTCCAAATCGATCTGCCAATACCCTGTAATAGCATCCAACACTGAGAAATATTTTGCATTAGCCGTCTTAGCTATAATTTCGTCAATGGTTTTGGTCGGAAATGGCCCTCTTGATAGCTTTGTTTAACTTAGTCGGATCCAGACAGATTCGTATTTTGTTATTTATTTTTTACGATAGTTATAGAATTAACGCATTCAGTGGGCTCATCTTGCTCAACAATAACACCCATTTCCACCATACACTTAAGCTCGTTGTGAACTTTGTCCTGGATTGGATACGGAATCCTCCTCGGTGGGTCGACAACGGGTTGTACAGATTTATCAACATGAATGACAGCATTTGATTTTATAAGACCCAAACCTCGAAAAACGTCTTTGTATTTGCTTACCAGATGTTCGGCTCGCGCACTGTGGTCGCTCGATGGGGAAATGTTCGTCGGGACACTGGAATGAACCTCGTCGACCCGTGAAACCAAGTTCAACACAACACAAGCCTGCTTACTCAGAATCGGCTGACAGTTCTGCACCACTTGAAACGTGAAGTCTGTGCCGTCGATCGCGATCACCGCCTCACTGTCCGAGGTAATGCGATGCCCCGAAAAAGTCAAAAGCGAACAGCGGGTGTTCGTCAGCCGACCTGGTGCCACTCTGTCGAAGATGTTCCTTGGCAGAATGTTTGCCTCCAACCCGGTGTCGAGCTTGAACTTGACTGGATGACCGTTCACTCGGAAAGTCGCATACCAGAGCTCGTCATCGAGTCCTGTGCCGCGGTCAACAGCACCAACAAACAGATACGTCGTCAACACATTGACTTCCGCCGGATCCGGGTCTTGCTCAGCATTGTGAGGGTTGGGCTCTTCGACGGTCAATTCGTTGACTCTGCCCAGTCTGCTCCGGCAGACCTTTCCAAAGTGCCCGATCTTCTTGCAAGCAATGCAAGCTTTGCCTTTCGCTGGGCAGACTCCCGGCAGTGTTCGTATCCACAGTTCTGACAGTGGATCTTGAACTCACCTGCACCGGCGCCGCCAGCCTTCCAAGATGACAATTTCCAAGATGGCGGCCCAGACGGTCGAACCACCGGTGCACCGGTACGTGCAGTTGCATATCTATTCAGAAAATCGACTACTTTGGTTTCAACATCTGATTTTTTGTCCTCCAACTGATCAGAACTGAACTCACTGAGCTTGCACACGTTTATGCACTTTTCTAACATAAGATCAGCTGTCTGCACCATTTTGTTCCTTCAATTTGTGTTCTTCACGCCAGCCACTAACCGATCACGCAACAGCGATTCCTCCACCTGTCCATACTCGCAATCTTTTACTCGGTCCCTTAACGCAGTAATATACGTAGACATGTTCTCAGTAGCTTGGTTATGAGAATTAAAACGGTAGCGTCTTATTAAGTTGCTTTTACTGGTACAATACGCCTGAAATGCGTCGGTGAGCGGTCGATCTTGTCTCGTTCAGCGAGTGCGATGGACATATTAGTAAAGACCTTTTGCGCTTCCTCACCGTCGACGTGAAGAAAAATGCAGCATTGCAGTCGTTCTGTCTTCGTTTCGACACCTGCAGCCGTGGCATATATATCATATGCTCTGATCCATGTTTTCCAGTTTGATCTTGCGTTGTTGCAGAGGATGAGCTGTCCTGGCAGCCTGAGACCCGGCAGTGTGTTAGCGGGCAGCATTCTTCCTCATCTGACACCATGTAAAAGTATGTCTGAACACTTTGACTTCTGGATACTGAATGCTTTATTCAGTGTCCAGGGCACTGAACCGCCAGCACGCTTTGTCTATGATGTCATCTCATTAGCATATCCTTTGTTCTCCACACATCTCTGGATGCCTTTATGCATATATTACAAAGAGTAGCCACCAGTTTGTGGGACCAGCTTCAATCTGGGCATAGGAATGTTCAAACACGAATATAATTGAGTCCCGAAATCGTTTTCTTTTCCAACCACATAGATCCTACTAGTAGTGGTCACCTGAATTTAATACCACTATATTTATTACCAGAATGTCTGTTTTGTCCTTTTTTAAAGCCGTACACATAATTTACGACTCGAACAAGCAGCTCATTGAATCGTGATTTTATTCAATACAATAGTTAATGAGTGAGTTACATTTCACAGTTGGGTAGCAATATGATCATCTTGGTCTATCATCAGTAAATGTCAGATGTTGGTAGGTCATGTGATATATGCGTAGTAGACGTCTAGACCTGTGGGTAATATATGTTAACGATATGCAGAGTTGGGGACAAAGAGATATGCAAATGAGATGACGTCATGGAAAGTTTAGCCGGCGGGTCAAGCGTGCCCTACGCCGTGAATAAACCATTCAGTAACCAGAACTCAAAGTGTTCAGACGTTGTACCAGAGAGCGTGTATATAAACAGATGAGAGGGACAACTCCCGCGAAAAACGGTAACACAGGCTACAGTGGCGTTCCTGGCGGTTAGTGTTGAACAAGCCTTGAGTTTGCCGGTACGCTCAGTGCAAAACATTAATTTTCTTAAAAGATTAAAAGAAATCCAGAACCCTAACCTTATAAATTCAATATAATCTTGTTGGTAAACATGTTTTCTATATGTGTACTAAGCGGCTTGTTTCTATTTGGTGTAGTTTTAGAGATATTTCACTTTTTCTGTAGGAAGATTGCACACGACGATTGACAATGCCTTGATTTTGCCGTACGCGTAGTGAAAAACGTCAGTTTTATTCCAAATTAATAGAAATCCAGAACCCTACCTAACCATATCAATTTAATATAATGTTTTTGGTAAACATGTTTTCTATGTGTATTCCAATCAGTTTGTTTCTAGGTGGTGTAGTTTTAGAGATATTTAACGTTTTCTGTATGAAGATTGCTCACCGCCATTGACAATGCCTTGAGTTTGCCGTATGTGTAGTGCAAAACGTGTATTTTATTCAAAATTAATAGAAATACAGAACCCTAGCCATGTAAATTTAATATAGTCTCATTGTTAAATATGTTTTCTATATGTGTACCAAGCGATTTGTTTCTAGGTGGTGTGGTTTTAGAGATATTTCACTTTTTCTGTACGAATATTGCTCACGGCCATTGACAATACCTTGAGTTTGACAGCTGTGTCATATACTGTTCAACAACCACCACTTGGAGCGCCACAGTCGGCAGCTGTTACACGGTCTAGTATGGGAGTTGTCCCTCTCATCTGTTTACATACACGCTCTCTGGTTGTACTTTCACATGGTGTCAGATGAGGAAGAATGCCGCCCGCAAATACTTTGCCGGGATTGCGGCCGCCTGGTCAGCTTGTCCTCAGCAACAACGCGAGATCGAACTGGAAAACATGGATCAGAGCATATGATATATACGCCACTGCGGCAGGTGTCATATTGAAAGGAGAACGAGTGCAATGCTGCATCTTCCTACATGTTGCTGGCGAAGAAGCGCAAAAGGTATTTGCCAATATGACTTTCACGTTCGTCGATCAAGACAAGATCAAACCGTTAACTGAAGCATTTCAAGTTTATTGTGTCGGTAAGAGCAGCATAATTATCACACGTTACAAATTCAATTCACATAATCAAGCGTCAGAAATATGGCGACTTACATCACAGCGTTAAGGGACAAAGTGAAGGACTGTGAATACGGTGCGGTGGAAGAATCGCTTTTGTGCGATCGAATTGTGGCTGGCGTAAAGAATGTGAATTTGCGGAACAAATTGCTTCAAACTACGGAGTTAACATTGACAAAGTGCATAAGTATGTGTGAAATGAGTGAGTTCAGTTCAGATCTGTTGGAGGACACCAAATTAGACGTTGTGAGCAAAGACGTAGATTTCATTCGGAATTATGCTAATGTGCGTACCGGTGCACCGGCGGTCCGGTCAGCGGCGACGCCATCTTGGATATCGCCATCTTGGATTGCCGGCGGCGCCGGTGCAGGAGATTTCAAGATCCGCTGCCAGAACTGTGGTTATGAGCACCGCCGGGGAGTCTGCCCAGCGAAAGGGAAGGTGTGCATTGCCTGCAAGAAGATCGGGCACTTCGGGAAGGTCTGTAGGAGCAGACTCGGGAGAGTCAACGAGCTTCACGTCGAAGCGCCCGACCCTCACAATGCTGAGCGAGACCCGGATCTGGTGGAAGTCAATCTACTGGCAACGGATCTGTTTGTGGGCGCCGTAGATCGCGGTGCTGGTCGGGATGCCGAGTTGTGGCACGCAATCGTTCGGGTGAACGGTTGTCCTGTCAAGTTCAAGCTTGACACTGGATCGGAGGCAAACGTGCTTCCGAGGTTCGTCTTCGACAGAGTAGCTCCGGGGAGGCTGGCGAACACCAGGTGTTCGTTGGTGACTTTCTCCGGTCACCGGATCACGCCGGATGGAGAGGCACTGCTTGATGTCAACGACAGTGTGCTTCGGTTCCAGGTGGTGCCGGATTGCCAGCCCATCCTGGGCAAGCAAGCTTGTGTGACTTTGAACCTGCTGGCACACGTGGATGAGGTGCACAGGGCCATACCGACGAACATTGGCAAACCGACGAACATTGGCAAACCAACGAACATTGCCACACCGACGAACAGTTCCAGCACAGGGGCAGAGAAGCTGGTAAGCGAATACAAAGACGTATTTCAGGGGTTGGGGTTGATCAAAGCAAAGGCTATCATTCATGTCGATAAGTCTATTCAACCTGTCATAGATCCGCATAGACGCATTCCGTTTGCAATTCAGAGTAAGGTACGCAGTGAGCTTGATCGTATGGTAGAGCTAGGTGTTATAGTGGAACAGGATGAACCTACCGAGTGGGTTAATTCTATCACGATCGTAAAAAAAACAAATAAAATTAGAATCTGTCTGGATCCGACTAAATTAAACAAAGCGATAAAAAGGGGGCCGTTCCCAACCAAAACTATTGATGAGATTATTGCCAAAACAGCTGATGCTAAGTATTTTTCAGTATTGGATGCGAAGACACGTTATTGGCAGATAGAATTGGATGAGGAAAGTTCACGTTTGTGCACGTTCAATACTCCGTGGGGCCGGTACAGGTACACACGTTTGCCTTTTGGCATCAAAACAGCGGGCGATATTTTCATTCAGGAAATGCACCGTGTCATGGGCGACATACCCGGTATCGGGATAGTCACGGATGATATTTTGGTATATGGGTCAACGGTTCAGGAACATAACGAGCGGCTCCGAGCTGTTTTGGACCGAGCTAGATCGGTTAATCTCAAATTAAATGATGCTAAATCGTTGCTATGTAAAACTACAGTAAAGTATGTAGGTCATCAACTTACCCAGCAGGGTGTAAAGCCTGATCCAGACAGAATACAAGCAATAGTAGACATGCCAGAGCCGCGTGACAAACAAGGCGTCCAAAGGTTCCTGGGCATGGTTGGATATGTGCACAAGTTCATACCCAACATGTCCGAGATAGCTAAACCGCTACGCACGCTCCTAGCCAAGGACGTAGCGTGGCACTGGCAAGCCGAGCAGCAAGGTGCGTTCGATAAATTGAAAGAGAAGTTAAGAACTGCTCCTGTATTGACATATTACAATGTTAAGAAGCCTATTGTAATTCAGGTAGATGCTTGTCAGTCAGGTTTAGGAGCCGTGTTGATGCAAGATGGTAAACCAATCGCACTCGCATCTCGTGCGCTTAATGCAGCGCAGTGTGGATATGCCACTATTGAAAAAGAAATGCTCGCCATATGTTTCGGATGCCAACGGTTTCATGAGTATATATTTGGCAAGGAAGTTCAAATTCAGACAGACCACAAACCGTTGGTGGCCATATTGCAAAAACCAATACACAAGTTGTCGGCTAAAATGCAAAGAATGCGAATGCGATTGCAGAATTACAATATTCAGTTATGTCATGTGAAGGGCTCTTTGATGTTTTTTGCAGACACGTTGTCCAGGGCGCATACCGCCAAAGTAGGTCAGGATAGCCTGTTCGATGACATGTTCTGCGTTGCTGCAGTGGACGTGCAGTCTTCAAGTCTGTTGAGTAAAATTGTGACTGAGTATGAAAAAGATGTATCTATGTCTATGTTGATCTCACACATTGAAGATGGGTGGGACACTACTCGTATACAGACACCACCGTGTCTGAGACAGTACATTCTGTATAAGCATGAGTTGACAGTTGAAAATGATCTTGTAATGAACGGCAATCGGGTGGTGGTTCCTCCAGCTCTTCGTGGTGAAATGATAGAGGCGTTACATGAGACGCATTTGGGGGTGACTAAGTCCAAGCAGTTGGCGCGGGATTGTATGTTTTGGCCGAATATTAACAAGGAAATTGAGGATAAAGTCAGTCGGTGTGACACTTGTCAAAACAACCGGTAAAATTTGCATAACGAGCCATTGATAAATCACCCGATCGCCTGTCAACCATATGATAAAGTGGGTGCCGATTTATTTGAGTTAAATCATAAGAATTACCTGATAACTGTAGACTATTACACCAAGTATCCTGAGGTAACGCTTTTGGGCGACACGTCGTCTGTCACTGTCATTGAAGCGTTAAAAGACAACTTTGCAAGGCACGGTATTCCTAGTCAGGTAGTATCGGATAACGGTCCACAGTTCAAGAGCCATGAGTACAGGGAGTTTGCACTGCATTACGGGTTCAAGGCCGTGTATTCCAGTCCACAGTATCCGCGTAGCAACGGTCAGGTTGAGCGGTTCGTACAAACAGTGAAGGACATGTTAAAGAAGTGTGAGAAGACTGGGGCTGATTTTCAGTTAGCATTGCTGAATTATCGCAATACTCCGTTGCCTGTCCTGAACGTATCTCCAGCGCAGTTGCTCATGAGCAGAAGGTTCAGAGGCAGATTACCTATGGCAAAGGGTATTTTGGTGCCTGAAACGCAGGATCCTAAGAAAAGGCAGACAGCTCAGCGGCAGGGCAGTCAGAAAGCGTTTCATGACCGGAAGTGCGGTAAGGCGCACAAGCCCATGAAAGTTGGAGATAAGATTAAGTACAAAAATCATGCTGGGGAATGGAAAAAAGGTGTTATTTTGGGGCGGACTGGGGTGTCCGGGAGAGAATATCAGATTTTAAATGAGTCAGGAAACATGTTATATCGTAACCGTGTGCAAATCATTGGAGCGCCAGTGGAGGGGCGACCCGAGTTAGTCATGCAGGCGCAATCTGGGTCAGCGTCAACGACGCAATCTGGGTCAGCGTCAACGCCGAATGTAAACAGTACGGTTAATCTAAGTAGGTCAGGTCGGCTGATAAGGCCGGCGAGCAGGTTAGATCTAGAGTAGGTCAGTGTGCTGCCGACAGTGGCAGGATTAACGTGTGCATGTACAGTTAAGTTTATTTCAGATTTTGTGTTTACTATGGTTACGTATGGACAATATGAGTTATCAGGCATTACGGCCGGGTTGTGAGGACTTAAGTGCATTGTGCACTCGGACATTTGCAAGTTAAGTGCGCATATATTTGATATTGTATATTTTGTGTGTCTTTATTGTTATTTTGTAACATTTCATGTTTCAGAAATACTTTGAGGGGGGATGTGATATATGCGTAGTAGACGTCTAGACCTGTGGGTAATATATGTTAACGATATGCAGAGTTGGGGACAAAGAGATATGCAAATGAGATGACGTCATGGAAAGTTTAGCCGGCAGGTCAAGCGTGCCCTACGCCGTGAATAAACCATTCAGTAACCAGAACTCAAAGTGTTCAGACGTTGTACTTTCACAGGTCATGCCAAAATGTCACAGGTTGATAGGTCATGCCGAAATCGACTCAGGCCCTCAACCAAATGGGATGAGAGGGCCTGGGCGGTTGTTGTAAAGGTGGCCCTCGGGACGTAGCTGTATACGGCGGACGACCGCCAGTTGCGAGCTCCCGTATCTCGTCGATGTTGGCAACCGCCTTGACACACGCCTGCGTCGCTCCACGACGCAGGCTGTGGAGGGTGTATGAGTCGGGGGCCCTCAGCGCCGCAATGAGGAGGACCGCATTGAGGAGGGCGGCGATCAGTCATGGTCATCGTCGGGGAGGCCTGGGGATAGAGAGCAAGATATTACTATCCCCAGGCCTAAATAGCATCTGGTTTGTTGTCTTCCGCCGAGTGTGGCTGCCAGGGCTTCCCAGGAGGCGTTTCCGGTCGTCAGGGGGGGAGGCGGCTGGGTCAGCGTGTTGATGTGTTGTGGTTGCGTTATCTCAGGAGGTGCCGCCTCCTTGTTTAGTCAGTCGGTTGTGTTGTGGGTCGATTCCTGAGGAGGTTGCTTCAGTGCCGTGTGGTGAGATGTCATTGGCTAGGAGGCCATCATTGGATTGTTTTACAGCGACATCTGAGGGGTTGCCACGAGGGGGGTCCATGGGCTTCCGGTCGTTGTGGGTGGCGGGGTGTGCTTTGGTATCGGTGGCGGTGACTTCTGATGCGGTGACTTGTATGGTGGCGGTCCTGGCGGGTGGGCTGGGCAATTGTGAGCTGCTCACCGGGTGATGACATCATCTGAGGGTTTGCCGTCGGCGACCGCCAGTCGGTTGGGGTTGTTGTCGGTAGGGGTTCTTTTTCCGGTGTTGTGTGGTGTGGTGGCGTTTCCTGATGTGGCGACATCTGAGGTTCCGCCGCCAGGGCCCGCCGCGGTTGCGCCACCTGGCGCGGGGGCTGGGCCGTTGTGAGCTTCTCGCCGGGAGATGACATCATCTGAGGGGTTGCCGGCAGCCGCCGCCATTTGGTTGGGGTTGTTGTCGGTAGGGGTTCTTTTTCCGGTGTTGTGGCGTCTCCTGATGTGGCGATATCTGAGGTTCCACCACCAGGGGCCCGCCAAGGGTTTCCAGTCATTGCCAGTGATGTTGCTATTACCGGCGGTGACTTCTGAGGCGGCCGTTCCGTCGGCGTGTGGGGAGACGTTTGCGCCGCCTGGTGGGCAGGCTGGGTCGCTGTGAACTGCTCGCTGAGCGTTTACTTCATCTGTGGCAGCGTCTCGTGATGCAGCGACATCTGAGGGGCTGCCGCAAGGGCCCGCCGGGGGTCCTGGGTCGTTGCCGGTGATGGTTCTCCTTCTGGCGGTGGCTCGTAAAGCGGCCGACTTGGTGTCGCTTGGTGAGAGTGTTAGTTCGCCTGGGGTGCGGGTCGATTCGCTGCGAGCTGCTCGCCAAGTGTCTACATCATCTGAGGGGTTGCCACCGGCACCCTCCAAGGGGTACCACTCGTTATCGGTGGCGGCCTTGGTACTGGTGTCGTGTGTTGTGGCGGCCTGTGTCTGGGGCTTCCGTCCGTCGTATTGCATAAGGTTGGTACGTGCGCTGCCGTCTGCTTTTTGCAGTCTTTTTTAACGGCCCGGGGCGGGCCGATTAGCAAGAAACCGCCTTGTCCATGTCGGTCGTCCCCGGCCGAATGGGACCGTCTCCTGGGGCGGCCTCCTCGTGACTGCCGGTCGCGTGTAGTGGAGGACGGGCGCCACGCGTGGCCTTGGTCGGGGTCAGCTGTGTCGTGGTGGGCGGCGTTCGTGTGGGCGGTAGCGGAAGGCGGGTCGGCTACGGCGGGTGGCGCGGTCACCGCCCGGAGCCGTCCCTGGGTGCGTGGTGTGGCGGGAGCGTCTGGGTGGGCAGGCACGGGTGCCGTGTCGGCTGGGGTGGTAGCGACTGTGAACGTAGTGGTGTCATCGGGTGTTTCACGATGCGCGGCATGTCTGCGGACGAGTGGTGGTGAGGAAGCCATGTGGCTACAGTGGAGAACGAGCCGGTTGGCTGGATGTCTGGATAAGTGCTGAGTTGAGATGGTGAGCTGCTCGTCTGGCTGCCGGAGTGGAAGTGATTTCTGGTGGGTCTGGGAGGCAGAGGAGGGTGGCTGTGACGTCAGAGGTCTAGCGGGGACTCTCGGGCGCACGAGAAATCCGGTAGGGGTTAGTGGTGGGATTTGACCCCAGGTGGCGCCACCGGGGAGACTCCTTGTTCACACGCAAATTACCCATGTTGGCGAACCAACATGAACAATTCCACAGTAGATCTATTTAATGGGAAGAAGGACATATCAAAATAAGCCAACAACTTTTGTATATATATATAAATAAATTTTAAAAGAGGAAAATTTCTTTAACAGGTGTTT
This sequence comes from Branchipolynoe longqiensis, assembly GCA_030323885.1. NCBI lineage: Eukaryota > Metazoa > Annelida > Polychaeta > Phyllodocida > Polynoidae > Branchipolynoe > Branchipolynoe longqiensis. The sequence continues at coordinate 59,333,179 of CM059186.1, read as the reverse complement.
AGAAAGGTTGACAGTTGTGATTAACCTTTACTTAAATACACCGAATTTGGTATCTTGGAAAAATAGATATTTGAAAGCTTTCAAAAAATGTTAAAGTAGACATGCAATGTCATTTCACAATAACAGAATGAATACGATGGGATATCTCAAATATTTATATACACTTTATTAACTTCTACTGATAATTCCAGAGCATTCAAAGACCTGAAAATCATTGTTATTTGGACAAATTCTAAGTCTTTCAGGGAATTTACAGACTTATACAAATCCTATAAGGGCTGACCGTAACAAATTAAAATTAAAGATTGCTATCTTTAGAATTTTTCTAAACTGTGATGGGGTAGACTGCTGTCGTTATTTTAATGATTCACATGTTATGATGAATAACCATGATCTTGGCTCGACTTGCATCACATAGAAGACACACTAAATGAGAATATAGTCACCACAATTCGTTGCCTGCAACAAGTCGGCTAGTGTAGCTCTGTGTTCGAACTAGTAACCGTGATTAGTTACTTAAGAATCCAGCTTCTTAAATTCTTCAGCGACAATGGTCACCTTTAGTGTCGTATTAAAGTTGCATAGTCCGATGGGTTTGCGTTTGTCATTCTTTTGGATATAAATATATATACATATGTATATATGTACACATATATTAGGTTTGATGTTATCATCTGCCTTCCTTTAGTTTGAAATAACTTTTCTTATAAATAGCTAGCGTTTGAGATATTTGAAGTTCAAACAGGCCAAATTAATGTTGGCAAGCATGTTACAACTGACACCATTGGCTTCAGCAGCAGCAGGTTATATTAAATCGATTCAGTGTTCCTTTCTCTGCAGAAAAAAACATGTTCAATACGTGCCCCAGTAACTAGGGTATATGTGTATCATCAAATTTAACTAATTGTTTTAGTTTATAAAAGTTGATGCTTTCATCGGACTATGCAGCTTTAAGTTTAACGAGGGTGTAACATGACCAAAACAACTTTACTTATTCACAATTATGATCAAATATGACTAGTCCTAATATGTATAGGCTACCTTGAAACAAACTCTTACCCAGATAGCACACAGCCGTCGGGCCAACGTTGGCTATTGGTCGCACGGCAGCACATATTTGCCACCGTCGGGCCGATGGTGGTGGCCCGCCGCTGGGTTTCAATCTTTTTGTACTTTTGGGCCACCGTCGAGCCACCATCGGGCCGACGGTGGTGTTCTGCCGCTGGTTTTCAATCGTTTTGCACATTTGGGCCACCGTCGAGCCAACGTCGGCCCGACGGTGGTGTCCCGCCACTGGGTTTCAATCTTTTGCACATTTGGGCCACCGTCGAGCCAACGTCGGGCCGACGGTGGTGGGCCGCCACTGGTTTTCACTCAGTTTGCACATTTGGGCCACCGTCGAGCCACCGTCGGGTCGACGGTGGTGGGCCGCCGCTGGTTTCCATTCATTTTCCACATGTGGGCCACCGTCGGGCCGACGGTGGTGATCCGCGCATGCGCAGTTCTTTAAATTTGGTTTCCGGCTCGAGTCGCCAGCGGAACACGTGCAATCGTTGAGCAGCATTCTTTTTCAACAAATAACTCCAGAAATCGCAGGAATTTTAAGGAATTATTTAACAGGTTTGTTTATTAATATGTGTAGATTATTTTGTAAAAGTTTTGTAATTTATTACGACGTATTAATGGAATTATTCGTGTTAATACGATTTGAATCATCCGGTACGGTTTGTTGACGGTTCGACCTCGACTCAGTTCGAGTCACCAGTGGAGGACGTGCGATCGTTGAGCGGCGTCCTTTTTCTACAAATAACTCCAGAAATCGCAGGAATTTTAAGGAATTATTTAACAGGTTTGTTTATTAATATGTTTAGATTATTTTGTAAAAGTTTTGTAATTTATTACAACGTATTAATGGAATTATTCGTGTTAATACGATTTGAATTATTCGGTACGGAATGTTGACGAACCACCGCCATCTTGGTTTTTTCCGTCAAACGCCGTAGGCATAAAACAATATATTTATTCGAAATTAATAGAAAACCTTATAAAGTTAATATAATCTTTTTGGTAAAGATGTTTTCTATGTGTACCAAGCGATTTGTTAATAGGTTGTGTGGTTTTAGAGATATTTCACTTTTCACTAACCCTAACGCTAACCCTAACCCATACCCATACAGAAAAAGTGAAATATCCACACCACTTAGAAACAAATTGCTTGGTACACATATAGAAAACATCTATACCAAAAAGATTATATTAAATTTATAAGGTTTTCTATTAATTTTGAATAAATATATTGTGTTGGGCCTATGGCGGCAGCCGCCATCCGTTGTTTTGTCCAACCTCCCGCCGTCGGCTCGATGGCGGCAGCCACCATCGGGCCTACGGCAGCAGCCACCATCGAGCCGACGGCGGGAGGTTGGACAAAACAACATCGGCCTGACTTCGGTTTCCACCGTTGGGCCGACGGCGCGATCGCCGTCGGCCCGATGGCTGTGTGATATCTGGGTAAGAGTTATTTAGGACTCAACCATGGCCTGAGGGTATCTGTGGTCAAGCTGTAGCTATTTGTGCTATTATTCCCTCATGACAGTCCTCAGTGATGTAGAAGCTAGGTCATATTACAGACTTAGTAAGTAGTTCAACCCCTACTATCACGCAGAGTAAAGTTGAAGGTGTTTGAGTATGCCTTATAACCAGTGGTGTAGTGCTAACAACAAGAAAAACGAATTGAGGAACGCAGGTTTGGATTGATTGAAATAGTGAGGGAATGCCGCTCCTCCTCCCAAAGTAAGGGAACGCTGTTCGCATGCATTGCCGCAGAAGGGCCTACTACACTACTGACTGCTTATAACCTATATACATCCGTCTTCACTTCCCTGTGTGACGTCATAGAACTATTAAAAATAGTCATGAGGTACGGAGTCTATTGCATAAGCATATTCAGCACTTTACGGAGCGACCCAACCAGCCACGGTGCGACCCAACCAGCCACGGTTGAACTGGTTTGAGCCCGTTTAAACTTGTTTCCGGTACAAAAGCTAGGGGACCAGGTTGGAAACTGAGCGATAATATTCATGTAAAGGAGAAGGGTCCACAGCGACGAAAGGATGAAAAATGGCTGACCACTGGGTCATATTGAGCATACCCTTGCAGGATGAGTTTCCCATTCAGTAAGTAGTGATATTGTGTGATTTAAACAGAAATCAATGTAGATCAATTTCAAATATACTTCAAACAATTTAATCTGTGCAAAAGATACATATATATGTGTAAATATGTCTGAACAAGAAACTACTAAAATAATAATGTGATCTTTCCATAATTTTAGCCAATCAGAGCTGTTCTTTTTGATTGCCAATGGCCTCCCCTTATGGGGCTGCCATTTGCAATATGTTATACGACCATTGTTTCAGTGGAATAAAGTAATAATAAAGTAATAATATTGCATTTGTGCACCATGTTTATGCCAAATTGTTCTTTATTTCTTTTAATTTTGAGTAAAAATTCTATGGCAGCGAGCATTTGTTTTGATATATTATTAACCAATCGCTGACCCCGAATACCTTTCTAGCGGAAACAAGTTCAAACAAGGTCTGGTTGGGTCGCAGCCGTGGCTGGTTGGGTCGCAGCCATGGCTGGTTGGGTCGCTCCGTCGAGCGCTGAATATGCTTATGATGTACGTAAGGAGTACATGCTAAAAGCACATGACCAAATCTTTTAAGTTTGGATGTCATAAAAGTAATGCTGTGAGAACAAGTGACGAAAGTGGGGCCAGTGGCGTAGCTAGAGGAGCCGGGGACTGACCCTGAACACATTTGTCAAAAGTGGTGACTTTTGATTTTAAATACAATATAGATTTACGCACTTCCTTTAAAACTGTATCTTCATTGTGTTTAGATTTGAAATAAAAAATAACAATCATGTACCTCCTTTAACAGGTACCTTCCTTGCGATTTGAAGTTAAATAGAAATATAAATATATAATGAGTTTGACAAATTATTCGGTATACCCATGGCACCTTTTTCATGTGCTCTCGAACCATAACTTTAGAACCGTGCTTCGCCCCTCAGTGGGGTACAAACCCATGGCCTCAATAAGCCAATGTATCCCTGACTTATATATAGCTCACGGCCACTTGCTGAACATACTCGAAATATAATTTAATTAATTTTTTAATCGACTAATTCTTAAGATAGTGAGTGACATGATAACATTACACTGATTTGTGTTACTGTCAAAGTGACTTTCCCCTTTAAAACACTGCTGAACTTTGTCAGGTAATATATTTGACATATGAGTCGTTTCATGGTAAATGGGGCCAAAGTGTGACATGAGAGTAAAAAATAAATAGTGTGTTTTCCTAATTTCTATTGCTGAGTAGCCAACTCTTGTCTATATACATATTGGTAACGTGAAGGAAAAGATAGTTGAGATTACCATTTTGTCAGAAAAACAAGAACTAATTGAGTAGCCAGCCCCAAGTCTGGACTTATTAATCAATAAGTGTGGATTTATTAATCAAAACAATTATTTAAGAAAGTTTATTGCATGAAACAATTCATTTTTATGTTGCCATCCCCTAAGTATTGAAATGGACTGCAAAGAAATCTGCATAGATGATTATCTTCTTCCCAATTTTGAGTTGTGGATGTAACAGAATAGAAGGGGACACCAAAAATAATATGGGACTTCAATTTCTATTTCTTTTCATATAGCTTAGTAGGAAAATTATATTAATAGTCATGGTACTACAAAATATGCTTGGACATGCAACAGTACCAACGGTTTTCTTGTTGAAGCTCTGGTATTCACCGAATAGCATATTCCCTGACAAAACAATCAGGAAACAAGCAGTGGACACGACAGTTACGTCCAGAACCAGTTTAATCACTCTGGAATATTAGATAAAAGAAAATATATATATGCATGCAAAATGAACATTTCAAGAAACAGGTAATATACTATGCAAAATAAAGGTTTAGTAGGTTGTAGAAAAGTCAACATTCTCCATGTAACAAATTCATGCCTTTAAAACATCATATTCTTGGAATGAAAATGTTGGCTTTTTTTAAATGTCACATTAGGCCTTAAGTTTTTCATATATATCCCTCCAAAGGGTGAGAATACCAATTCTATAAAGAAAATACATCCTCTACTCTTTCCATAATTGTTTTTGACCATTACATACTGGAAAATACATTGGCCCCATTTACCATGAAACGATCCATATATGGACAGCATGAGCACCATTTGCCATCGTCCATTCCAAGATGACCAACAGCAGAGCTGAGGCTCAGTTGTTAATTTATATTCTTCGTGTGAAGGTATGCTTGTTCTTGGGTAGACAATCTGGAGTCACTCATTGTTGCAGAAACTGGTGTTGGATTGGGAGGATTCTTGATCGAATAGGAAAGGCACTTGGTCTAGCATGACATACAAGTAACTTGACGGTTGCATAGCTTATGGGTTTTTTCCATGGGCGCGTTACACATTGGTGACATTGAAGAGGCCTGAAAAAATATACAGTTGTTCTTATAATTACATCGAACATGCAGTGATTTTAAAAGTAAAATAAAGATAAAATAAAGCGAAATACAATTATTCCAGCATTTAAAGTTGTATATGGGTACTATATATATTGTATTGATATGGAATAACATCGATTTAGATAGGAACCTTTGCTAAGTCATAAGTATTTTGAGAGTTAGAAAAGAATTACAAGACAGCTTTGCCATTTTGTGTTTGAGTTGTATTCCTGGGTGCTGTGCGAGAATGAAAAACTGGGGAAAAGCATAAAATAACATATGTATTCAAAGATCTGCAGTTATATGACAGTATGAAAGGCTCGTTATTCCCTTCTGATTTTATCTCTCTCAAAGAGGTCAATCTGGAACCCTAAGATGCCCCCCCCCCCCATCTCCTGATTTCCCTTAGCCACAAAAGGCCATTCTGGAACCTTAAGGAGCTCTCCCCCCGCCCTCCTGATTTCACTTATTCCAAAAAGGTAATTCTGGAACCTTAAGAATGCTCTCCCCTTGCTCTCCTGATTTCACTCATCCCCAAAAGGTCATTCTCCAACCCGAAGATGCCCCCCCCCCCCCCCACCCCTTCTCCTGATTTCACTTATTATGAAAAGGTCAATCTGGAACCCTAAGATGCCCTCCCCGCCTCCTGATTTCGCTTATCCCTAAAAGATCATTCTGGAACCCTAAGATGCCCCCCCCCCCACCCATGATTTCATAATACAAAAAAGGTCATTCTGGAACCCTATGGTTCCCATCTCCTGATTTCACCTCTCCCAAAAAGGGTCATTCTGGAACTCTAGGACGCCCACCACCCTCAAATCCGACCCTGACATTGTCCTCATTCAACTTACTACGTCGGTGACTCATAGCTGTGGAGCGTGGGTCCATTATCTGCTGTTGAATTCCCCTGCTCTCCTCATACAAATGCCACATCTACAAGATAAAAGAACCACCTGGAGATGACGATAATGAAATTGTATGCTATATGGGTTGTTCTCAGAAGTTGTGTACCAATAGTGTGACATCAGTACCAGAAAATCAAAATGCTGCCAAAGTCCTATAAGCAAGTTTCCTCAATGTGTATGTCCTTTTGCATCTGAATAATTGAAAATAAACATATTCTGGCATTTTTAAGTAGGTCAAATGATGCTCACACCCAATAAATAGCAGTATAGCATGGAAACCAATCTGACTCCAAAATCAAATATTTTCCACACAAAACTTGACATTTTTAGGACATTTCACATGCCACTTGCTTTATAAACAGTAGTAATAATAATTTGAAACCTCATTGCTATGGTTTTGTCTTATTTGTGAATATTAAAGAGAAAAGCAAGAAAATATTAGCAGAGTAACGGATTAGCAGAGTAACAAAGTGGAAACAAACAATTTTACACAAATGTTCGGCTCAAATTTCAATGCTTAGGGGCAATTTCAGGATTTATCTTATACTATACCATAACTGGGTCCATGCATAGTGTCAAATGGTGAAAATAATTCCTGTACTGTATCTGTACTCAGTGTTTGATACAGAGTTTCATAGTATTTGCAAGTGGAAACGAAATGTTACGATGTTAATGACTCCAGAAAATGTTAACTATTTCATCATTAACATTTTTTTTTTTAGAAATAAATGTCTTCAACTTAATGAAGACATTGTATATGACCATTTGAAGTGAAATGAGCTGTTGTTCAGAGGTTTTCATTAAGTTTGTGACACTTTATTTTCAATGCTGTTGACAATGTCACAAATTAGTGATGTAATTTTCTATGTATTTAGCTACATCCATCCCAATAAGATACATAATACACAATATTAACATTTACTTTTGATCTAAACTATCTCCCACATTATTTGGCTAACTGATGAAATCTAAATATTGACACTCCAATAAAGGGTTTCTTTGAAATATGCATTTCTAGTAGACTACCTCAAGTGGTACACAGCTTCTGAGAACGACCCATATACGCCTATAGATAGATTTTAAGTGAATTTATTTACTAAGCCATTTTCCAATTTACTCAAAAACCTAGTTTGGATCACATAGGTACCTATGAAACAAGATGCATGTACCAGCAGATAAATGATAGTTGTAAAGTTAGCAATAAATTGCAGCTTAATATCTCATAAATACAATAATTTGGGCACAAAGTTTCATATGAACATACCATTGGTGTGAAAAGGAGGAGCACTGTACTAGTGGCAGTCACCTGGAGGTAAAGGAAGTCAAGGAGGTATATGACGTCAGGTCCTTTCTGCAGGCCCATCGTTTCTCTGAATGGTAACAGTAAGGACAATACCGCATGGGAATAACCAGTGACGACACATGTTTAATTCATGTCAATATGTAGCAAACCATACTGATAGTGATATATGGAAGGAAATTACATGTTCCATCTTTAATTCATGTCAATGCGCATGTAAGAAAGAAGTAGGCCTACTGTGTGTCCTATGTCATCAACAAAAGTATTTGATTTAAAAGAGAAGACACTAGAATGTATTACAATACTTCCTCGAAAAATAGCCGGGGCATATTCTCGTTAGTTATGCACGTTGAAAAGGGGTTTTAGTGTCAGTTACTTTCTGAATACTAATCTCGTAGTAGTATCGTAGTATTCGTATTACTATTTAGTGTAAATTGCCATTGGAATTAATTGATAATTTCAGAGACAATGTATATCACACTTATCGTGGTGATTTACAAGTCTCATCCATCCCTTATAACTTCGGTACAATACTCCATACTCCCCACATAGGCAGTGGAACGGTGTCAGAAGTTTCAACTTGGTTCACTATAGACCTATTTCATATGACGTCAGCATAGGTGTTTAGGTCAGTGTGTACGCTGCTTGGCTACAGGACGACAGACTGTCACACTTCAAACTCAATGTCTATGAGCAATCTTCATAAAGAAAAGGTGAAATAGCTCTAAAACCACACCACCTAGAAACAAACCGCTTGGAACACATACAGAAAACATATTCAACGATGAGAGTATATTAAATTTATAAGGTTAGGGTTCTGCATTTCTATATATTTTTAACAAAATTGACATTTTGAACTGCATGTATCGGCAAACTCAATGCATTGTCAATGGCTGTGAGCAATCTTCGTACAGAAAAAGTGAAATATCTCTAAAACTGCACAACTTAGAAACAAACCGCTTCGCACACAGACAGATCAAATGTTTAACAAACAGATTATATTAAATTTATATGCTTAGTCTTCTGTATTTCTATTCATTTAGAATAAAACTGACGTTTTTCACTGCACATACCCTCAAACTCAATGCATTGTCAATGGCCGTAAGCAATCTTCATACAGAAAAAGTGAAATATCTCTAAAACCACACAACTTAGAAAGAAACTGCTTGGCAAACGAACAGATCCAATGTTTAACAAACAGAGAGTATTATATTTATCTGCTTAGTCTTTTGTATTTCTATTCATTTTGAATAAAACTGACGTTTTTCACTGCACGTACCGGCAAACTCAATGCATTGTCAAAGGCCGTGAGCAATCTTCAGACAGAAAAAGTGAAATATCTCTAAAACCGCACAACTTAGAAACAAACCACTTCACACACAAACAGATCAAATGTTTAACAAACAGATTGTATTAAATTGATATGCTTAGTCTTCTGCATTTCTATTAATTTTGAATAAAAGTGACGTTTTGCACTGCGCATATCGGCAAACTCAATGGCAGTGTGTCTTGATTCTGCAGCCAAGGTGCTCATGCATACACAATGTTTATAAACATTGAAAGGTCTATTGGTATTGTCCCAGGTAAAGATACAATGTGCATGCATTTACGCAACTCCACTAAGTGCTACATCTTTTTACTTTTGGGTTTTGGCTCGACTGTACGTGAGGCCCAGTTTGCCTCTGTTCAATTGAATTTTAATAGGCTGCTATGTAAGCTCTGCCTAAAGATTGTCCTTGGAATACTATCCAAATTGTTCAGATTTGCGCTATATGTAGCTTTGTTTATTACTTTGTTAGCATGTTATAGAATAGCTATATACATGCTTAAAACCATGATGCTTTTAATATATGTATCAATTGACTGAATTAATGAATTAATGTCTTTGGCTACACTCAATCGTGAGTTGTTTATGTATTTAACTAGTTCTATCGATCTATCTAAATTTAACTAAATATATATGTATTTAGCCAACTAATTAGGATAGAACCTAATCATAATCAAATAGGTTTCTCCGCCAGAAAGACATGAAAAGACTGAAATAAAATAGTTTAAAATAGACTTAGATTACACACACCACTAAAACAAATAAAATCTTTTTTAAATGAGTGATTGTCCCCACTGGTGCTTGAAAAATAGCCCGCCCCTGAATTCTTTTTCTTTTTCTTTTTTCCAAAAACCTTTAATGGAGAGGGCGGGTGGAAATGGGAGTGGAGAGTGGGATGAGAAATAGAATGGGGAGGGAAGAGGGGGGATGGACAGGGATTTGAGGGGTGATAGGGAGGGAACTGGGAAGGGGAGGGAGCAGTGTTGAGAGTGAAGGGGGGCGGGAACACACACAAAAACCGCCCGGCCGACCCGGATTCTTATATCTTTTATTTTATTTGCCCTATCACCCTGTAGAATGGCTAAAGCTCGAATCAGTGGTTGTGTAGGCAGGCTATAGTGAAATCAATACAGACAAAGAGAAAGGAAGAGTATAAAGTGTAAAGAAGTAGAGAGAGTCAAGACCTCTGGTTTATTATTTATATGGTTACATATGGGTTCATTGTAGAGTATCACTCCACCCCTTTCCCCAAATGGAAAACAACCATTCTTGGCCCTACCAATAGGGATCCAGCATTGCTGGTCCCCATGGCTACCAGTTGTCTGCCCACCTCCACCAAGCTGCATGGCCCCATGGACACCACCAACCATGAACTTTGAGTGTGGTGATCACTATCCCAGCAGAGGGTGTAGGCCCTGAGTGCCCTCACACCCAGACCTGCCAGCAGCACTGTCTATTTACATCCCACTCAGGCACCACCAGCCCTTACACATATATATACATGCGCCTGGTCACGTACACCGATCAGTAATAGAACATTTGCATTCCCCCTATGCTGTATATCGGAATATTTTACAACATATTCTGCCCCTCCACTTCTTATCACCTGCATCCAAAATACGCAGCAAGGAAAGAAGTTTGCATGACTATGTTGTCACCATGTTACCTTGTTGAATCCACCAACCAATAATTAATAATATCTTAATATCTATCATTTTTAATGGATAAGGTTTCTGACTTTGAATAAAAAAATAAAAATTGTATAATCACCGTTTTCTGCCACTTACAAAGGATATAACCCATTTATGAAATTCAATATGATGTTAAAAGAGGCACGCAAACAATTTGCGACCATTTTCAGTCTAATCCAAGCTTTTTCAAACTCTGTGACACTTCAGAGGTCCTTGTGACACTCTAGATGTTTGTGTTCACTCTGACAGCATCGACCTTACATTGGTACAAATCGGATTTGGTGTTACTACCATTTAGTTCTTAATCGATATGCTTGGCCCACCCATTTCGTCTTTCCGGCTGTCAAACTCAGAGAAACCCAACAACGTCGATGGTAGACGAGTGGTTGCTTGACAGGTCTCCATAGATTTAACATTACGGATCTCAGCTCTATGGGAAAACAAGGCTTAAGCGGTTTGAATCGATGAACTAGTTTCACAGACTATTTTCTTGTAGAAACCAACCAAATACTCTGATTTCACAAAAAATAATTTGCTTTGAGTGGAAATAAAGGCAGAAAAAGATTGAAAATGTAATTTTGGACGTTATGTACAAGTATCTAACATCAACTATCAGTTTTAACAAAAATAGCACAAATGACAGAAAGCCGTATACCCACAGCATATACTCAGCGTCAAAAGGTAAACAAAGCAATGACAGTGGTTTGCTTAAAACTTTGAAATTACAATGGCCACATCTATATTATTAAACAATGGTAGATTTCTAGCTTTTAGCTTTAGTTTTACATGCTGTCGCGGTTTCCATACACTTTCTCCAGCAGTTGCCATCGTTTCTTCATGTTAATTGTCTCCATCAGTGAAATGTAAATTATTTCTTCGATTTAATATATATGCCAGTGTTCTCCTATGAACTACTGCATTCACGTTGCGATATTGACGATATCGATCGATTCTTGCAGAGTCACTATCGATCTTGGTCATCAGTTTGCAGAGTTACCTTTCTCTGCAGTAACATATATCTGAGTTTTATTCAGTAAGGTATTTAAATAATACATTTCCTCAAGTATTTTCAACTCTCAAATCTATCCCTATAGATTATATAACAATAGGCATTTTCCAGCTCAAAGACAATTAATCAGATCAATTGACCAATATCAATAACATCAATGACAGCATAAAGTTAATCAATTGTATGACAATAAATGGCAATATTCGACACATTTTTATGTCCATGAATTTTCAAAAGAACCAACCTTTCATGAATAAATGACAATATTCGACACATTATTATTTCCATGAATTTTCAAATGAACCAACCTTTCATGAATAAATGGCAATATTCGACACATTTTTATGTCTATGATTTTTCAAATGAACCAACATTTCATGACAAAATGGCAATATTCGACACATTTTAGATGAACATGAATTTTCAAATGAAAATGTTATTTTATAGTATTTCTTGGCCAGATCCAAGCAAAAATTGATATGCAATTTTAGTAATCTTAGTAATCTAGTTGTCAATTTACTGTATATTACTACCAGTCAACAGTTTTGTAGTCTCAATATAGTTTTTGTAACGCCCAACATAGCTTTATAGTTGAACCACAGGTTGTAGATGAATTGTTCTGTATGAATAATTTAAGAAGGAAAGAATTTCAACACCCCACAGACTCGCTTCTGTAAAGTGATCAAGGATGTCAAGAAAAAAATGTCATCACCTTTTAGCTGAGCTGTCCCCACAGACTCGCTTCTGTAAAGTGATTAAGGATGTCAAGAACAAATTTTCATCACATTTTAACTGAGCTGTCCCCACAGACTCGTTTCTGTAAAGTGATTAAGGATGTCAAGAAAAAATGTTCATCAACTTTTAGCTGAGCTGTCCCCACAGACTCGCTTCTGTAAAATGATCAAGGATGTAAAGAAATTTTGTTTATCACCTTATAGCTGAGCTGTCCCTACAGACTCGCTTTTGTAAAGTGAATAAGGATGTCAAGAAAATCTTTAGCTGAGCTGTCCCTACAGACTCGCTTTTGTAAAGTGAATAAGGATGTCAAGACATTTTTTTATCACCTTTTAGCTGAGCTGTCCCGACAGACTCGCTTCTGTAAAGTGATTATGAAAAAAATAAGAAATGCTTCTAATCATTTCAGCTGAGCTCCCAACAGACACTTGCTTTTGTAAAAATGATTAGAGTTCATTCAATGTACTAGGAATTACCTTGCCTCCCCAGGCATTCTCTCTGCCAAAAAGCAGTGGAAAGAATCTCATGCAATCACCTAGCGAACAATAGGAAAAGAAAAGGAAGAATCTTTCTAATCATTTCAGCTGAGCTCCCAACAGACACTCGCTTTTGTAGAAATGATGAAGACTTCTTCATGCCCTAGGCATTACCTATGCCTCCCCAGGCATCATCCATTGCCTTTGCCTTGCGAAAAGAAGGAAGAGTATTTTTGAAAATGTTATGTCCAGGTCTGAACATCGACAAGAGTACCTATACATTCGATCATTTACATCCAACAACAAACGCTCCAATGCCTGGCCCAGATCATAGGGGTACAGACTGATCAGTGACTGGCCTGGATCATAGGGAAACAGATTGTCGATCACTTTACTTTGATCTACTGGTACTACTCTCTGCCTAGGCTTAATCTGTAAGATTCTTCAAAAATATATATTATTTTATATTTATTTTTATAAAATAAATAATTTTTAAATATATATTATATTATTATTATATTTATTAAGTAATATAAATATATAGAATAATTCTTTATAGAAAAGGAAAGTGTTTAAAAACGTTAACTTAATTAGTATTATTTCATAATTTTATATTCATTTTTATGTTTTGTAATACATATAGTAATATAGAATAGATTCTCTAGATATTATAGTTATTTTATTTCATGTTTCTAAGTAACATAGGTATTTAGTTATGCATCTCAAACAATATAAACATATGTATAGAACTCTATCATAGTTCCGACCGATGACGTCATGCTCACGCCAATCTTTTGTCATCCACAACAAAAATAATCTTATGCGTGACAAATCATGTACATCATGTTTTGTTGAATTTCACTTGAACCGCTGACGAATTAACTGTAAATGCAGCTTCAGTCAAACCTGACGAAAAACGGTAGTCACTTCGCACATGTGGCCGTCGACAACCAATAAGAATAGACTCCCGTGCCGAGCATCTGATTATTTATAAACGGTTACCGTATACTTGCGAAAAAGTTACCCCTTCCCGAATAGAAGAACTGTATCTGCTATTCGCATTTACTTTTTTCCCAGTGAGTACGATGAGCATGAAAAGAGTACATAGATTAGTAGTCTGGAATAAATTTTCAGGATTTGAGAAATTACTATGATTATTATGGTAATGCATGAATCAAGGTGCTGTGCAATGCGGTCTTGGTCCTCCACACATCTGCCGAGTAAGATTTTTGGAACTAGAAAAGTTAATACATACTCAATGCTGTCTTTCAAGCATTATGTAAAAATATACGGATTTTCGGTTCAGAATTATATATTGGCAGAGAGCATTATTATTCTTTGACGACGGAGTGGGGACAAGGTTATGTAATCTAAAAGCAATGGGTGCCCCACTCACACTATGACATGATATAAGATATGTGAAATATATGTTTATACATGATGCCCGAGATTGTGAAGAGATGTTCCTATATAAGAGACAGTTCATGTTTGGTGAAATGTTTCCTCTATGCATCCATAAAGAGTGCAAGTGGAGGAAAAGGACATTTTTAATATATATATATTTGTAACTGTCTGCAACTACCTGTCACTACAAGACCGATGGGCAAGCACACCAGCCATTCTGCATTCCTTAGGGACACACCCTGCAGGCTGGGTTGAGTGACAGCTCCCCATATTAGGGCGTCGCACTGACCAGTCTGTAGGGGGTGTCTGATTGGCTGGCTGTGGGAGATCCAGTCAACTGCACTCCTTTAGACCACCTGACCACAAGCCTCACTTTGATATGGATTATTTTAGGCACTCTGATCCAGAGGATGCAGAGGAACTAACTAAGATACACACTTCCAGAAATGCACTGAGAGAGAGAACACCCTTCTTATCTTGGCTAGGACCACAGACACTCTGTCTGAGGCTCCACCTTTCATATACAAACTGAGCTGTGTGCAACAACCATGGGACTCCAGTTCAATGGGCTGTAGGCACTGGTTTTCTAGACATGCTAAAGTAGGTAATGAGGCTTAGTGTGGTTAGAAGGTGAGGAGCTAGGGTGACCAGTCGCTAGTAGGTGAACAGGAGTTGATGCCAATAAAGCACAACTTCTCACTGTCAATCTGCGTGACTTGTCTTCCCTTTCTTCCTTATGAGTTTGTTGGAGAGGGCCTGGGAAGTGGTTATGGTATTTCTGGTGCTCCGATGGCCGAGCAACACAGTAATATTATAACTAGCATGCAACATCTTTGATTTGTTGCATTGGTCTCCGCATCCAGTTTCACTTCTCCACCTGCTTAGTCTACCCCGAAAACGAATCCAGAGCCCGTAAGTTTTAACAGAGATCTATGGTGTACAGTTTTAACAAACCCAGAGCATTTCCGTCATTATTGTGACAGTTCAGAGGATTTCCAGTACATAAACAAGTTTCAGCTTGATCAGCTGACCACAACCTCGCGTCTGCCATGTTACGTAATATACCAAGTGCACACCTGCACTAGACCTGGCTACAAACAATTAACCTAGATAAATAGAAAGTCAATGGGAAAAGAATTCATCTGTTAATTGTTAGTGTGACATCATGCTCACCACCGGTGTACGTTTTACCGTCTATGTCACGATAGAATAACAAGATTTATTTGGTACATGGAGGTACACAACAATATCTATACAACTCCGTCCATGTTTATACCATTTCTGCATTTTATACAAATCTTCCATCCTGAAATGTAAGTAGAAGCATCAGTAAGTAAAAGTGTCAATAATCTTACTATAGCAATGCTACTGTGGCATCTATCCCATCTCCAACATGCTGTAACTCCATTGCATTAGAAATGTTTATTAGTGGCAAAACTTACATTACTACGGGCAAACTATGGCGCAAGTTTAGTTAGGAACATAAACATTTCTTATGACTAAACCTTGTAAATCCTGTCGATCAGTTTGAAAGCTGTCGACTTGCACTATTTTTAGTTCATGCTTCATATTAGCGCAATGGTTAGGTATGGCACAATCATTCCCAATTAGTGGTGCCAAACAAAGAATTTTACCGTCCGGCCGAGCCGAAGCACTCCGTCGTCCGCGCGGCCATCGCTCCCTCCACGCCATTCTTTGCTGCGATTGGTCAATTCTGTGGATTGGTCATAATGCTTGCATTGCATTTGATTCGCAGTGGAGGAGTACCCCCCCCTCTCCTCCTTCCTCCCGCGACCGTTGACCATTGGTTACGTAATATCCCCCCCCGGGTCCCGGCCTTATAACCCTGGCCCGCCGCTGCCTCCAGTAGTGCTCCCCTACCATGTTCTTCCACCCACAAACCCTTACTTAATTTCTCTTTCCTTCCTAGGGTAGAGGGCTCTTCGGGGCCCCTTCTTCCTCCATGACTTTCTTTGATTGACATTTACACTGCCCTGTGTTCATTGTTCTGGATTACAGTACAACTAGCAACAAGCGGTCATGTTCTACGTGCCTGCTGGCGCGTAAAAGCTCCAATACCAATATCACAAGAATGTATTATTTTAGGTTTTTCTTTTGTTTTATCAACCAAAAATACATTAGTTTCTTTATCCTGGCCAGAAACAATTGGATCGAAGGGCAAAGGTTGTCCTCCATCTTTTAACCTCTCCATACGAGTTAATCTAGGTGCCAAATCATTCCAAATAATTTTAGAATCAACTATTCAAACCTTTTCCCGATTAACAATTTTTTTATCGTTCTTAGGCCTTACCACGGTTAGTACCGAACCCCGTGATCTAACTACTATGTATCCTATGTCTATTTATATCCCACTCAGGCACCACCAGCCCTTACATATATATATACATACATGCGCTTGGTCACGTACACCAATCAGTAATAAACATTTGCATTCCCCCCTATTCCATATATCGGAATATTTTACGGCCCACTAACTCAGAAGTACCAATAAAATAAATAAAAACCACTATCTACTCAGCTTGTGCCTTCTCCTCTGGAATACTTATAATTGCCATAAAAACTAGTTTGATATAATTTAATAAGGGCAGACACAGATTTACCATACAGCGGATTTAATTTAATTTTTCGGGTTGTTACAGTAGATTACAGGCTTTATGGTTATGGGTGCTAGTCGGTGTGTTTCTGTTCATTCATCCCTTGGGGCTGTCGATCCCATTGATGGTGTTTTTTGGGCCAGATTCGAGCCCTTAACCCTTCCTGTTATTGTTCATTTGAGGTGTGGGTGGGTGGGTAAAGATAGGTGGTGGAGTTGTCCAGTCGGCACCTGGCGGAGTTGTGTGGCCGTGGAGACGGTTTGGATTTGAATTTGGTTACGTGCTGTTTTTTGGCTGCAGCCAGGTCTGTCTCCTCCTGTAACCGCGGGGAGAGGTTCCATTTTTAACGCTAGGTGGCGCCATCAGCACTGTGGGTATGGGTGTTCTTTCCCCTGGCGTCGAGTTGGGTCAGATCGGGCCAGTCGGGCTGGTTCGCCTCCGCCCCACGAATTAGCCATGTTACATTGACATGCATAATTCATTATGGGCGGACACAGATTTACCATACAGTAGTTTTTATTTCATTTTTCGGGTCGTTACAGTAGATTACAGGCTTTATGGTTATGGGTGCTAGTCGGTGTGTTTCTGTTCATTCGTCCCTAGGGGCTGTCGATCCCATTGATGGTGTTTTTTGGGTCAGATTCAAGCCCTTAACCAAGTATGGTGGAGAGGGCTTGTGGTTCAGTGGTGATCTGTCTCCTTGGTAGGTATGTGTGGATGGAGGCTGAGGACCACGTCCCCAGCTCCAGGATTGCCCCAAGGGATGCGCCGGACGCGGCACACACTTGCGCCCCCCCCCCTCTCCTGAGGCTGTGAAGCATGCAGTGAGCAGCCCGTGTGTTCCCAGAGGCAGTTAATGCCATCCTGAGTGCTCCAAGGAGGATTGCTGTGAAGAGGGGGGCCCCGCCCACCACCAGGAAAGCCGGCCCGTGGGTGCGTGGCTGTTGGTAGGTGACGTACGGAACCCAAGCTGCAGCGGGCAGCAGGGGGAGCCGGGGATGGCCGGGACTAGCACCCTGTATGCCTGGCCTGCCCTCCACCTGGCCTTGGTGGAGTGTACAGTGATTTTGACACCAGTTGGGTAGGGTATGATGTCTTGCATCTGCAGGGCATGGCCCGGGTTGGTGGAAGCTCACGTGTGGGCAAGGTTCCTTTGGCGGAGGAGGGTGTTATACCCTATCAGGATTGCTGCCTTCAATACTCGCGCCGTAGGGCCTGCCATGGAGAGATATTGTACTACCTGCCGCAGGTCAGTCGGGGTAAGGCCTGGGGCCTGTCGTGGGGTGTGGGGTGTGGGGTGTGAGCCGTTGCACACCTCGCTTCATCAGAGTGACGGGGTACGTGCTAAACGCAGACACAGCACCTCCGTACAGCTGGACCCAGGTCTTCGCCTCGCTCACGTAGTTGAGGACTGCTCCTGGTGTTGTGAGGTTTTCTTTCAGATGGATTATGTATGCAAGTAGGTCATATTGGGTCAGGCCAAACGGATTGTTGTGGTGCTGGGCCATGAAGTCGGTGTACTGTCTTGCTTGCACCGACTTGTTCCTCCAAGTGCCCGCGGTTAGTCCTGCGAAGTATACCTGGAGGATTTGTTTGTGTTGTTAGTCTGTGTAACCTGCGAAGAGAGGAGCAAATATGTGTGTGAGCTTCCTAGATTACCTACAACCCTGTGGTGAATACATTGTTAAATTTTACGCGAATCTCAGATATAGCTAGGTCAGTGCAGAGGGTGGCTGCGACGGCCCGAGCTTTGTGGTCTGTGTAACGTCTGATCAGTGCATCTGCGAGGACAAGGTCACGTCCGGGCTTGTGGAGTATATGTACCTCAGAAGAGTTTCTTGTGGCGAAGAGCAATATCTCGCGGGCACATGCTGTGAGTGTCTTGTCCCGGCCTGTGCCGTTGCTCAAGACCTGTTGGCTCGCAGCATTGTTGGTGTTGATTATTATGTGCTACCTTTCGGGGTGTGGTGGGGCAAGGGCCTTCAGGGCCACCATGAGGTTGATGGCCTCGAGGTGTGCAATGTTTGTGGCACTGGTCCTACGACTGTCGGGGTACCGCTGACCATAGTACTCTGTGGGTGAGTATGCCCCGCCCCCATTTAGTGATGAATCACATTCGATCACCCAGGTGGTCTTGGGGTCGCTTGGGAGGAGGACCAGGCCATTGGAGTATTTTGCATACTCCAGGAACCAGCGGATGTCGGCCTGGAGCTTGTCTGGTACTTGGCGGCTGCCAGTAAAGGGGGCTTGTCTCAGGGCTTCATGTATCCTTACCATAAAGCACATGGCTGGGGTGACACATTTCGCTATGTGCTGAAGGCGGCCCACTAGCTTCTGGAGGTCTTTTTTGGACGCCTGTCTGGGGGCAGCCCATCTTTCACACTCGAGGAGTGTGTCCTCGAGTTTGTCGGTCGGTATTGTGACTTGCATTTTTTTTATTTCTATCTCGAAGCCCAGCCATTCTATGGTCTTTGTTGATGGTGTACACTTGTTTGGCGATAGTGCGAGGCCGAGCTTGGCTGTGATTGAGAGGCAGTCTTGGTATGCTCGCTCTGCTTCTTGCCTGGTGGTTGCCACGCCCACGAAGTCATCCAGGTAGCAATGGACGAAGTGGCCCATTTTCCTGAGGAGGTACACGACCGCGTTCGTTGTCCTGGTGCACACCATTGATGATGTGTGGCATCCGAATGATGGGGCGACGTCAGTGTAGTACTTACCATCAATGGCTATGCAGAGGAGAGGGGTGGATAGGAGGCAGCTCCTGAGCTGCCTATATGCTCTGGCGAGGTCTGCTCCCCAGTCATATGCCCCTCTCCCCAGGTGAGCCACCTCGTCCGCTGCATCCATTATGCTGGGCAGGCTGTAGGTGCAGGGGCGGCCTTGGTAGTGCCCCTTTTTTATGCCCAAATTTACATTGCTTCCCCTCGGCCAGCTGAGGTCAACGATGACGCGCCTGTCAGTGATGTTCTTTTTGGGGCGCATCATGATCGGGCTGACCTGCGTGCAGGGGGTGAAGGGAGGCTTGTTGAAAGGACCGAGGAGGGCACCATGGCCTATTTCGCTGGCGTCAAGCTGTGCAGTGTCTCTCACATGGTTGGTCATGGTGGCGGTAGGGGGCGTTTCTGCGGTATAATCCGTTGGCCAGACGAATTCTAGGTATTCGACTATCTCCTTGTTGTGGTAGTCGGCGAGCATCCGTCTCCATTGTGGGATGTCGAGGCCAGAAGGTATGGGTATCCTGGCTCCCATGTAGTTGGGGAGTGCTGTTCGTCGAACCTCCTTGTATGTCGCGAGGCCCATTTGGTCCTCGAGTGGGCATGGCCAGATACTATCGAGTGGACATGGCCAGATACTATCTAGTGTTTCGCGGTACTGTCCGGGTGTAACGTAGGCTTGGTCATTATCTTCCGAGTTGTGTATATCAGTTGCAGGGCGTTGTTCGCATGCTGCCACTCTGATGCGCTTGGCTTCGTGGCATGTGTCCCTGTCTGTGTGGGTGTCCGTGTTATTATCTGCGTGAGGGTAGGCGTGGCTGGTGGCGGTGTGGGCTGTGCACCGTCAGCAGGCCTGTTGCCATTGTTGTTGTTTGTTCCGCCGCCATTTTTGCTGGTGGCGCCACTGGTATTATGGTGTGCATGACGGCGGCCATGGCTAAGTGGGCCAGGGCTGCTGGTGCCGCCGCCTAGCATCATGCGGGCACTGCAAGGGTGGCGGGGGTGGAGCCACTCAGCAAAATACCTGGTTCATCGGCTAGCTGCTGGTGTTTGTGTTTGTTGGCGTTTTCCTGTCCATGAACCATTTCTTGTTCATACATGCACGCTCCTGGTGGTTGTTCGACCTGTAGTATTTATTTGCGCACCACGCACATATATGTACCTTCCAGTCAGGGTGTTGTCCGTGGGAGGCCGTAAACCCACAGTCATTGCCCCAGTTCCAAGTGTGGCAAGGCTTGCGTCAGTTTCCTTATTAAATTTGGTCTTTGCGTCACCGGTACTGGTTGTGCATATGTGTTAGACTTCCCTCCACTGTAGGCAGCGCATTGCATCTGCTTTGTAGCCAGTCGGGTACCGACTACACACACGTCCCTCTTAACATCCTTTATAGCATACTGGTCGGCCCACCCGTATGGGAACCGACTGTCATCTAGCATCTCAAACACCTGCTCGGACCATTGCCTGCAGGTGCTCCAGTCCCACACAGTCGCCATGGTCATCAGTTGGCGGTGGTGCTCCAGTATAGGGTCTTTCCAGGGCTGGGGAACGGCTGAGGATCCTGAAAAGAGCTGCACAGTACTCGGGCCAGGTCGCTTCACCCAGGCCTACCTCCTCCCGTTTTGTACCACAAATTACATATAGATGGGGAAGGAACTTAGGTTTACCTCTTTGCGGCCGAGTGCTGATCCTGCTGCTGCGAGCATATCATTGATGGCGTCTGCACGGTCGGTGCTGCGATTCTCGTAATTGGGTGCCACGTATTGGCCGTATCCGGCCTGTATGTCACGGTCCTCCGTGTAGGCATCACTGAAGTGCGTGGTTTTGTAGGTGGCGGCGTGTGCTGGTGGAGGAAGCGGCCGTTGGTGGAAGCTGGCGTGCATCGCCAGTGCGGTTGGGATCGGTGGGAGAGTCGGTTGGGCCAGCGTCGTGGTTACAGCTGGTGGACCGACCGTGACGGCATATCCTCACCTATGCTTTGTATGCCATAAACTGATAAAGTGCCAGCATTTTAAACCGTTTCCACATCAATGTATCAGATGGCAGCAGATAAATTAGCTTTGAATTGAAATACCATTTGCAAATAAACGAATACAACTGAACGAAAGGTTACAAAGACATACTTGGTAAAGAGCGTGAAATTGCCAAGGAGGATGTTGTTGAAAGTGACCCATGTGATGTATGCAGACTCATTGAAATTTGATGGGGCCCCACGGATCAAAAAGCACAGGTATATACCCCAGATCAGCAATGTTGTTTCACCTGAAAATAAAATTTTAAAAGTGGAAAAGTTCAAAACATACAATTTTCATTGTGGCTTCAGAAATATTTTAATTTCGAGTAAAGAAATTAAATGCTTACATATAGTTTTATAAGTATTTTCACATATTATTAGGTATCGAAGCGAACCCATACTCATATTTATTTGGGTGGTTTTTTGGGGTAGTGGGGGAGGGGTGCGTTGTATTCATGAAACATTTTGAAATATATACAAAACCCCTGAGGTGAACACTAATCCTAGTGATAAATGAATTTACTTGCATGTCACAAATCACGTGACAGGCCATGGAGTCAATCCCCAGGTTGTAGGATCAATCCCCGACCGAGTCAAATGAAAGATTGAGAAAAGCGATAGTTGTTACTTCCTTGCCTTATTTTGGGCATTACGGATATATCGAAGACTGGTTAGCTCATGTGAAGGATAACATGATAGTCATTAGAGCATAAAATCCCAATCAAACTGCCATCACTAGGATATTATTCAAATTTTGGATTTGTACCATTTCCGATATTACAAGGAGAGCACCTTATGACAGTATTTCTCTTTTCAGAGATAGAGGCCAACGTCACATGATGGCACAAAATAAAAATCTCCACATTAAATATATTTGATCTCAGAAAGTACGAATGATGCTGACCGCATATTATTAAGGGAGCATTCTGTTTAATGCCAATTTACAGGATGCTAACAGTGACAGACACTATTTAACACCCAATACATTTGAGCGATCTTGTTCTAATTATTGGAATTGTTCATGTTGATTCGTTAACATAGGTAATTTGTGCGCGAACAAGGGGCTGCTGCGGTGGTGCCAGCGGGGTTCGATCCCAACCACCTAACATGCCCCCTCTCCGAACCTCCCCGGACCCACGTCTCGCCTCGTGAGACCCGTGACGTCACTTCTGGTCAACGACAGCCCATCAGGTCCTGCTTTCACCACTACGCCTCCAGATGCCAGATAGACCACAACCAGCTTCCTCCGCCGCCCACCCATCCCTACAATAAGACAGCAGATCACACTATAGGGTTGAGAGCCTAATTCGATGAACTTTTGACCTGATGACCTGATTCGACATTACCTATTATACCTATGACCTTTTCTTGAAAAAAGTCCATGTCATGTAGTTCCTTGTTTGTGTTGTAAATTATACAAATAAATCTACAATGAAATGGGGGATCTAAAAGAAATTTAATAAAACATGTCATGTGTAGCATCAGGTCAATAGTTAATTTTTAATATATTCATTATCATTATATAAAAGGTGGAGCGGCTTTTCCATTATTGTTATTCAGATTATTACTGTGCAGTAATATGTCTGCTATTTAATTGCGATTAATATGTATATCGACCTATCGCTGCCCGACTTGATCGATCCTAGGCTGCGCTACTGTAGCGTCACCGCATGTTGGTGCACCGCGAACCTCCACTCGGCCATTTTGCACCGGGCTTTCAAATTGACCACTTCGTCTGTTTGTCGGTCGTTTGCCACGAGTGTGGGGAAGGCCATAAGAAGGACGATAAATTAACTTGTGTGCATTATCAACAAGAGAAGAGGAGTACACGGCAGTCTACTATGGCTGCTAAGGGGAAAAAGCAGGAGGACGACTTGGAGTTGGAGGTGGTGAAAGAGTCACTATCCACATTGAGTATTGACGACCGGGAGAGAAATGCTAAGGAGTACATAGCAAGAATCGAGATGGAAATAAGAGTCGGTGCGTTGGAGGTGCGCAGAAGGGAGCTACAGGCGATAAGAGACGACCAGCTGTTGGGACGACGACAAGAATGTTTGACCGAGAATGTGGACGACTTGGGACTGCCGACGCCCACATGGAATGTGGGTGCACTAACTCCGGGCGCGCCAGGCACCACGACCGGGTTTTCAAACTTTGGCCGCTCCAGAGTGCGAACGAGGGACGGCGGCGGCGGACGACGAACACGCAGCCGCAGTGACAGCAGCTCGAGCCGGAGAAGACACAGTAAGTGGGCTTTGAAGCACTACGCGGTGAGCGGCAAGGAGGTGCGCCGCTGAACGGCTATGAAGTAGTTGCTGCAACGGGTTTATGGTGCTTAGATATACAGGAACTCGTAATAGCAGATTATCATAAGCATATTGTGTTTATCAGTGTTAGAGCCCATGACGACTACTTCAAAGATTAAACCCATATGGACTATGCGCTTGCGGTACGCAAGTCAGCTGAGCAGATGGGAATGGCGGCTTTTGCTAAGGTTAACTCGGGCGAGAATGCGGTGAACTATGGTGCGCAGAACGTGAAGGTGCGCAAAGCAGGTGGTAGGGGTTTGTACGGCAGGAAGAGCGCAAGCACGGGTTCTAAACCAACACGCTGCTGCTACCTCTGGAACGGCGAAGAGGGTTGCAGCAGAACGCAGGAGTGTAATTATGACCATAAGTGTTCAAAATGCGGGTAAAAAAAAACATAAATAATATAAATGTAAAGAATGAAAAGTTAATTTAGCTCAGTCGAATTCATCTATGGCTAACCCCCGGAACCCGCAAACCCCTAATCATGTATTTGCATTGAACCGCACTAATGACGCCAATTACCCGACAGTCGACTTCGACATTCCTGGGCTAATTGCAATTGAGCCTACAGGCCCTTCAGTCAGGGGGGCGTGTGCATGTGAGCATGTGCGCCCACTCGACAGCTGTTGATTCATCTGAACAGACAACAGGTCACATCCCACATGGCATTCAGCCTAGCAACACTGCAGTACATGGCGGGCTTGTTTGGACATACCCCGCTGGGTTAGGCAAGGACAACAAGTTAATAGTAGAGAATTGTGACGATGGTTGTTTATTAGTATCTTTATGTGAGACTGTAATTTCCACTCCTGTACAATTTTCAGTTGCTTCGTAATGTGTTTATGGTATATGTATTTGTGCACATTATATTGCTGGGATTCCCATTCAACTAAAACCTTGCAGGGTGTTCGCCGAATGTTTTTTCCGAGGGGAAGTCGACCCGGACTGGTGGTATATTTTATCGGGTACTATTTTCGGATTCAGGGCTATTAATCAAAATTGCACTCTTACATATGATGTTGGTAGGAATAAAAGATGTTCATTTGAGCATAAGAAAATAATTGCAGATAAGTTTAGGGAGGAGCTTGAAGCAAATATAATATAAAAAACTAAGGAGATACCTAGGTGCATCCATAACATTTTTGTAGTACCAAAGGATGACCGCAGTGGCCGTATAGTTGTAGACTGTAGTAGACCAGAAGTTTCTGTGAATGACCAGGTGAAATCTGCAAAATGTTCATATAAAACTATAGATAATGTTGTGCACATGATGCAGGGTGGAGACTATGTTTGCACTATTGACATTAAAAATGCATATCGGGCTGTGGCTATTCACCCGGACGACAAGCGTAGCCAGGGATTGCTAGGGCCTCCTAATGATAGTGGGGAAAGCACTATTACTTGGATAATCGGCTATGTATGGGCCTTTCGTCCAGCCCTTATATATTCTCACAAATTTCGGATTTTACTGTTAGATGTGCTGCAAGAGAGGGTATTATGACGGTCATCAATTATCTGGACGACTATTGTATAATTGGTAGGTCAAAAATGGAAGTTATGGCATACCAATGGACAGTTATGTCAATTTTGCGTAGAATTGGATTCTTTATTAATTATAAGAAAGTTACAGAAACTGTAAAGTGAGATTCCTGGATATATTTATCGACAGTGTTAAATTAGAATTAACATTTCCGGAGGATAAGTTGGAAAAAACTATTTCAATACTGTATAAACTAAGAGGTAGAAAAAAGCTACAAAGAAAGAACTAGAATGAGTAGCAGGCCACTTGGCACTAAAGTAATTAAAGGCAGTAGAACCTTCTCGCAAAGAATTTATGATCTATTAGGATGCTTAAACAAATCTTATAAGATTCGATTAACTAAAGGTATTAAGGAAGACCTTAACTGGTGGCCAGCCTTTGCCAAGACTTTCAATGGCAGAGTGCAGATATTAGAGCAATTTGATCCTACTGAGGCTGTTTACAGTGATACATCCTAATGGGGATATGGAGCACTATACACCGATGACTGGTTAGTTGGCTCATTTAAGGCATTGGACGACGCAATTCTGTCGGTTTATGCGGGTCACCACACTGTCCCTACAGATAGGAAGATGCGTAATGCGCATATTAATGTGCAGGAGCTTTTGGCTATATATGCAGTGGTACAAAAATGGGAGGAAGACTGGAAGGATAAGAACCTATTATTCATAACTGATAAGACAGTCATAAGTACAGCGATTAATACTGGGCGCTCAAAAAGCAGCCAAATTATGTACTTTATTAGGCAGTTATTCTGGTCCTCCATAAAACTACAACTTTCAATCGATATACATTAAAAGTAGCCTAAATAACTTTTCTGATGCACTTAGCAGGCTAAATGAACCTAAAAGTCATACAAAATTGGCTAATTTAATTGTGGATAATTCCATTTGTTGTAGCAATATATTTTCGGCACCTTTGACTTTACTGCAGGATGCGCGAAATTGAGGGATGAACAGAAAGCATTCCAGTTGCAGAATTATTCAAAAAATTTCACGCTCACTCGTACAGCTCAAGTTAATAAATATCTGGACTTTATCGAGTTATCTACCCTGATTGATCGCCTTTTCCTTGCTCTGATGAGCAGGTAGCTTTGTACTTGACCTGGTTAGCCAGATCTCTGAAATTTTCTGCTATTGAAAATTACCTAAGCAGCCTAAATTATTTTTTGCGCTTACATGCTGAGCCTCCTATTAATTATTCAAATTTTACCTTGTCTTCGACACTTAAGGGCATAAGGAGGGTAAAGGGTGACAGCCCTCAGAGAGCTATTCCTATACTGCTACACATGCTAAGGGCAATTTTTTCGAATTTGACTTCCAATCCAGGCCATGTAGCTTGGCGTGCAGCAATTCTATGCTCTTTTAGGGGCCTCCTCCAGAAATGTCAGGTAACAATTTAAGGAGCGGTTGCGTCAGATTACTATTTCAAGTTGTCCAGATCGGATGTTATGCGCTGTATATTGGACAGAATTGCATTTCAACCAATTACCAGCCCCATTGAACGCTGCTGCTTTCCAGGTACCCGTAGGCCCAAATAAGATCGCTCCTATGACTTATGAGGCATACCAGGGCATCTTGAAATTATTTGCCTCGAAAGCAGGTATTAATACGACAAATTTGAGTTCTCACTCATTCCGAAGGGGAGGATGTACCTTCTTGGGAATGTCAGGTGCATCCATTGAGGAAATTTGCACCAGAGGTGACTGGGTATCGAATACGATATATGATTACATTAAGAGTCCATTGTCTTCTCGTATTATCAATGATATGCATTTTGCTGCAACATTGTCCTTGACTCAGCACTAGTATGGGTTGGGGGATCCACGGGGCTCAGCTCCTTCTGGCAGTATGCTAGCCAAGATCTCGCATTAAAGTGATCAACCCATACTTCTGTTGTGTTGTCTTATTTAAGCGTAGCCTAACTTTATAGACAGGATAATTCATTATCATTATATAAAAAGGCGGAGCGGCTTTTCCATTATTGTTATTCGGATTATTACTGTGCAGTAATATGTCTGCTATTTAATTGCGATTAATATGTATATCGACCTATCGCTGCCCAACTTGATCGATCCTGTGCTGCGCTACTGCAGCGCCACTGTGTGTTAGTGCCCCGCGAACCTCCACTCAGCCATTTCGCACCGGGCTTTCAAATTTATAATCGGCTAGGCAGTATGCTAGCCAAGATCTCACATTAAAGTGATCAACCCATACTTCTGTTGTGTCTTGTCTGATTTAAGAGTAGCCTAACTTCATATATATATATATTGTGACAGGATATATACCTATATATGTTCATATATACGTATATGTATATGTACATAAGTATTTATGTGTACATATATGAATATATATATATCCTTAAAATATCCTGCATACATACAGATATATATATAGTGAGGGAGTTCATGGTGAGATGTTATCTTTAATAAAGTTAGCGATATATCACTTAGCAAAAAAGTAAAAGACAAGAGGCTATATGTATGAGTTATGTTTTAAAGATCCTGTCATGCTATACATGTATATATATAGTCCCATAGAGCTATAGATTATATATATATATATATACATAGATATAAATATATATATATATAGAGAGAGAGGGAGAGAGAACCTGCCATAGCAACCATACACCCTGTGAATCATGTATAATATAGAGAATATATATATTGTGCTACTACTATATCACTTACCGCACCGCACACCATAATCCCAGAAATTGTATGAACAGCTGTTATACTCGAGGCCTGCTCTGGTTTTGTGTTTTACTACTGTTGGCGGACTGAAAATGGTCCAGACTGCCACGTAGGCAATTACAATAGACATGAATAGCAGGAAGCGCATAATCAGCATCTTAGTGGAAGGGTTTGTCTTCACTGCAGACGTCATACTGAAGATAACGGCTATCCTGTCAAATTACAATATATTTATTACTTATGTGAACACATGATTCCACCCATCATACAGTTACCATCCGTGTTTGGAGCAGATAATTGCATATACATGTACATGATTAGATGAGGCCGATTTAAAGATAGGTGCTGTTCATTAAAGCACAACAGAATGGTGAATCAGACTGCTTACATGGTATATTCAATATATGTGACCTGCTACATCATATCACGTAATAAGTTGCAAGGCCTCGTGTTAAACCATCAGACAGTTCAAATTTAGGTTATCGTAAATAAACCTGGGAACCATGGTATCAAATGTCGATATTTTAATCACCTGCATATAGAGATGAGAGTGGTTATCAAAATAGAGCTCGTTACGCAATATAAACAAACATGAGTATAAGTTATAACTCACTTTGACCAAAGTGTTAGTTAAAAATAAGGGGTGTAGCATCCCCTCCGTTATGGGGTTTGTATCTCTGTTTACTTGTTTGTATGTATCTATGTTTGTATGTACATATGTATGTATGTATAGTATAGTTATACGAATCTTACCTTGGTATAGATGATGGATAACTGTTGTTTTCCCGAGGTACACACCTCAGGATAAAAATGATCTTAATCTCAATGGATACTACCATGTTTTCCTCTTGTGACAAGCAAACACAATAGATGTGGTAGGGTGTGGAGGGCAGGCCCTTGCCCACTTCTATCCAAGGCTTGTACCTCCGGAAAACAACAGTTATCCATCATCTATACTGAGGTAAGATTCGTATAACTATACTATTTTACCTCAGTACTACGCCTCTGGCTAGCCTCAGGCTAAGGAGACTCTTACGTAAATTCATTTTTATCCTCTTACCACTTCTTTGTAACTATAAAGTTTCTTATTCTTCTGCACTACATAGTGTACCATATAGTATACCTAATCGTTAATACAAACATTCAAACATCATTTCAATAAACAATTGTTATGTTTTTCTCACCTGTCTTGTTAATTTGTGAGTAGTTGATTTGCCAGGCCTTGAGACTATTCTAGACGTTTGTTGTAATGTTTAGCAAACGATCTAGCCGTCTTCCAGCCTGCATGGGCGAGGATTCTCTTAACTGAGATTCCTAACCATCGCGCCTCTCGTTGAGTGCGAAGCATAGCGGTCAGTGTTGACCCCCGCTTGTTTTAACACTGTAATTGTCCATCTAGCGAGAGTGTCCCTCGAAATGGCTTTGTGTGGTTTAATAAAGCTTATGAGGAG